>OZ023316.1:7687642-7940936 GCA_964007375.1 Ophion obscuratus | reverse complement strand
TAATCAGCGCTCACGTGCATGCTCTATATACGTGTTTGCATAAAGAAGTAGTATCTACACTTATACACTGCTAGTAAAAAAAAAAATTCTCAGGATCGCATGAAACGAGTGCAAAGACAGCGGGCAAAAAAACAGTATGATCGTCATCCAGATTACCTCCTTAACGCATACCCTATTTCGGGGCTCGAGTCCTCGTTTCACACGTTACATTTATCGATGAACGCAGGCAATCAATTCTTCAAAAGAAAATCGTATGCGTGAGGTGATTCAAGGTACTTTCCATTCTCTTATTCGTTGCACGAGAATCACATGGCACCCTGTCCTGTTATGGAATACTTTTGAATCTCATTGAAATCGGATAGTATTGGAGGAATTCTGTAACGCAAGAAATAAACGCTGCCACGCCAACAATATCGCTCAGGTTATTTGTTTTCTATTATTATAATAATAACATACTTTTACATTATATCAATAATACGTACATACGTATATATTTATATTTCTATAGATATATATATTTCGCATATTTCTTTCATCCACTCGTAATGTTTTCAGCATTTTTTATTTATTTATTAATAAGTCATTTCGTACGAAAATAATTTAGCACGCCTCCCGTGACGCGAATCACGACAGGTAGTAGTGCATCCGCACTGGCCAGATCACCGTTGCCGTTGGTTCGCCGGCTGCTTCTTCTAATTTCGTCGTTGACTCGTCGATTATCGAGATTATCTTTATTATCGCAATGATGATCGACGATGATCGCGTCAACATTGCCATCGGCCCCGGTATTCTTAAGCACCGGAAACCACCAGCGCCACTTACCGTTGCGGCCAATAAATACTAATTGGAAGCCCCATACGTCTCTTGTGAATCACCTTCTAGCGACAATTATCGAGATCGTAGTTAGGAAGAATGTCAGGATCAAAAGGAACCTGTTCAATGGGCTAGGGGCCATGTAGTGATGCGATGTCGATCCGCTTGTTTCACCGTCGTGCGGCCTCTTCGTCGGTGAACCAATCCCCGAACTTCCGCCACCGTATTCTCTGTCGTAATCTGAAAAAGATATAACCAACGATTTTGGAAATTATATACACAATGCTAATACATCGCGTTAAAGGGGAACATACGTTTAGGCGAGGAAAACATTTGCTGATTTTCATGATTTTTTTTATTTTTATTTTTCATCACTACTTTTGGCTGGTATATCTTATTTTTATTATTAATCTCCGAAAATGGCGGAGGTATAACACGGCGTTCTAAACTGCATTTCCAATACTGGGGTGACGTATAGCTAAAAAAAAAAAAAATCAACCGATTCTGATAAAATGGAGCCATTTTTTCGGAAAATGCAATCTTTTCGTTTCAAAGCATTCCATTTAATCGATTTTCAACATTTCTCACTTTTTCTTGGTTTATATTCTGTGTATGAGTGTTAATGAGAGAAAAATCTACGTTGGTTTGTCTTTCATATTAAACCCGTCGACGCTACATATCAGGCCGTCTAACAACATCCGCCGCAATCCGTTTAGAAGACCGTGGCACCCTTCCACTATTTTCATAGATTAATAATAAAATACCATGTAACAGCCTAAAGTAATAATAAAAATATCCTAAGTCTAACATGGTGAAGAAATCTTTCCTTTTAAAAATCATGACAATCAGCAACTTTCCCTTAGCACCTCCACCCCCCTTAAAGCGACAAATTCATCGCGTTTCCATGCGTGCATTCTATTATTTTCGCATTATGTTATGGAAATTACGGTAGTAGTCGAGGCGCTTTTGATCTCTCATGCACTCTCCCTTTTTCACTGCAAGATTATAAACCCTTTATGTGCGAAATTTTCCACTGTGAATGGCACGGTTCGTTAGCGATACTTCAATGCTCAGCTGTAAAATTAATATTTTTCGTTGTTCAATTGACTGGTAACATTTACGATCCCGAACCTGTGAGAATGTCCTGCCTGGTGGCGCATCAGTTCGAATAAAGACACACAAATTCGAACCGATTGTACTGTAGGCATTTATTGGGACTTGGTGACGCGTGGTCACCGCCGAGGGAAAAATTTTAATGGAAGCGAAATAAATATCATTAATGTTTTTTTCCTTCATATCTACGAGATTAAAAAAATGAGTTACACAAACATGGATGGGTCGAAAGCGCGTTGAGTTTGAATAGGTCATATATGTGTATTGTTTATGCTCTTTTATATGCTTTAGCGAGCTTTTACGATCTCATCCCTTTCACTACTACCACTGCGACTTTTTCCTAATACACTACTGCATGGAAATTGCACTGAGGTACACGGAAAATGTGGTGAACCTCTGCTGGTACATACAGCTATATTTCATAATACTAGGGTCCCCTATGTAGGGTGATCGGTAGCGGCCGATGATCGGCCGATGCTCGACGCCGAGCTTGCCAACATTGGCACTCGAGGTTGGCCCGATCATCGACCGAGTCTCGGGTGATAAGTGCGGCTCGATATTCGCAATCAATATTGGCCCTAGAATGGCTTATGAGAATCGGCCGAGCATCGCGTATGAGTTCATTCGAGAATCGGCCACCAATAAGTCCCCGTCAAGATTGCCATCATTGGCACTCGAGCTTGGCCCGATTATCGACTGACTCTTGGCGGATAGTTATTATCCGATATAGATAACCAAAATTGGTCCGACACTGCAAAAAAAAAGAATAATTTTTGTATTGTAATTCGTCATTACCTGGTCTTTTTAAACGATTAGTTCGAAGAAAATATTTCACCTATATGGGACTTGAACCTTGAACCCACCTACTAATAGCTACGCACGCTGCCCCTATGCGACCGAGTGCTTGTAACATCTGAGTCGCAGATATAGCATGAGAGACCAAATGGATTCTTATCATTATTTGTATCACATAAACTATATCAATTGGTTAATATCATTGTGATAATTAGAGAGTTTTATCGAATGACATGCTATATGCGAATTTTTAAAGATATATATATATATATAATTCCTCTTCCTCCACCCTATCTACCCCCACACCCCTCTGATACGAGTGTTGCAATAAAGCCAGAACATGAGTTCAACCAAATAGAAAAATGGTTCACTCTACGAAAATTCGATTTAATCCAAATGTAAAAAAACAAATAGGTCCATTTAGTGTATTCAACTAAATTGTTTTTTAAACAAATAAAACCGAATCCCATATTTATTGAGATTAAATAAAATATTTAGTAATTAGACGATATTAAAGCGATTTTAATTTGAATAAATGAATATATTTAAAATGATTAATTCCAATAATGGAATTCAGTAGGAAACATTCGATTTCACGAAAAATCTAGTTAATTCAAATAAAAGTAAATAAATGGACGCGGTTAGTTGATATCAGTAGTAAGGGGGCCACTATGGCGACCCCTACTCCTATCCCCACTCCTCGGCCCGTGGTGGGGGCAGCCGAGATGGGGGGGGGGGGGGGGTAAGAGTGGGCGGAACAGTGGTGTCGCCATAGTGGCCCCCTTAAATTTTTTTACTCCTATCCCCACTCCTCGGCCCGTGGTGGGACAAACGAGGTGGTGGGGGTAAGAGTGGGAATGAGCGGTGGTGTCGCCATAGTGGTCCCTTTTATTTAATTTTTATTTTCGCCGAGATTTTTATAACCAGATTTGAAGTTAAATATAAAGAAAGTTTTCAAGTAGTGAATTAAAAATACTATTTTCACACACTCACTGATGGTCATAGCCCGTGGATCCTTTTTTTAAAAAATAAATAAATTTTCAAAAATACACAATCGTGCAGCACGCGAGACGTGTCGTCGGACAATCGGAGCAATCGGGATACATTTTGCTCACTTCACACAATTTTTCAGAATGTCACACTGTTTTTCAAAATATCACATAAGTTTATAAATGTCACAGAATTTTTGAAAATGTCACAGAGAAAGAGGTGAGGTCTACGCTAAATTTTCGAGAATACACAATCGTGCAGCACGCGAGAGGTGTCGTCGGACACTCGGAGCAATCGGGATACATTTTGCTCACTTCACACAATTTTTCAGAATGTCACACTGTTTTTCAAAATATAACATAAGTTTATAAATGTCACAGAATTTTTGAAAATGTCACAGAGAAAGAGGTGAGGTCTACGCGCTTCGCGATACGGAGAGGAACTGAAGCTCCGGAGCGAATAAAAAGCCCCTTTTGCAAATTTTGACACTTTAGCACTCTTGCCGAAGGCTCTACATGCTCGCGGTTATTGTGTACACGAGTTTGAATCGTCCGGCACGGTGCACAATCGCGAGCTATGTAGAGATCTCGAGTTATGCGTTTTTACTGACAATCGCAAAAATGTCTCGACCCTGCACTTCGAGCGACGCGTGTCTTCTCCGAAACTCCAAATTTCTTACCGATATAAATAATACCGAAATTAATACGTCTTTGAGAAAGAACGGTGCTACAATAAATATACAATAAGCCGATACATAAACAAACGTAATTTTTTATCTCGATTTTTATTTCTGATTTTTTATACCGATATTCATTTTTTATTTCGGTTATGATCTCGACGTAGTTATACTTAGGTGTGTGCGTGCGTGCGTGCGTGCGTGCGTGCGTGCGTGCGTGTGTGTGTGTGTGTGTGTGTGTGTGTGTGTTGAATAAGACACTATGGGGAGGTGGTGTTGCGATAGTGGCCCTTTTTGTCAATTTTTTATTTTTAATTTAATAAACCTCCAAGGTCCCATCTTTTTATTGAAAATAAAAATAAAAATAAAATATTTAAAAGTCATATTGTGACGCATTTACCGATGGTCCTGTCAGGCATTCAACGATGAATGAGGGAACAGGGCCTAGACACACACACACACACACACACACACACACACACACATTTACTCTTTGACGAACCCCTCCTCCTCGGGCTCAGATAACATGGCGATGCCTTCATTCTCGACGTCCTCGTCATAATGAGCGAACGGATAGTTGAACAAGCGTATGGAGAAATTTTGATCGTCCATAGCGCCGAAGGCCACACCCACTGTCGTGATTATACGGTACTCGCAGAGATCCGTCAAGAATGTGTCCATGTACGGCACATGACGAAGATGGTCGAGACCGTACCATCGGCATTTAATCTGGGTCGCTCCGATCGACGCAACGAGGAGGGGTCAGGGCGGTAAAGTGTACTACGATCGAACGAGCGCAACGAGCGAACGCAACGAACGCACGAGCGACTGAACGAACGATAGAGCGAACGGGCACAACGGGTTAACGAACGAAAGATCGAGCGGACGAACGAGCGAACGCATCAAACGAACGAACGTGCGAACGCATTGAACGATCGAACGAACCAACGACCGCAAGGTTCTTTTCCATATTAAACAGCTGGGATTGCGCAAATAATTTTTTTTTCGAAATATGGTTTTTACAACGAACATAGAGAAATTTGCCCTGAAAATTAACACCGCTACTTTGGACTGCGATGTTCGTTCGTTCGTAACAAACGAAAGATCAAACGAGGGTAATGAACGATAAAACGGACGATCGAACGAGCGCAACGAACAAACGATCGAGTGAACGGAACGAACGACCCAAAGAGAACGTCGATTTTGATTTCGATTCCTTTCATGTCGATATTGATTTTTTGACGATATTTTATTACGATAGCCATTTTTTATTTCGTTTTTCATATAGGAAAACGCAGTGATTGAACGAAGGAATTACGGAAAGCACGAATGAATGAACGAAATATCGAACGTGAGTGATGAATGATGGAACGAACGATCGAACGAGCGCAAAGAACGAACGATCGAAGAACGTCGATTTTGATTTCGATTTCTGTTATGTCGATTTTGATTTTTTTATTACGATAGCCATTTTTTTAAATTTGTTTTTCATTTTTTATTTCAATAACGCGAAATATGGACTGAGTACATGCTCGGGGACGAAATCTCAAGTTTTTCTAAAAGTATATCGCTTGAGCTTGAGAACATTGATTTTGATTTTCAAAAATAATATAGTTTGGGAGTCTTGTCTTGAACTTTCATTTCAATGACGATTTCGATTATTGACTTTGTATTTCAATGTTAATTTCCATATCTGGTTTTTTAGTCTGAGTTTGATTACGGTTCATAAAAACGAACAAACGAACGAGAGAATGAACGGAAGCTTCTTTTGCATATGAAAATGCAGTGATTGAACGAAGGAATTAGGCAACGAATGAATGCATAAACGAAAGATCGAGCGAGCGTAATAAACCTTGGAATAAACGATCGAACAAGCGCAAGGAGCGAACAAACGATCGAGCGAACGCAACGAACGCACGAGCGATTGAGCGAACGGGCGCAACGGGCTAACGAACGAAAGATCGAGCGAACGAACGAGCGAACGCATCAAACGAACGAACGTGCGAGTATATCAAGTGTATCAAGCGAACGAACGTGAGAGTATATCACGTGTATCAAGCAGCTGGGATTGCGCAAAGATTTTTTTTTCGAAATATGGTTTTTTCAATGAATATAGAGAGTTTTGCCCTGAAAATCAACACCCCTACTTTGGACTGCGTTGTTCGTTCGTTCGTAACAAACGAAAGATCAAACGAGGGTAATGAACGATGGAACGGACGATCGAACGAGCGCAACGAACGAACGATCGAGTGAACGGAACGAACGACCCAAAGAGAACGTCGATTTTGATTTCGGTTCCTTTTATGTCGATTTTGATTTTTTTACGATATTTTAGTACGATAGCTATTTTATTTTATTTCGTTTTTCATTTTTTATTTCAATTTCGTGAAATATCGACTGAGTACACGCTCGGGGACGAAATCTCAAGACTTTCTAAAAGTATATCGCTTGAGCTTGAAAACATTGATTTCATTTTTTATTTTCAAGAAGAATATAGTTTGAGAACATTCGTTTGAATTTTCATTCCAATGACGATTTCGATTTTTGAATTTTTATTCCAATGTTAATTTCTATATCGGGTTTTTAAATTCTATTTTGAATTCGTTTTATAAAAGTGAACGAACGAACGCACCGAAGGATAGAACGATCGCAACGAACAAATAAACGAACAAATAAATGAATGCAAGCTTCCTTTGCATATAAAAATGTAGTGATTGAACGAAGGAATTAAACAACGGAAGATCGAACAAGCGTCATAAACGTTGGAACGAATGATCGAATGAGTGCTACGAACGAACGAACGAACGATCGAGCGAACGCAATGCACGCACGAGCGATTAAACGAACGAACGATCGAACGGACGCAACGGGTTAACGAACGAAAAATCGAGCGAACGCATCAAACGAACGAACGAACGTGTGAACGCATTGAGCGATCGAACGAACCAACGAACACAAGGTTCTTTTACATATCAAACAGTAGGGATTACGCAAAGATTTTTTTTTTTTTTTCGATTCATCGTTTTTCAACGAACATGTGTATTCCTGACAATCGATACCACTACTTAGGACTGCGGTGTTCGTTCGTTCATTCGTTTGTTTGATGGACCGGTCGATGCGCTCGTTCGTTCGGTATTCTGATCGTGCGATTCTTCGAACGTTCGATCGCTTGTTCCTTCGTTCACTCGCTGCGTTCACTTGCTGCGTTCACTCGCTGCGTTCACTCGCTCGTTAGTGGTTATATTTCAACTGAGATACATATGAACAACCTACTACTGTGTTTAATTGAATTCGGAGTTTTCAATGAGGATGACGTGAATATGGCCCGATGGAAGGTATGTATACCTGCTTTAAATGACGTTTAAAATTGTTTTATTAACCTGTATTCAGAATAGCACACTATGTCTAAATGCAGGCACACCTGGCGAATTATTTGGAAACTGTGCGTGATATCTTGAAAACCATAAAAACACGAGGGCCTTATGCTTTTGGAAATCTACTGAAAAGCTTGCGGCAGACTGGTCACCACAGAGTTACCGATATTCTCGAAGGGTGAGGAGAGAGCTACCACCACCACCAGCAGCAGCTTTCGGGAGTCTTGGGTATTCGTAATACCAGCACTGGACATATCGAAATTCGATAGTTTTCCAACTGGTTCGGAGGCTATGGAACATGTCGGCTTGACAAGTCGAGCAAAAGTATGCGTGTATTGCACTGATGAAATATTGAGAAAATATAAAATCATCTGTTATCATAACTCGATGTCGCCTCGCTCATGTACTCTCCAGAACGTAACGAGAGATCGAACGAATATGGCGGGCCAATGGACGAATGGACGAAATTTTTTACAGATACAAAATCAGTGTTTGAACGAGCGAACGCAATGAACGAGTGAATGCACGAGCGATCCAACGAACGCTACAAATGATCAAACGAACACAACAGTAGAACGATCGCAAGATCGAACGTATGCGACGATCGATCGAACGAATGCAAAAAACAATCGACCGAACGAACAAACGTACGCACCGTCCGGTCGAATGAATGAACGAGTTCAACGAACGAGTGAACGAAGAAATGAACACAAGCTTCTTTTACATATTAATAAAGCAGCGATAGAATGAAAGAGGTTTTTTTTTAAATTCGATGCATAGTGTTCGTGAACGGAAATTGAGCGTTTCTTTTCACCGGCAATAAATACTGCCAGTTCGGACCGCGATTGAGCGAACGCAACGAATGGAAGATGGCACAAACGCAATGGGCGATCGAACGAACAAAGAAAGTAAGCTTCTTTTAGATATCGAAAAGCAGTAATTGGCCGAGAGATTTTGCTACGATGCAAAGTTTTTTGTGAACGAAAATCGAGCGTTTTTATTCACCGAAAATCGACACTTCCACTTCGGACCGCGATTGAGCGACGATCAATCGAACGGACGAGCGATCGAACGAACGAAGAATGTAAGCTTCTGTCAGATGTCAAACATCAGTGTTTAGCCCTTACATGTTCATTGAAAAACCATGCATCGAAAAAAATTCTTCGCGTAATCCCTGCTGTTTGATATGTAAAAGAACCTTGTGTTCGTTGGTTCGTTCGATCGTTCGATAATGCAACGAACGAGGGAAAGAACGGATCGTCCGGTCGTTCGCTCGTTCGTCCGTTAAACGAACGAAAGATCGAATGCACGCAACAAACGAGCGAGTGAACGCAGCGAGTTAACGAAGGAACAAGCGATCGAACATTCGAAGAATCGCACGAACGGAATACCGAACGAACGAGCGCATCGACCGGTCCATCAAACAAACGAATGAACGAACGAACACCGCAGTCCTAAGTAGTGGTATCGATTGTCAGGAATACACATGTTCGTTGAAAAACGATGCATCGAAAAAAATTCTTTGCGTAATCCCTGCTGTTTGATATGTAAAAGAACCTTGTGTTCGTTGGTTCGTTCGATCGCTCAATGCGTTCACACGTTCGTTCGTTCGTTCGATGCGTTCGCTCGATTTTTCGTTCGTTAACCCGTTGCGTCCGTTCGATCGTTTGTTCGTTTAATCGCTCGTGCGTGCGTTGCGTTCGCTCGATCGTTCGTTCGTTCGTTCGTAGCGCTCATTCGAACGTTCGTTCCAACGTTTATGACGCTTGTTCGATCTTCCGTTGTCTAATTCCTTCGTTCAATCACTGCATTTTTATATGCAAAGGAAGCTTGCATTCATTTACTTGTTCGTTTATTTGTTCGTTGCGATCGTTCTATCCTTCGGTGCGTTCGTTCGTTCACTTTTATAAAACGAATTCAAAATAGAATTTAAAAACCAGATATAGAAATTAACATTGGAATAAAAATTCAAAAATCGAAATCGTCATTGGAATGAAAATTCAAACGAATGTTCTCAAACTATATTCATCTTGAAAATAAAAAATGAAATCAATGTTCTCAAGCTCAAGCGATATACTTTTAGAAAGTCTTGAGATTTCGTTCCCGAGCGTGTACTCAGTCGACATTTCACGAAATTAAAATGAAAAATGAAAAACGAAATAAAATAAAATGGCTATCGTACTAAAATATCGTAAAAGAATCAAAATCGACATAAAAGGAACCGAAATCAAAATCGACGTTCTCTTTGGGCCGTTCGTTCCGTTCACTCGATCGTTCGTTGCGTTCGTTCGATCGTCCGTTCCATCGTTCATTACCCTCGTTTGATCTTTCGTTTGTTACGAACGAACGAACACCGCAGTCCAAAGTAGGGGTGTTGTGTGTGTGTGTGTCTAGGCCCTGTTCCCTCATTCATCGTTGGATGCCTGACAGGACCATCGGTAAATGCGTCACAATATGATTTTTAAATATTTTTTTTTTTATATTTATTTTCAATAAAAAGATGGGACCTTGGAGGTTTTTTAAATTAAAAATAAAAAATTTTAAAAAAAGGGCCACTATCGCAACACCACCTCCCCATAGTGTTTTATTCTTTCATTTAAATACCCTGTAGGGCATGAGCCCGGAAATTGAAGTCGAGACGTCACACACACACACACACACACACACACACACGCACACACGCACGCACGCACGCACGCACGCATGCACACACACACACACACACACACACACACACACACACACACACACACACACACACACACACACACACACACAGAGAGACACACACACGTAAGTATAACTACGTCGAGATCATAAACGAAATAAAAAATGAATAACGGTATAAAAAATCAGAAATAAAAATCGAGATAAATAATTACGTTTGTTTATGTATCGGCTTATTGTATATTTATTGTAGCACCGTTCTTTCTCAAAGACGCATTAATTTCGGTATTATTTATATCGGTAAGAAATTTGTCTGTTTCGGTGAAGACACGCGTCGCTCGAAGTGCAGGGTCGAGACATTTTTGCGATTGTCAGCAAAAACGCATAACTCGAGATCTCTACATAGCTCGCGATTGTGCACCGTGCCGGACGATTCAAACTCGTGCACACAATAACCGCGAGCATGTAGAGCCTTCGGCAAGAGTGCTAAAGTGTCAAAATTTGCAAAAGGGGCTTTTTATTCGCTCCGGAGCTTCAGTTCCTCTCCGTATCGCGAAGCGCGTAGACCTCACCTCTTTCTCTGTGACATTTTCAAAAATTCTGTGACATTTATAAACTTATGTTATATTTTATAAAACAGTGTGACATTCTGAAAAATTGTGTGAAGTAAGCAAAATGTATCCCGATTGCTCCGAGTGTCCGACGACACCTCTCGCGTGCTGCACGATTGTGTATTTTCGAAAATTTAGCGTAGACCTCACCTCTTTCTCTGTGACATTTTCAAAAATTCTGTGACATTTATAAACTTATGTGATATTTTGAAAAACAGTGTGACATTCTGAAAAATTGTGTGAAGTGAGCAAAATGTATCCCGATTGCTCCGATTGTCCGACGACACCTCTCGCGTGCTGAACGATTGTGCATTTTCGAAAATTTATTTATTTTTTCAAAACAGGATCCACGGGTGGTGACCATCAGTGAGTGTGTGAAAATATTATTTTTAATTCACTACTTGAAAACTTTTTTTATATTTAAGTTCAAAACTGGTTATAAAAATTTCGGCGAAAATAAAAATTAAATAAAAGGGACCACTATGGCGACACCACCGCTCATTCCCACTCTTACCCCCACCATCTCGTTTGTCCCACCACGGGCCGAGGAGTGGGGATAGGAGTAAAAAATTTAAGGGGGCCACTATGGCGACACCACCATTCCTCCCACTCTTACCCCCCCCCCCCACCACCTCGACTGCCCCCACCACGGGCCGAGGAGTGGGGATAGGAGTGGGGGTCGCCATAGTGGCCCCCTTACTACTGATATCAATAGAATTTTTCTGTCAGTGTAGGATGGTTCATAAAAATCGGCATAGTATCGCGAATGACCTCGTTTGAGAATCGGCCAACAATGAATGCATTGATTTGGTAGTATATTTGTGAAGAGTAATGTCCAATGGACTCGTACAAAGTATTTATCTTGTCTCTCAATGACTTCCACGTGAAACAATGAATCGTCAATATACGACTTGCGGTTGGATTATGCGTTACTCGGCCGAACATTTACCTCGTGTCGGCGAACCAACGTTGGCCAGTCTATACTTCACCAATCATCGGCCTCGTATCGACAAGCCAATGATTAGCGAGTCTATATTTTGCCGTACATTGGGCTCATATGGGCAAAAGCATGATTGGCGAGTCTATACTTCGCCAAACATCGGCCTCGTATCGATAAGCCAATGATTAGAGAGCCTATATTTGGCCTCACATCGATAAACTAATGATGAACGAGTCTGTACTTGGCCGAACATAGGCCTCGTATTGGGAAACCAATGATTGGCGAGTCCATATTTCGCCAAACATCGGCCTCGTGTCAACAAGCCAATGATTAGTGAGTCTATGTTTGGCCGAACATTGGCCGCTTATCGGCAAACCAATCATTGGCCAGTCTATACTCCGCCAAACATCGACCTTGTATCGACAAGACAATGATTGGCGAGTCTACGTTTGGCCGAACACTGGCCTCGTATCGGCAAACCAATGTTGGCTAGTCAATACTCAGCCGAGCATTGGCGCACAATTGGATAATCGATTATCGCCCCGCCAACATTGGTCCAAGTATTCGCCATTACGATTCGAATGGCGATACCTACATGGGCCCGTTGTGTTATCATCAGAAATGCAGTAAAACTGCCTCTTGCTCAATAGTCAGCGCGCAAGCTAATAATTCACGATCAAACATCCGTGCAGAAATGTGACCGGGCATTCCCTGCTTTGTGTCTGGCCCTGACCAGATTTAGCTTATCTGATTTACCTGACTGAGCCCTCCCGTGGAACAAACCGGGAAAATCGATAAATCGTTTTTTACTGCTTACCCTCGATGTTTGGAAATTACAATCTTCTGGCCGGGATACATTGCGAGCAAGATGTGTTGTAATTCTATTCATCATTAAAACATTCATTTCACCAATGATAATGGACGAGGATAAAAATGCTTATCATAAATACCGGGATTACAATAACTAATGATTTGAGCATAACGAATAGCCAAATGATTTAATGAGGCAAAAAAAGTAAAGCAGGTGATTCGTGGTTTCTTAACGCCTTGTCGCCCAGTTGGGAAATATCAATGTTCTGGCTGGAAAGACATTACCTGAATATATCGTATTTCGCCAACAATCCGCCAAGTGGCTACAAGCAAAGCACTTCGCGTAAGCAAGGTACCATCATACGAGGATAAAAGTTCATCCTGTGCGTTGTAACACGTACAGAAGAGCGCTGCTTACAGTGTGCACTTACCCTTATGATTTTGCGACAGTTGTGAAATCACCCTTTGCACTTGAGGCCTTTTTCGCTCGGATAGTGGATGATGAGCGAGAGTCACGTCTCGAGTGCAAAGGGATAATAAGTATCAGTATACGACCAATTACTATCTATTTTACTCGGGTGGATCGCCAAAAGCCTTTCCAGTACTTAATCGTTGTCCTATCCAGTTCCCAATCAGTTCCCGGAAAGGAAACGGCGGATCGGGCCTGGCCTAAGACCCATTCCATGGCGAACCTGATCCACGCTGGGCGGGCTGACCATGGCCTGATATTATTTAGAAAACGTAGATTAAGGCAGGACTTTTTCTCGCCTTAAATTTTTATACGGGCAGTCACTCATCTAACTAAGCATTGGCTCAGACTAATACTACTCGACGTTGGATACTATCACAACCGAGAACCGACCATACGTCTCCTATAGTCACTATATACAAAAGTTTTAAGGAATCCTTCTGGTTTTCAAATAATTAGTTGCGGATTTTGATTTCCAAAAAAGACCTTTTATTTAAGGATAGCCAGATACACACATAAGATCTTGCAAAAGCGTGCATCAAATTCAGAGTTCTCTATGGGTTAAAAGCAAAAATATATTACCATATTCAAGATTTGTAGCCTAGATGTTTTCCTTGACTTTGATTGTTATTAAAATTGTTGTACGACTTTTTTCCCGCGTATTTGCGATTCAAGCAAACACTACACTTACAACTTCGAGCGGCTGTGAGTGGTGAACTAATACTACTGAAATTTCAAGGGCGTAATTTGAAAGCAGACAGTCTTTCTTTTTACCTTTGGGTTGATGATAATTCGACACAACAAGTATTTACCCTCTAGGATCTATTTTAAAATGGCTTGAAAAATATACACTTTTCATAAAACTCGATTCTCTTTCATTTTTCAAAGTGTTCAAAGTTTCAAAGTATTATATAATATGTGCGAACTCCAGAAACGCTTACATTTTTTCCGTGTGTCCTAGCCATTTGAACATGCCGTAACTGTCTAAAATAATTAACGAATCACTTGGTTCCTGGATGTATGGGAGATACAAACCAGGCAAGGTAGCCGAAATTGGAAGTTCTCAAATATGTGTCTTAAGTATATAATCAGTAAAAAGGGGCACAATATGTGTACCCCCCCATGGAAATTTATATACGCGAAAATATACGGCAAATTTATTTTATTTATAACTTTAATATATGTGAAATGTATGCCATATATTGAAAATATATGTTGCATATATGTGCCAAATTCTAATTTTCGTAACGTTTTTATATATGACATGTATATGCGTGGTATTACTGTATATCACTGTACCATATATCAATGATATATGTAGCATTTACCCTGCATATATACCACATATATTTAGCATATATGTTGCATACACACTGCATGCATACCACATATATACATATATGCCACAAACTATATTGAAAATATACTTACAATGTACTCAAAATACCCTCAAAATATACTACAAATGTATTTTAACTGTATTCGACTTATAATTGAAATATACTTTAAATGTATTTAAAGTACATCTAAAATATACACGATATATATTCATACTCCGTTAAAAATATACTTGAAATATGTTCATACTACATTTAAAATATTATTGAAATATATTCAACGTGTATTTAAGATATACTTGAAATATATTTAAACTATACTTGAAATATTCTTAAAAATTTTGTTATGACGTTATTTACATCATTGCACCCTTTTACGATATTTTTTTCTTGTCCTTAATTACGATTATGGTGTTTGCGGTTCAAATATATTAATGGTTCAAATTAAAATTATATCAGACGCTTACACGCCGTAAGGTGGTTTCGAACCCGGGACTTCTGAGTGATGAGCTGGGACCTTCCCCACTGAGCTAGTTCTACTTGTTAAATTAACTTTCGTATCGTCTACATATCGTACAATACACACAGTTAGTTTTTTGAGAAATATGTGGATTTACAAGAGTAACTAACATTATCGGATCAATTACTTAATTGCGTTCGCATAGAGAGCGATAATCGAATAGAATTACGAGATTACATAACCTTCAATTTTTTTGTCCGATCATTTATTCCGGCTAGTGCGTCTAGGTCTTCGCGAGATACCGACTTGAAGATGTTTTTGATTTGCAACGTCATCTGTTACTCAAGTTGCTTAACCAACCATATTTAAAATATATAAAACATACATTCAGTTTGTATGTTTGATATATTTAAGATGTATCTTAAATGGATTTATATTTATATATCGTATAGGTTTTACTCTTGCCCAAAAATATAATTGGCATATCCAATTTTTCGAACCAATTATACTTAATACATGTTTTATATATTTTTCGATATATTTTTTATATATTTTATTTTCATGTGGGTGTATATATTGTTTATATGTAATAGTGTACTTTAACTGTAAATTAAGTTTTATTAAGTTTAACTGTAATAGTGTTTGTTCACAGCATATATTTCTTGTCAGGAATATGTATCAAAAATGTATGCGTCATATATGACGCGTACATTTTTTATACATTTTTCTGACAAAAAAATAGATTGAAAGTATATCGAAAATATATGCGTCGTATATGCCTCATATATGCATCATATATAGTGTTTATACGTAGCATATATTTTTTTGGTCAGAAAAATATATCTAAAATATATGGGTCATATATGCGTCATATATTTGGTGCATATATACAGAATATATACGTATTATTCTATTTTTCGTCACTATATATGCGAACGATATATATATACGTAGCATATACGTAGCATATATTTTCTGCATATATTTTACATACATAAATTTCCATGGGGGCCATGCCTCGAGTTACCAGTTAGGAGTGGTTTCTTTTAATTAATTGATTTGCCTGTATCAGTAAATATTGAACATTGTTAGGGCAACACTTTACAGAGTGAATATGCTGTTGAAATTTCCGGGTTGCTCAACTGCTTACAGTGTTACTCTACAGTATGGTAAGGATGTACGCAAAAACCGAACGAGAAAAGAATCAGTATTTCGATGTATCACTATTGATTATACTACAAGGATAAAATAAATAATTCAGACGTTTCTAAAAAACTTTTTTTTTTCATGCAGTATTATCCGAGTGACATGTACAAAACATTCTACACCATTTTTCCATTATACTTTTTCTCATCATATCTAAAATTATAAAAAAAAAAAATAACTAGACGATTTCCTTGCAGCATTAGACGTATATTGTTTTTGTTGGCTGAGCTCGGAAATAACTTGTAAACGCCTACTCTGGTTGAATTCTAATGAACAAAATTGTAGATTTAAAAAAGTTTATAAGGCCGTATTTTCGAAATCGACAATTTTCCCGACGTTGATTGAAAAAAGGCGGTATTTTTTTCAGACTTTTTCCACATGGACTGGACAGGATGAATAATTCGTTAGCGAGTTGAACTTACGTATAATAAAGGGGGAGGCTTTCAGCCTTCCAAACCTGCCTTCAGTCTTTGTGTACAATAATCATTTCCCTCCTTACAATGGGATGCGTTCGAAGTTGGAAGTGTAGTTTTTGCTTTAATCGCAAATAATACAGTTAAAATAGTCGTATTGAAATTTTGAAAAAAAAAACAAAGAAATTGTACGAAAACTTCCGGATTTTTACGTTTACGTAAGATTTCACGAGGAAAGGTCTCGTCAGCCCGTAAAGACCTCGATAGTAAAAACAAACAGTAGAAAAACATCGTCCGACTGTTCGGTCTGTATAAAATGCTTAACCTTAAGCTTGAAAAATGTTGAACTAATGGCTCGAAAACTAAAAGGTTCAAGCTCTAAAACCGTTTTTTAAATTATTTATACGTATATAAATTCCATACCGCGAACATTTAGGGGAGAAATACCATAAATAAGATTTTAGTTTTAAGGCTTTCACGGCTCTTTATGTAATGAGAAGAGTATGTGGCTTCCGGATGGAGGCCGTGTTGAGGATCAGCGTTGTGCCGACGTTTCGCAAACGTTACAGTCTGCATCATCAGGGCTGAGAGCTCCGATACTGAAGCTCTCGTGTCTCAGGTATTCCTTATATAGTTGCAGTCATCGTTCTGGATCGCTGCACCAGCCAATCAGATGTTTTAATTGATCAGCTGGTCAAAAACGTAGATTGGCTTATCATAAGCCAATTTAGTTTTTTTTTCTCAAATTCAGAAAACGCGAAGGGCAGACAGGTATTCGTCTATCTATTTGACGTCGTTTGGCAAAGTTTCGACGGGATCTGAAGAGCCGTTTCAGAGATTTTTGGGAATCTATAATTGCTCTACCATACCGACCGCGATAAGGTGTCATTCCCTCTCAAACAGAGGAATAAAAATACAGAAATGCTTCGAAAAAAATGTGGAATAAGAGATGCGGCATTCAACGGGGCTAGTAAATAAGGGAGGAAATTCTATACTGGTTTCTGGTATAAAGTAAAAAAAAATGGGTCTCATTTTTAGGAGGAAAAGCTCAAGATATTCCTTTCGCTTTGGGCCGTATTTTGTGGGGGCATAAGCAGGGCCCTTCTGATTCTTCAGTAAATTACAATGGCGCTTAATAAAAAATAAGTTACAATCGATTATTATACATGACGATAAACTAGAATAAAAAATTCGCGCAAATTTAGTAGATTTAGACATTTGAACATTTTTTTGAAACGTTCCGACTACAAAAATTCTCCTGCTAGTCACATGTTTCAAAGCAATTAGCATTAATATTTTGTTTAAACATTCGGTGACCCTCCGTTTTTATTGTCGTTACGGTAACTTTAGATTTTTTACACACGTGAGCAGTTCATATCACGCATCTAGAGTTATTTAGTGTATAAATTATTAGATAGAAATGTGGCCAGCGTGACATCTCCATAAAGCGCCCTATAAATGAGACCATTTTTAGAGTCGTGATTTTTCGTTGAAAGTTGAAAGGTGATTAGAGACGAAAATCGGTTAATTGTTAAATATTTGGGTTCGTGAAAGAAGTACCTTAACAGACCATTTTTAAATAACACGAACTCCGAATTTCCCGACTCCCGAATTTTTACGTTTTATGTAATTTTTTGTTTATCTCGTATGGAGGTTTCGTTAATCGTATTTTCCATGGAATTTCTGAAATTTGTTGAATGTTGAAAAATGGTTGGAAAACCCGTAACTCGCGGTGATGGCAAATCCGAAGGAAGAAAGAATACAATTTGGAGCAGAAGGAGACAATATCCCCCAAACATAAGTGCCAAGTAGTAGTGATTTTTTCTTATTTGCTTTCTTACTGCCATCTTCTTCTACTCCTTAACAGGATACTTTAATTGGCAGTCTCTGTGCAGCATCACGTAATCACGCGGCGTAGAATGTCTATCTCGTGCAATTTCTTAACTCGGATGATTTGTTTCGCTCGTGCTGGAAACTCACGATGCTTGATGGCAGTCCCATTTAAGTTAGATACGCGTTGTAATTATTGATAAGCATCTTCATGATAGGAATCTCATTCCGAAGCTGGACGAAATATTGAAGGGGAAAAAGTTTGAAAGATTTGAAAATGTTGTGCATATAAGCGGCGTATTACTATTGTACTACTCCCCGATGGTTTACACTCGAGACTTTCTGACAATCTGTGACACGTTTCATTTGTAAAACGTACGTTTTCATTCGCCCAAATCCTCCTACTGTTTTTTTGTTAAATTTTTTCCCATGCTCTATAAGAGTCCATGATACGTGATTTATTTCGATTTACTCTACTCAAGGAGCGTACTTGTCGTTGGAACTCTTTTTCAAGATTATTTTCAAAGCCCATAAGAAAACAAGATAAATTCCAAAAGTGATCGACATACTTCGCTAATTTATCATTTCATAATGAGATTTCTATGAAAACTATAATTACAATGTTTTAAAGCATGCAGAAATCGCAAAACGCATTCATTTTTTTAGAAATCACAAGAGACCTTAAATTTCCAGTAAAGAGGGCGTTAGACCGTCGGCTTAGCCGAACATCGAGCCATTTAAGGGGTAAAGCCACTCGAGGATTTTCAGATTTTCAGAAAAACAAAGAACAAGGGCAATGTTCATTTGGCAGGGCGAATGTATGGTGCCGGCATTGTACACTAAAGGTAACTCGAAAATTTGTATTCCTAAATGTTAGTTCAAACTGTCAACGCGTTTTCTCCGAAACCATATTTTTTTAACTTGTCGGAAACGTAACTCAGCCGCAATTCCTCCAGCCGTAACTTCAGCCGCAAACTTCAGCCTCACTCCGAAATTAGTTCAACAGGTTCAAATGAGAAACCAGATTCAAATAAGTTTTTGGCGAAAATATTGCCGGGTAGCCCAAATTACATTTCTTTCTCCAGTCCGGCTGGTTGTAAGTGTAGATTACTTGCGATGGTTTTTATTTTTTTTGTTAGAAAAGTATGTGATATAATTTTAAAAAAGTGCATAGGTAGTTTCCACGTTGATACAAACTTTCTTTGCTGCACAACCATTAAGCGGTAAGGCCATAGTAGAATAAAAAATATCGATTTATTTTTCGCTGTAACGGTGCTTTATCGTCATAAGAATACTATTAGAATACTATTCGTTTTATAGCAAGACATTTTTATCACGAACTTTGAGGGTATAACGTAAGCCCACCTCTGGCACGGCCAGAGGCATATGTAAAACTTTAAACGCGTCTCGAAGCAGTTTTTTTCCAATTGGCGTGACAAATAACTTCAACAATTTTCACTCGATTTACTTAAAATTTAGAAGTTATTTCCTAATTGCATTTCGCAGAGAAGTACGTACGGAATTTCTGATTGATCGAAAGCTTTTCATTTTATGAGCAGTTTTATACGAAATGTTTCACCGAAAATTCAAGTTCAATTCAAGTTCAAGTTCAAATACCTACAACTTTTGAATAAATCAATATGTTTTAAATTCCGTACGGACTTCTCTAGGTATTCTAATGTAGATTGACGAGAATTTTTGTTTTTTGTTTTAGGTCAAAGATTGTGGATGCTAAACATCACGCCACGGAGCGCCTATGAAAAAGATAACAAAATAAAATATTAGTAGTCGGCTATTTTGTACATCGAAAAAAAAAATTCTAACAGCTTGATATTCATACGAAATAGATGTGTAATTAATTTTAGGAGTGTATCACTTTTGCATACGAAAAAAATTGTTAAATTCGCACATAATTTTATACCGGTTACTGTGGCCTAAGCCCTTAATACCAGAACGGGGAATCAATTGCAAATCTGCTGGCACAAAAAATATATATTTGGCTGCTTTTGAGAACCGCTCCGAATTAAATGCTAAATATAATCAATAAAGTGGTCGAATTTCTCAAAATGTATAATGATTTAATTCCCTTAAATATGTAAATCATCAACATTGACTAGACCAAAGGAAGTTTACTCACTGCAATATCCTTACACCAGATTTTCCCATAATATCGTTTCATTATTACGTGTCAATTATGGATATGAAGGCTTCGATTTGAGTATTTCAGAGAAATATAACATTCAATGAACAAATTGCATGCGTGGGGTCGTCCATTAATCACGTGAGGTTTTTAGGCCACTTCTTGAGCCCCTCCACCCCCGTGGTGATATGTGGTGAGGTTTCCACACCCCCCCCCCCCCTCCCACGCCCCCATCACGTGTACTTTTTTGTAATGTAATGGTTGTAATTTTAGATACACATGATGGGGAGTACAGTATTTGATTGTCAAAAACGAAATAATCTATATTGTCAATATATTTAAATGGCATTGTCCTAGGACCATGGGTTCATTGCGTGTTTTCTACAGTAACAAGTGGACAAGCCGTTTGTGGATCAGATGTAGGCACTTCACTTTAAGTAGGTGACTAGTCGAAATTAAATAGAACTGCAAACTGTTGTTTAGATTACTTTTTTGGCACAACCAGGGGGTTGAAACCTTTTATTCCCTACCGGTATACAAATGCTGCTCTTTTTGCCGCTTTTTTTAGTTCTACCTCTCCCCATGGTGCTAGCAATTATCTTACAATATTCTTATTGCGTCGGCACGAGGCCCGCACGGCGTACATAGCGACCGTATGTATACATAGCCCCTGCGCACGCATCAGGTTGTAAGAGTATAACTAGCGCTATGAGTGGCAGAGTACGACACTAAAAATGCGGTCATTTTGCGTAGCAAAATTCCAAAAGGTTCCAGCCCCCTGGGCACAACTTGCCTGTTCAATAGCTCACGGCGGATGCTCTCCGGTACGCGTAGTTACACAAAAAACACGTGACATTTCCCAACACCCCCCCACCCCCCTCCCAGTGTGCTCAATCGTGATGTTGCCCAAACCCCCTTCCCTCTATTTAAGCCTCACGCGGCCCCTATGCTGTGAATTTCATTTCCACAACGCAGATGAATTGCTGGAGCAGGTTGGATAAGTGAACACTAGTACGCGTTCAACGGATGAGAATAATAACTAATCAGAAATTAACAGAGAGACAAATGCAGGGAGGTGTGTCATTCGAATAGTCATTGCTATAATCGATCAATATCATTCCCTCTTAGCAGTTAAAATCGAACTACTATATGCATTGGGAAAACGACATTCAGAGAACGTGTGACACTGCTAAAGGGAGAGAGAAGTTTTCATGAATTTATTTTCGAAGTTTAGCAGCATAATAAGCTCGGAGGAAAATCTCGTTTTGTAATACGGCAAAAAAGATCCGATTCGTTGAATTGGTCAATGCATTCAGCCATAAGCGGCAGGTTGTAAGGTCTGAGCTGCTGGTTAGTTCTTCATGTTGTGAAACGGTACTAGTAATGTAGGTGTATGTATATATGCAGTACATAAAGTTGAAGGTACCGAGTATATATATATATTTGTGTGTGTGTGTGTGTGTGTGTGTGTGTGTGTGTGTGTGTGTGTGTGTGTGTGTGTGTGTGTGTGTGTGTGTGTGTGTGTGTGTGTGTGTGTGTGTGTGTGTGTGTGTGCGTGTGTGTGTGTATAAGATTGATAAAACGTCTTTCGCCTGCGTCAAAGGAATTCAGTAAATGTCGAGAGCGGTAGAAGAAGAAGAGCGAGAGAAAGAGAAACCGCGTTCAGTGAGCATGCGAGAATGTTCCGTGGCTCTCCGACTCGGAACTCTGATAAGCCTGGAGGCCCACCGCTCTTTCGGTACGGATTCGTTTGGTTCGTGCCCAACTTGCTGCTCGACTCTTTCGTAATTGAATGTAAACATCAAATAAAAGTGGACTTTAGCCTTCGTGAAGTATTGATTGAGCCTTATATATGTGTGAGAAAGGTATATTATGAACCATCCATGTCTATATACGTAGTGTTAATGATAACTAGATGTGCTAATAAGCAGATGTAGATATTTTGAAGACGGCCCAAAAATTAGTTTTGAAGTTATGATCGATTTTGCGGCCGGAACGATCCATTAAATGATACCCAAATTAATATCCTCACATTGATCTAAAGGTGACTTTAAAATGATTGGCGTTTACGTAAAATTGAGCAAAGGACAATAAGCAACTATGAGGGTGGCCCTCGATGTCGAATATCTTTGAAATCTTCTTTTCTCATTATACATTTTACAGGGTGTCCCTCTTATCTCTGTCACCCGAAATAACTCGGTAATTAGCGACGTCACAAAAAAATTTTCTAGATAAAAGTTGTACGGTGTGAAGAGGACCATAAAATACGACCATTTTTTTTCGGTGGAGGCGCAGACGCATAGTGAAGGTCACCTCCACTTTTTAAATGGAATAGTACATTTTTTTCAACCATGTTGTGGAGCACCTCAAGCCGCATAAAAAACATTAAGGGGTTACCCCCACTTGCAATTTTGAAAAAATCGATTTTTTATTGCATTTTTTTGAAGTATAAGTATCTGAGAATATGTCCTGAAAATTTCAAGTCGATCCGAACAAAATTGACTGAGATATGAGCGTTGAAAGAGATGAATCCGTTGTGTAAACGACCGGATAGTCTGCCGTCTGGCGCGCTCCACCCTCCCTCCGACCTTCAATACATTGTTCGATGAAAAGGGTCGTATACCTGGCATTCACAACGTTCATATAATAGACTTGAATTTATAAAAACGTATTTTCGTTGTCTGTTATAGTCTAAACTCGTCAGTGTAGCTCGAAAGTTCGACTATATAAGACGGATATTCCGCCGTTCATAATATTATAAGCGCAGTTTTTATTCATTTTACATTCAAAAATGGATCGAAAAAAAGGTTCGCGACAAACAAGAAGCAGTGATAATTTACGGAAATCTCGACCAAAAAAAATGAAGGGTGTTTTTAACCCCAACCTGGCCGAAACGAAAACTGAAAGTTTCAGCACGTCTGCGAAGAAACTGAAAAATAATATTGATATGACTGTGAATCAAAGTCCTAATATTGAATATCGGATGTTGAACTTTTGGGTTGTGTTTGCTGCTATTTCAAATTTAGTGAAGTGCAAAACGTGTAATGGAAATATTACATTTGAAACGGCAAGTGCAAGAGGACTAGGCTTCAAAATCGTTGTGAAATGTGACTCATGTGCAGATAATTTGATACCATCTTCTCCTTTTTTGGAACATTCGTATGAAATAAATCATCGATTTATATTCACCATGCGAGTTCTCGGCATAGGATTGGCTGGAGCACAAAAATTTTGCGGACTTTTGGACATGCCGGGGTTTCTTACCGAGACTACATATTCAATAATTTTGAAAAGTATTTATGAGTCTGTGAAAACAGGTGCAGATGTAATATTTAAAATAGCCGTACGAGAAGAAATTGAAGATACACCTAATGCAGAAGGCGATGCAACTCCTCAATTAACAGTTTCCGGAGATGGATTGTGGAGGAAGCGAGGATATACGTCGTTGTTCGGAGTCACATCAGTCATAGGCTACTACAGTGGAAAAGTACTTGATCTTGTGGTAAAAAGTGCGTATTGTAAAATGTGTGAATCGTGGAAACATAAGCTAAATGATGCGGAATACGAAGAATGGTACGAAACACACGAAGATAACTGCAGTGCAAATCACGAAGGCTCCTCGGGAAAAATGGAGGTGAACTCCATTATCGAAATCTTCAAGCGTTCAATAGAAAAATATAATGTCCTGTACCGTTACTATATTGGAGACGGAGATACGAAAACGTACACTGGACTAGTAAATTCTCATCCTTATGACGACGTAGAAGTTATAAAAAAAGAATGCATCGGTCACGTCCAAAAGCGTATGGGATCCCGCCTTCGTAATTTAGTAAAAAAAAAACAAAAAGCTTGATGGTAAAGGACAGCTGACAGGAAAATTTATTGACAAGCTCACTGTTCACGATATGCATGAGGTAATATGAGCGACCTTCGATCATTACAGTTCAACCGATGCAAATCCACACCATGAGAGATGTCCAACCGGTGAAGAATCGTGGTGTTCGTATCAACGAGCTCAGGCGAGAAACGAGGCTTTCCAACACGATTACAAACCACTTCCATCAAATATATTGGATGCCATCAGACCTATATACAACGATCTGAGTAAGGAAACTTTACTCGAAAGATGCGTCGATGGCTTCAATCAAAATAACAACGAAAGCTTCAACCAATTTATTTGGAAAATCAGCCCAAAAATCGTCTCGAGTGGAGCAATCGTTGTAAATTTAGCAGCTTATATTGCCGTTGGACTATTCAACGAAGGTTCAAAATAATTATTATTTTATTTGAACTCAATCAGAGTGAGCTGTGGACACAACGCGCACGAATACGCTAATAAAATGGACGAAGCACGGATTGCACTGGCATAGAGACGTGCGGCCGAGAGCACTCGTGAAGGAAGAATGTTACGAAGGCAACATCAAATTTCCGTTTTGCAAGCGGCATCGTCGGTGGAAGAACTTCTGTATGGGCCCGGAATAGATGACTCTATGTAAGTTTACAAAAAAAAATATTTTCTTCGTGTAAACTGAAATTGAAACTTTAAACGCGGTTTTCTCAAAATGGCATTTCTGAAGTCGGTGACCAAGATTACTCGAACACTAATGAACCGTCAAATCTTCTTGAAATTGTGTAGGCTTATTTAATGTATAAAAATGTAGTCTTTAAGCGTTCGATTTTTTTTTTCGAAAAAAATGGCCAAAAACGGCCGTTTTTTTTCGTTAAAATCGAACCATTAACTTTGACTGTTCGCCATTTTGTGAAAAATGAATATTTTTTAAAATCCTTCGATTAAAGACTAGTTTATACTTATATTTGACTAAATCCATCCGCATTTTTTTCAGATGATCCACTTCGCCGCAATGTTGGTCACCGCAAACCGTGTATATAAAAACATTATTTCATTGACGGCCATTTGCCACTAAACAATGTAATATTTTTCAATAAAAAAATTACTAAAAGTTCTTCAAGATGTGTTTTTTAAGATGGTATATTGATCGATTAAAAAAGTTTTGTAGTTTTCTTTTAAAAAATTCATGAAAAAGACCTTTTTTGCGCTACAAGTGGGGGTAACGCCTTAAGGGGTCAGAGTCATTGAAGGTCATTCAAGGTCACCTATTAAAATGAAATACAAATCTAAATATCTCGGATCACTACTAAATATTTGGAAGTGATTCGAGATATTTAGATTTGCATTTCATTTTTATAGGTGACCTTGAATGACCTCCTATGCCTTTGGCCCCTCAATGTTTTTCTTGCGGCTTGAGGTGCTCCACAACATGGTTGAAAAACATGTACCATTCTATTTAGAAAAGAGGAGGTGACCTTCAGAGTGCATCAACGCGGCCACCGAAAAAAGAGGTCGCATTTGATGGCCCCCATCACACCGTACAACTTTTGTTTGGAACACTTTTTTGTGACGTCGATAATTACCGAGTTATTTCGGGTGGCAGAGGTAAGAGGGACACCCTGTATATAGGGTATGTTCATAAATGTTGTTTAGCGTTCGATACTTGAACTGTAAAACAAATTCTAAAACATTTTTAATTTCCATTATATTTAAAATGCAGTTAAATATCGGATGACACTGTGGGCAATAAAGCTGAACCTATTATTTTTTTGGCAAAAGAGAGAAAATATGAATACCATCCGCAGCTACCCCTTAAGATGTACATTTACAACGATCGAAAAATCGCTTTTTTTTCAAAACGGTAGAACTATATAGGTAGAATATTTTCCCAAAGTTTCAAAGCGAAATTCGAAATACTTCAAACGTTACAGCCCGTCAACACTGTGCCTCACCGCTCGGATTCGGAGCGGGCGTGAACTTCAAACGCGTTTTTCTCAAAACTGCCTTATCTAAATTAGCGTGCAATTTTATTCAAAAATTCAAAAAGATTATTCAAAAACTATTAAGCCGATTGAGTTGAAACTTGGTAGACATATTGATAATATTGGTACCTTCTACTCGACGAAAACTGTTTTTAAAAAATTGGGAAAAAATACTTTTTTAATCCACATTTTACGGAAATGTTGCGTGAAATGTTGATTTTTTTTTGTAAATACGTGCTATTTTCTTAAATTTGCAGTTTCTTAATTTTAGTTACCGTAACATAGAAACTATACATGTTCTAACTGAAAAAATGTTTGAACTTTTTTGCAAATGAAAGTCTACGGGAAGCCAGACTGCACGCCAATTCGCAACGCCCGCGGCGACCATGCTGTAACACTCTGCCACAGCTCCGCCATTTTGATGATCAATTAATTTTTTTAAATCGTTTCGTATACTTAAATATACTATTAAAGCATACCTAAAGTTTCATAATTGTAGAATAATGGTTTATTAGTTAAAGAACTCTCTATATTGCTTATTTTTTTCCTGTCTAAATGTATATCCTGCCTTCACGAATACTGTCAAGCCGTAACCAACAAGTATGCGTGATGAAATACGAGATGAAAGTTTAACTAATTTTTCGGTGATGAACACATTTTGATTTCACTTGGGATGTTTTTTTTTTAATTATAAATCAACATTAGCCATCATTAGAATTTTGCCTGGGCAACATGAAAAATATAATACTTGATGGAAAATGTTGAGAGTACAAATTAAAGAATCTCCGTTCGACACACGGATAACGAGTCCATCGACTTGTGGTATGCATGCGGTACGTATGTTGTGCATCGTTGGCACAAGTGTCATATATTCGCACTGATATAGTGAATAGTAAATCATCGGGAAAAAAACTTTGTTGGGAAAAAAAATAACACACAATTAAATGTCTCTGAGAGTGTCAACTCTATTTTTTCGCTGCCGCCAGCGCAACCATGCACAGTCTTTTTCTTTCGCGCCTTTCCTCGACCCTCTTTCTCTTCCTCTCTCTCTCTCTCTCTCTCCAAGGCAAAGGAAGAGGGAGAACGGATATTGTCGTTGTCGGTTGCCATGCTGTGGTACAGGAAAAACAGAGTACGGATTTATACTACCGCTACCTGTCCTGACCTCTCTCTCTCCCTCTGTCACACCCACCCACCCACCCCTACACGCACACACATGAACGAATATATGGATGTCGTTATATGTATAATATATATATATATATATATATATATATATATATATATGGGTTGATAGAGAGCAAACTAGACCGGACAAATCTCTGTGGATGTCGGGAAAATCGATAGACCATTGGGCCCCCGGGATTTCTCTCTTCATTCAACATCCCGCGCAAACTACCTTTCAGTTCATCGCCATTTCATTCCCCGTCGATTTCCCGACAGTCACCAGGCGACGGGAGTCCGTACACTTTTGCTTCCGCATTAATAATAAGTCGATACCTTGGCAACGCGGGACCAACTGATCGATGTCTCATGTGCCTTTGACCCCTCTTTATTCTATATATGGTGACGGATTATTACCACGCTCCACATACGCTCCTATATTATTAGTGCGGACGTACAGAGATGGAGAATTATCCCAATGAGCTTAGGTCTGGGAGCCTCATCATCCAGGTGTATGCACACGGATCTATATTCCATACTCGGTGACTTCAATTAGCCACTATTGCTAATATGCTAGGGGGATTACAGTTGTTTGGTCGTGGAAGGAAAATGCCAAGATTGTACTTAAGCTGATTGAAAACCGTAACGCCATCGGAATACGTGGTACTCGTCGAAATTAGCCATTCGTTTAGTAGATCTCATTCTCCTTTTTTATCCTGTTACCGACGCTCTCTCGCCTTCCCTGTTTACCATCCTTTTTTCTTATCACCCTTGATCGGTTAATTGTTAATTACGGACGCTTGTTTTTATGGAACAAGAATGTAACGTATCAGAACACTAACCTGGACCGCGCCACTCCTCAACCTCGTAGTCATTCGGACGCTGTCGTAATTTCTTGTTACCGTGTCGACCTGAAATTATCATCAAGAAACACGATTTTCTTCCACCACAAACTTGATTTACTTTATAATATGTATGTAAGGCGGATTGCTCCTGCGTGAGTTGCACAGTGAATAGTTAGTTGATACGAGATAAAGCATAATCTCATGAGTTGAAATCCTAGTATTTGATTAGATCATTGTCGTAAAGTCAAGTAAGCTTCCGAGTTTTTACACATTTGCGTCTTAATCAAACAAGTTGTATCTATACTCTTTCACCTTTTTCAATGTATATATGTAAGTGTGTCTACACGTATTTATAGATTGCGAATGATTAAAATTATTAATTACCGGTCTTTTTCAACGACGATGTCACCTGCGACGTTGCTTGCGTTGTCGTCGTCGACGGAGCAGGAATTTCTGTACCAGACAGACAAAGGAATCACATTATTGATTAGAATCAATTTTCGTCCATTGTTAGTCATTCAGAGTTGCAGGAAGTTTTTCTATTGCCCACATTTGTAAACCGAAAATCAAGGTTTTGTTACATTTAAAAAAATGCATCGCGTTTACGTTCCCCTCTATTGGATGAATTGGTACATGTATGTTTTTTTTTCGCTGTCAAACGAAGAGAGAAGCTGAAGATAAAATGAAGTCCGCACAACTATTCTTTCGAAAACGACCTAGAAATATTTTGCTTCGAATATTTATTATGCCTACTAGGGATATTAGGAGAGAGAGAAAGGAAACTGCTTCGTCTCCTGAGTGTCAAAATGTGTCAAGGTTTGAGTGTGACGAAAGACGATATAGAGGAGAATTTTATGACGGAAATTGTGCGGAAGCGTAACGTAGGAGAGCAAAGTAATGCAGAAAGAGAGAGAGAACAAGCGTCAGAGGGAGAACTTGTTCGAGCATACACTACTACAGAAGTAAATACACATTATTACGCTGAATGCCAAGTTGAAGCAATTGGAGCACCGGCCTGGGATTCTAGCCACACAAAAACATAGTACTTCTGATTGCATGCGTCCATATATTATGTGCAATCGTTTTAATGGATGCATTTGTACATATGAATTTATAACGTCGATAAACGAAGTTTTACTGATCATTTTGAAAATCTAGTGACAATAAATCACAACTCTACTGAACGTCCGGATGATAGGAAGAGAATGAATCCTTACGATATGGTGATGTAGGTTCTTTGTACCGGCGGATATGTACGTGGGCATGTACGGAGGTAGTAAGTAATGGGCGTAGGTGTGTAAGGGCCTGGCGTCAGGAATCAATGGTTGAGTCTATGAAGCTCGACTGAACGTCCTCGACCCGTCACTGTATACGCTACATGGGCGTTTAGTGCTTTTGAATAATCACACTCAATCGAATGATAAAATGTTGGGGTACAGTATTATACTTCCCTGTCGACTTCTGATCTCTATCTCTCACTCTCTGTCTCTCTCATTTCCCTATCACTCGCCCCATTTGCAGAGACCATCCTTCGATCATTCAAGCATATATTGTCGCGTTTATGACGCAACGCGGCAACATGGGAATTATCGTGGAGTACGCCGAGCACCTGATGTGCACAATTACGCTTGTTCCGCGGACGACCAACCTGTACGATGTTATATACAGCATGCACCAATAAAAATATATATTCGAATAAAATAGAATTGTTCATATGATTCTTTTCGATTCGAAGTAACTAAACACTTTTTGAGAACAAACTTTTCTTTATTCCATATTTCTATTGCAAAGCTTTATTTCAAATGTATTTGTTTATTTAAATCAAGATTAATCTAAGATCGTTAACCAATTCATTTTTTATTTTCTCCAGAAATTTCTAGTTTTTAGTGTTATTAGGTGAATAAATTAATTCTTGGCCCCTAGATTAAATCGATGGGAACACCTATTTGAAATGAACTCCTATGAGGTGAGACGACTCCTTCTATGAGCTATCAAACCACTTACAAGGAACATCACTTAAGGACGGGGTAAAGTATTAAATTTTTTTTTCATATTTAAAAAAAAATTTAAATGAATGCATAATATATCAAGAATATTGTGTTAAAATTTCAAGTCGATCGGAGTAAAATTGACGAAGTTATGAGTATTTGAGCGTCTATTGCTCCATGCCGTTCTCTTCTCTTCTGCGTTTTTCAAACCGTTTTTCTGAGACTTGTCATATTTGAAGTCCGTGTGCACGATAACTCAAAATCTACTGGACCAATCGCTTTGAAATTTTGCACAGTACTTGTTCACATAATTCACCAGGTATTGTCGAGAGCTTTTTTGTTTTTTAAAAATAATTACTAATTTTTCAACAACAAATTAGCCGATTTTTTTTAGCGAAAATCGGGTTTTTGGCTTCCAAGTGCTACGATAAATCGAAAAATCGAAAAAAAAAATCCTCTCGTCATTACCTCGAGAAACATCTCCTTTAACAAATGCATTTTGATTTTTTTGTTTCAAATGATTCTGTTGCGAGTTATGGTGCACACCGCAAACCAACTTTTTTTCGAGGCGCCTCCGGGGTTTAATTTTCACTCGCTCAATTTTGAATATTTTGCAATCCAAATTTAGGAGAATGTTGTTTAAATGTTACTTTATTATATGTAAATTTTTCAATAAACGAACACTATTCGTTACGCCAAAAAAAATCTTAAAAACATGCCTTTTTTTCGCCGAATTAACTTTACCTCCCCGTTAAGTGTCCGGTTTCGATTTCGTTAAAGGCGTCATCGAAAAACTATAGGGTCTCAAAGGGTAAACATTTACACGGGTTCACACTGGGGTGGCTAAAATTTTTTCATTGGACTTTTTTGTACATTTTTTCCCCATTTTTGGTTAAAACGTTGATGAATAGAGAGGCTCCAATTGGGAATTATGAGGTCTAGGACAATATATTAAGAAAGAAAATTTGTTTACATTTTTTGCGGATAAATACCCTTTAGCGGTAGTGGAGCGAGACACGTAATTTTGCCGCAGGCCAAAGCGCGGCCACACATAGCAAAAGACCCTGAAAGGTATCTCCACGTTGGGCTAGGAAATTCTTCGCCATGCGGCGTAATCTCCAGACCTTGTGCTTTCTGACTATCATTGATTCGGGCGCTACAACATCACCTGGAGAATACCCAGTTTCGATCTCTTAAAGAAGTTCATCAGAGCATTGACGACTTCGTTCAGTGAAAACCACCATCTTTGTTTCGAGCCGGGATTCGACAATCGCCCAATAGATAGGAGGAAAGCATGCAACGTGACGGCCATTATTCTGGAGATTAGATCTGTATTCACTTTTTTATAAATAAATATTAAACTTGTCGAAAAAGGCCAAGAGTTAATTTATGCATCTAATAGTTACACGAAAAAAAGATTTGGCCGGGTAGATTAGATGCGTCTAATTTTTTTATTCGAATTAACTAGCATGTTTATACACACGAGTATGTATGAACATGCTTTATTTTCAAATCGACCTCTATGTAAACCGTTTAGCAATAACAACATTTAACTCGTACTAGTCTTTTTCCATCCAGTTCATGTGAAATTGCTACGTCTTTGGGAAGAATATGGCGGTTCCCAACGTTCGAGATAAAATGTCGACACATGTATACCCTCAACCGCACGCGGAAAATTGACAGGGACAAAATTGAATTTCCTATTGGGATTGCCACAATAGGACCCACAAAGGCCCTTATTATGCTAACCCCTGTCGGGATTGCCATATGAGGGCCTTCAAGGGCTTACTTGAGGCTTCCCTGATAAGGAAAGCCTCAAATAAGCCCTTAAAGGCCCTTATTTTTATGAGGGATGCCCTGTGAATTAGGGGTTAGGGGTTATTAGGGATTAGGCATTATTAATTATTAATTAATTAATTATTAGGGTTAAGTCTTAATAAATCTGTGATTCGGGTTCATCTGTTCAAAAAACAATTTACTTGAATTCGCTAAATGGATCTATTTGATTTTTTTAAAATATAAATTAAATAGAATTTTCGTAGAGTCAACCATTTTTTCTATTTAATTGAAGAAATGGTTTGTCTTCATTGTAACACTCAGATCAAAGGGGCGTGGGGAGTAGAGAGGGTGGAGAAAGAGAGGAATTATATATATATATATATATATATGGTAACACGCGTTTTGACCCGACGACAAAATATCCTCGACAAAATATCCGCGACAAAATATCCGACGACACAATATCCGCAGGATAAAATATCCTCATGATAAAATATCCGCAAGACAAAATATCTGCGGATATTATATCCGCTGTCGGTAATTAAATCTATGATTAACGTTATTACTCTTAAACTAGGACAACTGGCTTCAGCTTATTACTCTTAAACTAGCTTCATTACTAGCTTATTACTCTTAACTCAGCTTATTACTCTTAACTAGCTTCAGCTTATTACTCTTAAACTAGGACAACTGGCAGTCAATGTTTTTCTCTCTGCTGTGTATGTAGTGCTACAGTTTAAAGTATACAGTCATGCCGTTGAAATTTATTCTGTCACAGAAGGGAGCAAAATTATTAATATATGACGGATATGTTTATTCAAAAAAGAGTGTGAATAAAACAAGCATAACTTGGCGTTGTGTTGAGCATAAGAAACGTTCATGTAATATTATTATAGTACATCGTATTACAGTACATACTATTATTATAGTATCCAAGTACAATGACATGGATCATATACAATATTTGCGTGGCATTGCTAACAATATTTTATTAAACTAATATCATATACAAAAACTTTACAATAAAGAAATAAGTGCAATGAAGAAGCTCGTATTATGCCCCCACCCCACTATCTCACACACCCCACAAAGGTGTTTTGCGCGCGACCCCGTTGATGTGGTGGACGAGATTTAGGATTTTGTCTTGCGGATGTTTTGTCATGAGAATATTTTGTCTTTCGGATATTTTATCTTTCGGATATTTTGTCCTCGGATATTTTGTCGTCGGGTCAGATGTGACGTAGCCATATATATATATATATATATATATATATATATATATATATATATATATATATATATATATCGAATTTATGCGATACAACTAATGATAGGAATTCATTTGGTCTCTTATGCCATATCTGCGACTAAGATGTTACAAGCAGTCGGTAGCATAGGGGCGGCGTGCGTAGTGCTATGTGTAGGTACGTAGTGCTATGAGTAGGTATGTACTAGGTTCAATGCCCATATAGGTGAAATATTTTCTTCGAAAAAAATAATTCCGAAAGGCCAGAGCATGACGAATTACGATACAAAATCATTGTGGTAAACTCTTAATTAAGTGCTCAATTTCATTTTGGATTTATGAAATATTTTATGCACATAGTACATTTACTTAGATTTACAGTGTACATTGTAAGCAAATGAATATTTATTTGAATCGAATCTTTATTTATTCGATTTGAATATATTTGATATTTAAAAAGGATAGCTGAAACGAATAAAAAATATATTTGAAACAAATAAGATCGTAGTAGGCCGTGAGACAAGGAAAAAGCCTATCTCATTTAAATAGATCCTATTGAAATAAATTTAAAAAATTGGCAGTGTACCGTGCCTTATATAAACGGACACATACAGGGTGTCCCAGAAGTAACGTAAGCCCTTCTAGCATCTAGTCGAAAAAAATTTTGCGACGAAAAGTCCTCAGTCATTTTTCGATCAGACGCATAGATAATTAATTATGAATTAAAATAAATAGCCAATCAGGTGTGGGTGTGTGTGCAAGTGTGCAAGTGTGTATGTGTGTGTGTGTTTAAGTGTGTGAGTGTGCATATGCAAGTGTGTGCGTGTGTGCAAGTATGTGCATGCACGCGCGCGCGCGCGCGTGTGTGTGTGTGTGTGCATGTGTGTGTGCAAGTGTGTGCGTGTGTGCGTGTACGTGTGTAAGTGTATGTGTCCTAGTGTGAGTGTACGTGCGCACACGCGTGTGTGTGTGTGCATTTTAAGGCGCACGCAATTGCAACGCATTCCCCTATCCCTCTACGCTGCCTTTCCGCTGTAACACGCACCTGATTGGCTGTTTATTTTAATTCATAGTTAATTATCTATGCGTCTGATCAAAAAATGATTCAGGACGTTTCGTCTCAGAATTTTTTGTCCTACCAGATGCTAGAAGGGCGTACGTTACTTCCGGGACACCCTATATACGCAGAAACACATACATTTACACACACGTGGGCATATCCATTGACAAGGATAACATTATGGGCACACCATAGTTTCTATGAGGCGTTGTTCAGGCATTCTTGAAGGCCCTCATTATGTTCCCTTTAATGGCGTCAGTAGCAAAGTGTGACCGGCCACTAAGGGCCCATGTGAGGCTACCCGATTAGGGCCCTATTAAAGTTAGCGAAATTCTATATGGGCCCGACTAAAGCCCTAGGGTAATTTTCGCACGGGACGCCTCTCGCGGGCTCGCTTGTATGCTCACTCGCACTGCAAACAAAATGCGGACAAGGCTTGAAATCCTTCACCATACGTCGGCCATCAAGCGCACTAACTTTGCGTCGGGTAGGCAGGCGCCCATCACCCGACGAGGTCGCCAACGTCTGGCGCAGCAACTCGAAGGTTCTCGCGCTAGCTATGTGTAGTTTGAGCAGGTATATAACCACATCTGCAAGAAGTGTCGATATACCTTGATTCTTGCTGACCGTTCTTAGTGGTCGGCCAATTATTTTTTGAAAAACCCGGGAATGCACATCTCATCATACCCATGCAAAGAAAACCGCATCCCATATATCAAAACGGTGGTAATACATTATATTTTTTTATCATTATACACCATCAAGTATTGTCAACAAGAATAAATAGATAGTACTGGTAAAACATGTTCAATCACGCCGGGTAATTGCAAAATTAAATTAAAAGAATATAAATCATTTCATAGAGGTATATAGTATCTTCGTAAAATAAAAAAAAAATTATATTAGAATAATATAGTTTTGTAATTATTCAAAGTGATCGAAACTTTTGACCGGTACTGTATATGATATGTATACTGTATATTTGTTAATCAAAATACTAATATCAAATACATTGTCCATATGTTTGAAATAACACTAGATTTAAATTGCAGACACATTTACTATATGCAAACAACGATTTTTTTCTCGCATTTACCTTTTACATTTATTTTTTCATTTTGTGAGGTTTCGATTAATTCCTGAGTTCCAACGTTTACCCTCACGGATTTTTACGTATTTACCCTTCCCAATAGATCCCTTTCCTATCACTTCCTTCCCACACTCCGCTAATCTAACGTAACTTCCGTTCCGTCGACGGCCGTCTTAAGCTTAACTATACCGCATTTTCCGAGGGTGCGGGCAAACTGTTGGAAAACCCATATCGGTATAGACGGCCCCATATTCTTCTGATTTTCTGGTGCAGAGACTTTTCCTCAAGTACCTACACCCCAGGTATCAGAAGCATCGGCCTTCCGCTCACTGGAAGATGCACCAGCCAGTGTACGGCGAGGCGGTTACCGCTCAGAGGATTGTATGTATATATATAGGTGAATATACCTTTCCTAAGTTTTGTTACTTTATTTTTATTTTTATACATTAAAAACAAGAAAGTATTTGACCGAAATATTTATTTTATTCGAATAATAAACACACATAGAAAAAATGTATTTAAAACTTTCAATTCTAGTAAGCCGTCGGATAAATGAAAAAAATGATTTGTGGTCATCATCTTTTGAGCGCATTCTCTTCATGAACTCTGTCTAGCAATCAATTAGTCATGAATGTCGCGACCCTGTTTTAACATCAGGAGGGTTCTGGCAAACATTCAACTAAAACAAGTCTGCTTTTGTGATCCCGTAAATGAAATAAATGCAAACGAGAGACTCACCGTCGAGCTTGATGACACCATCAGTACTACCCAGCGAGTTTTGCGCCAAGCATTTGTAGGAACCAAAATCCTTTGGTCCGACGTTTCTTATCGTGAGCTTCATGTACTTATTGTAGCCGCTGTCGTTGTATAGCGCCTCGTACTTGTCGCCTGCAATCGAATGGTATTGGCCTAGGCAAGTACAACCAAGTTCTTCGTTTTTATCCAAAAGTTTATATATATGTGTATATCAGGTACATGCCATTACATAAGTCTGAGAATTGTGACAGAGGTGAATCTGTCAGAAAAATAAGGATTTATCGTTTTTCGGGAAATATCAAATTACCAGAGACAATCATGTCGCCTGCCTCAGTTGTCCAATAGTTGATTGAAGTGGGGTAAGCCTCGGTGTGGCACTCAAGTGTAACGTTCTGCCCGATGTAAGCTCCCTCCAATTGGTTCGGTATCGATAACATTGGCGGAACTGCAATTTTGTTTTATTGAAGACAACGTGAATTATAAAGCAATACGTTTCGTGTATATATATCGGGAGTGCAGATAAGTCCCTGCCGTTTGATACGACCCCACCAGGAGGTTATGGTTGAAATTGTTAGATGTAAAACGTCATATCGTAAGGTTGGACATTTGGCAAGATCATAACCTTGAAGTATTAGCGATTTTGTATCAGCATCACACAATTTATTTCGTGCGAAAATGTCAAGTTTTGAACCGAATAAGCATCATATGCGACAACGTAAAAACTCTTCTTTACTTCTTTAATTTGAAGCAATGTGCAGCTGAGGCACATCGATTGCTTGTAGAAGCATATGGTGAGGCTGCTTAAAGTGAGAGAAGTTGTCGTGAGTGGTTTCAAAAGTTTAAGACCGGTGAGTTTGACGTCGAAGACAAAGAACGTAGCAGAAGGCCGAAACGAAGACGCTGAATTTAAAGCATTATTAGAGGGAGATTCGTGACAAACGCAAGAGTTCCCGCAAATGACGCTTATTCGGCTAAAAACTCGACATTTGCGCACGAATTTTTTTTTATTCTGATACAAAATCGCTAATATTTTAAAGTTATGGTCTTGCCAGATGTCCAACCTTACGATATGACGTTTTACATCTAATCATTTCAACCATAACCTCCTGGTGGGGCCATCTTTTGTCAAACGGCGGAGACTTATTTGTACTCCCAATACTTATTGGGTACAGTCGTGCTATCCCTGGAAGATCTCGTAATCGGAAAAAGTTAAAAGAAGGCTACTTGTATGACAGGTTTCTTTGTAGGTGCGAGGCGTGCTAAATACAAATTTGACTAAAAATCGGGGTGTAGGGTTTTTTAGTGGATGCAAGGGGATGGAGATGGATTGATGCCAAACTACAACCCCTACGAGGTTGGCGTTCTGAGACAAAATGTCCAGAAAAATCCGGGCTGTAGTTTTGTCCACAGCGCCGATGACGTGGAAGTTCATTTTCGGGGTGAAAAAGCGGGGTGAAATTTATAAAAATCAGTTTTAATTCAATAACTCTTTAGAACAAATGCGTACACTTTTGGTTCAAATGGGAACGTTATAGCCTTTGAAGAGACGCGTCGATCGAGTATTTGATCATAACTCTCCGATAATATCGTCACCCCACAAAAATTGTTAGAATACAAAAAAAAATATTTATTGAATAACTCGAAAACAATCCATTTTTCGGGCATGGTTTAAATGTACTAAATGTAGAGAATAATTTCCTCTACATTTTCGTTTCTATGGACCACCCTTGAATTTTAATTTTTCAACCCCTCTCGGGGGTTGAAAATTCAAAATAAAATTCTGGGAAAATAATGAACCGTGCGAATTCGCCGCCGTGGAAGAATTTGTAGCTTGAACCCTCGGCTACATGTTTGTCCATAGCGCCAAACTCGCATCTCTTTATTTTCAGTCAATAGTTTTCCCAGAATTTCATTTTGAATTTTCAACCCCTGAGAGGGGTTCGAAAAAACAAAATTCAAGGGTGATCCATAGGAACGAATATACAGAGAAAATTATTCCCTACATAAACGATTTTTTTTTATACTTCAACAATTCTTTTGAGGTGAAGATATTGTTGGAGAGGGATGATCAAATACTCGATCGATGCGTCTTTTCAAGGGCTACAACGTTCCCATTTGAACAAAAATTGTATGAATTTTGCCTAAAGAGTTATCGAATGGAAACTGATTTTTCAAAATGTCACCCCACTTTTTCACCCCCAAAATGAACTTCCACGACTTTGGCGCTGTGGACAAAAATGAAGCCCGGATTTTTTTGAACATTTTCTCTCCCAGCGCCGACCTCGTGAGGGTTGCAGTTTGGCATTAATCCACCTCCATCCCCTTTCATCCCATAGAAAACCCTACACGCCGATTTTTCGGCAATCTTGGATTTAGCACCCGCGGCACCTATAAAACCACCTATCAAAAAGCTAGCCTTCTTTTATTTTTTTTCCGATTCCAATATATAGCACGACTGTACTATTATGACATATATGCGGAAGAAGATTTCGACGACAGTCGACGTCGAGGAACGTTCTCACAGAAGTGAATAATCCCTATAGTCAATGTTATGTAATCTCCAAAATCACCTCTCGATTAGGGTAAGCATGTATGGAACCGTTATTTCGAGGGCTTTCCTGTCCCTATAAGTTATGTGGATAGCCAACGTTACGTAGATATAACGAGTTCAAAATTAACTTTCCGCATATACAGAGTAATGATTGTGAGGCGGCCATCTGTTTTTAAAGGCCTTCTGCGGGGATTTTGCGACTCCGAAAATGATGATTTTTTAAATGCGTATTCAAGTTTTTTTCGAAAAATAAATATGGCGTATTATCCAGAAAAAATGAGCATTCCGAAAGAAAATAAAAATCAACAGTGATAAATGGAGTTTAATTCACTTGAAAATTGGTTCTTTTATACGTGTTTTGTATTCGGAATTTAATTATTTTCATTTTGCTGAACTCAGAATGGAATTTCAATGTTTTTTCCAGAATGCTCAGTTTTTTCTGGCCGACAATTTTTATCATAAAAATACTCTAGATTATTTCTTAGAAAGAACTTGAAAAATCATTAAGCATCATATTTTTTCGGTCGCGAAATCTCCGGGCCAGACTCTTGAAAACCACGTGTCCACCTTATACTTGTCACTCTGTATAAAGTAGCTTCCAATTCAGAAGCGAACCGTGCCAATCACCGTCTAGCATAATTCTCACATTTCTCCCTTAGATCCTCCCATTGCAATATACAGTATATACACTTTTTATTCAACTAAACGAACTCGCCATTCCTTACAGAGTTGCAAAATTCTATATGATAATTTGATTTGTTCCTAGTTGAGCACACACAATCGAGGTATTGGTTATGTCGATATTTATAAGTGTTCATTCTTACGGATCACTTATCACTTATAACTTCTGAAATAAAGCTTCGTAATTATGGGGCTTACGATGGATTGCCCATTTACTTTTTATCCGTGCTGAGTTAAAGTTTGAAAATACATGCGATATTTATAAATTGCCTAATTGAAATTTGTAAAAATCGTACGGTTATAAGACGTCAATATTATTCTGACTAACTCATGAATAAATATATTTTTTCCCCTAAAAATAAGCACATAAAAAAGTAGTACATAAATAGCATTGACTCGTTTTGAAGAATATATTTGAAAAAATTCTGCCGCTCTCTGTTAGTTATCAAGTTCAGTACTATACATGAATAAATTGCACGGGCAGCATAAACGCATGACAAAAAAACCCGAACAATTCCGATGTACGGCATTAGGGCTGTGACGCGATGATTTCCGAAGCTCCAGAATTAATTGGCCGTTGAACTCAGACTGGCAATAACATGATTGTCCTATTTTCTATTATTAGCATCAAGTCGAAGCTATCTTCGTGACATTAAATATTTGTATATCATGAAATGCGAAAACTTGATGGAGATTTCGTACTCGAAGATGATTGAATTTAATACGAACCCTAACTATCGATCTACCCCGTTACTCTTATTATATCGTGTTTTTTTTGGTCTGTCTAGTCGTCTTTCCTCTCTCCCTTTAGCTATCTCTTCTCTTTCTCGTCGTCTCACGCTCTCGCTTTTTCCAACTTCCTTTCTCTCTCGAACTTATAGATCGATAAATGAACTCGACCTTTTAATGTCTCGGGAGGTAACTTGGGAACTTTACGAGACACTGTAAATCACGTTTTTATTACCTATATCTCTTCACTTGGAGGATAGCTTGCGCGGTTACGTATGGATGTACATGTAGATATCCATCTATATGTACACGCCTTGGGGAATGTGTTACGAATCGTGAAAGGGAGACGAAAAAACATCGAGAAGCATTTTATTATCATTTGATGTGCTTCTCCAGTCGCGATATCTTTTTCAAATGGTGTGGGCGTCTCTTTTCGAGACTGGGCTTCATGACTCTCAACATGCACAACGAAATGATATATCTATATGGTGAAGAGTATCGACACTTGCTACATTTATTTATTAATACGTAAGAAACAAAAATGAACTTAATATTTCGCGCCGATTATTTCAGTTTTTATTCCTGGTACCGAACAGACATGATACTCGAGCTTTCGAATAATCTTTTCGATACGAAAATGGTGCGGTGAGAAAAACCAGTAGGATAATCCGACTAACGAATGGACAGGGACAAGTGAATGGACGAAAGCTGAATTATATTTAAAATAAGTCGAGGATATGAATTGTCGATAAAAACTGGAATCAATATAATTTAGCATAAAAAAGAACAGGTGTTCTTAAAACCTATGTTTCAGCTTGATATCGAATTTTGACGTGACACGGAATTTTTCTACTTTCCAGTACCTGCATACCCCGCAATTTAAAAGGAAACCGTTTCCGGTTCTCCCTCCGTTTTCCTTCAATTTTTGATAAGTTATTTTTCATAAAAATCTAGGATACACGTATTTTTTTATCCAGGCGGAAAAACGTTTTCAAGGAGTAAACAGGAGAGACATGTCTCCTTGTAGACATGTCTCTTCCTTGTAGATCATGTCCTTGTAGACATGTCCTTGAAGATGGACATTCTCAGAATGACTTCTGCATTTCGCATATTTCCAACCAATATATTAGATTAAAACCAATTGGAAGATAATGATTATGGCGAATAATGAAAATGCGTTTTTTTTTTCAATTTCGAGGGCGTGAATTAGCAAACATATATAGGGGTTAAAAGTCGAAAACGTTGTATAACTTAAAAACTTTTTTTTATATCTATTTCAACGACATCACCTGCATTTGAGAGCTAAAAAATGTAGAAGGAACACGGCTTCGCGTGTTTCGAACAAAAAAAAACCCCTTTTAGGACCAACCCTTGGTATAGCTACCATTTCCGGTGTTCCTTTCCGATTGCGTTCAATTTGAGATATGTTATTTTCCATAGAAATCTAAGAAAAACGTAGTTTTCTATTTGCAGAAAAACCGTTTTGAGGGGCGAATGACCCTTGAAGTTGGACATCCCGAGAGTGACTTTTGCTGTTTCTCATATTTTCAAATAGGATATTTGGGTGGGGGTAAAAATGTCGAATGACCAAATATAGAACGACAAAGATTTCGAAACGACAGAATTATGAACTCTCAAAATAACGAAGGTTAAATCATTCGAAATTTTATCTTTCGACTGATAAAAAAATCGAATGACTATAAATCGAACCATTATTTATTGGAGAGGTAATTTATTCGAAAACGAATATTCAGATTGTCTGCAATTCGGAACATAAAAATACAGAATCGAAAAATGTAGAACACCCATATCTCCGAAACAGAAAGTAGCGAGTGCCTAATATGCGTAATACCGTCTATGGCGAAAAGCAATATATCGAAACGCAAAATGTCGATGGCCCGAAATGTCGAACGCCGAAAGGTCGAACGGCCAAAATGGCGAACGTGGTGGGGCCCGTCACGTGGGATGACTGTCTTACGATATTTTAGCCTACAGACCGCCAGCGCCATCTCGCAGCTTCACTCTGAGGCGCAAGTGACGTATTGCTAGATTCGCCATTCGGGCCGTTCTACATTTTGACCCTCCGCGATTTCAACCACTCGACTTTTCGGCCGTTCGCTTGAATAATTTTCTGCATTGTGAACCATCGCCATTTTTTTAATTCGGAGAATTGTCGTCTCGAATTATTTGGTGTTATGCATACAGGCCCATCGATTTTATGTTTTTCGATATTTTATTAAATCTGATTTTTGTTTTTCGCTACATATCAACTTTCGAGATGTTCATATTCGTAATTGTTATTTTCGACTTCACAGACTCTAGTAAGATTGATCTATCTATATTCGAACATTCGTCATTTTCGAATTCGACATTTTGGCCCATCTACATATCGATCGTTCGCCATTTGTCCCCCCACCCGGATATTTGATTGAAATCAATTGGAGGATAATGCTAATGGTGATTACTGAAAATTACAGTTTCTTAAATTCCGAGGGGGTGAATTGGTAGAAAATATAGGGGTTGAAAGTCGAAAAATTTGTACAAGTTTAAAACTTTTCGTTAAATTTTAAAGAAACCAACTGCTTTTGAGATAACTATAGGAAAGAAGAAGATAGCTATTTTGTGTTTTTCAAAAAATCCCGTTTGAAGGGTAGACTACCCCTGTATGATACAGGGGTACTGTATGATACCATTTCGGGTGTCCCCCTCCGATGTCGGTTTGCGACAAGTTATTATGCTTTAAAATGTAAAAAAAACACACAATTTTTTTAACGGTGGACAAACGGCTTTAAGTGGTGAAATTCACCCTGAAAGTCGGACACTTTCAGTGTGATTTTTTCAGTTTCGCATATTTCTCATCGAGATATTTAATTGAAACCAACAGGAAGATAATGCTTTTGGTGAATAATGAACAATGGATTTTTTCAATTCCAACAGGATGAACTGTTAGAAATGTATAGGGGTTGAAAGTTGAAACACTTTTATGACATAAAAGTCTTCTTCGTACAATATTTTAACAAAACTGTTTGTTTTTGGCATAGGGAAAAACCGAAGGAGATACCTGTTTTTTTCCGCAAAATCATCGTTTGAGTGGCGAACTATGTGGTACCATTTCCGGTGTCCCTATCCGATTTCGTTCCGTGTGAGAGATGTTGTTTTTCATTGAAATTTGAACCACGCAATTGTTTTTATCCTTTGGACAATAATGTAAAATCGACATCTTTCAGTTTCGACGGCATAAATTGTTAGAAACTTACGGGGGTTAAAAGTTGAAAAATGGTATAACATAAAAACGATTTGTTGTATTTTAATGAAAGTATTTGCATTCAAACATACTACGAAAGGTATGATGGTACAGCGTTTTGCGTTCTTGCGAAAACCTTTTTTCAACCGGTGAATAACGCATATACGTATGCAAACGAATTGCCATTGAAATCGTATTATGGGCCTTCAAAATATCTTCTTCATCTTTACGAAGTTTTTTCATATGACTATCGTAATCGCTTCCAGAACATTCGGTTTCATTTCTTACCAAAACCATCCTCTCCGTCTTCTGACCTTCTTCCGGCGAAATTTCTCATAAGCTCATAAATTCTTGCAATTTTCTATTTTCAGGACTTTTGGTGGTGCTGGAAGCTATTCATATAGAATCGCTTATTCTTATGCTTATTCCCTTACCACTACCAAATACGACATTACGGATATTTCAAATCGTAATAATAACAAGCCCTGGCTATTTTCAAATACATTCCTGGCATTTAGAATGATGTAAATTATATTACTCATTAAAAGAACTGTAACAATGGTCCGTTTTTTAGCTCTGCCGAATACGAATAGTTTTGTTTAAATATTGTACAAATAATACTTTTATGTTGTAAAAGTGTTGCAACTTTTGTCCCCTATACATTTCGAACAGTTCATCCCGTTAGAATTGAAGAAAAACTGATTTCTTTATTTGCCAGAAATCCTGTTGGTTTCAAATAAATATCTCGATCAGACATATGCGAAACTCAAGTGAATCACTCTAAAGGTCTTCGACTTTGAAGATGAATTTGACCTTTTCAAGCCGTAATTCCGCCGTTAAAAAAAATACGTGTCTTTTAGATTTTCAAGAAAAGTAACATACCGCAAACTAAACAAAATCAGAGGGGGAGACACCCCTAACTAAACTAAACAAAATCAGAGGGGAGACACCCCTCAAACGGGTTTTTTGTGAAACGCAAAAACGTATCTTCTTTTTTTTTATAGTTCTCCCAAATGCAATTGGTTTCGATAAAATATAGGTGAGAGTGGGATAATTGCGGACGCTTAAAGGAATCCTTAAATAAAAGTCAAAATATTAGTGTGAATCAGTCTCTTTTTACTAGATACTAAACTTTGATCATTACCTTACAAGATCAACATTATCAATGATGTGTTCTTAATCAACGAACATTAATATCTGGAAAAAACCTCACTGTCCGTAATAACCCAATGCCATTCGGGTAAATACAGACACTCTTCTTTTTGTATATCGTTAAAAACTGGCTTTCTACCACGCTTCGGATTAGTAATATCTTCTTCATATTTCCCAACTTGATCGATCAGCGTTGCTCTCGGAATATCATTTTTTGCTAGTCTAAAATTTACTTCTTTGTTTACTCTCTTCCTTGTAGCGATTTTTTAATTTTCGAGAGTATATTTCTTCTCAGTGTTTCTTCTATATTTTCGAGTTATTTGGAATACAATAAAATCTCATTAAGTTGACGTTTAGTCGAAGGACTAAAGATCTAGGGGTAATTGCGGACGTCCGGGATTACCCCAGTCAGCATGTCCGCAACTGACCCACACCGACCTCGACAATTAAAATTTGTTTAACTTATAGATTAAGTTAAGTCGTATCTTTTTTTTTAATAATTTTACTGCTGTATATAATCACTGTTCATAACTAAAGAAAGTATTTCGCTAGCACACATATATCTACGTAAACACAACGTTCAAAATCATGAAACATTGTAACGTATATCACTAAAATCTTAAATAAAACTTACTTCCAAACCCGTGCGCGGCCTCCCGTCCTACCAACTTTCTGTGCACTACAAATGGCGGACGCAATCTCGTCAGTGTCTTAGCTAGGCGGAAGGGGGGGGGGGGCATTAAGTTGTCAAATACCGGGGTGTTCGGAATTACCCAGCGTCCGTATTTACCCCACTCTCCCCTAACGAAAAGTTTTATACTTATACCAATGTTTCGACTTCAACCCTTATATATTGCTACCAATTCGCCTTCTCGGAATTGAAAAAAAGTGTATTTTTCATTATTCACCATAAGCATTATCCTCCAATTGGTTTCAATTTAATATCTTGATTGGAAATATACAAAACTGCAAAAATGACTTTGAGGATGTCCAACTTCGAGGGTAATTCTCACCCCTTAAAAACGTTTTGCCGCCGATTTAAAAAAGTACGTATCTCTTAGATTTCGATGAAAAATGACATATCAAAAACTGAACAAAATTAGAGGAGACACCGGAAAAGGTTTCCTTATTACATATGATACGGCTGTTCAGAGTAAACAATAGTTTTTATACGTTTTGAGAGTAAGTATTCCTTGCATTATCTGAGATGGAATCAATCTTTGATTTTTGGTAAAATTTCAAAATAAATTGGCAATAATAGTTTGAAATTCGACATGTTTATTCAATGGTATTGTATTCTAACTTCGTCGCAGTGAATGGATATATGGGCTTTGTTCTAATAACACTCAAAGCAGTGAAAAAATTAGCTCATCTGCTGAAAGTGGCAAAATTAATTACTATAACGAGATGAAAATGTACATTTCATCAAATGTTCTCATAAAATCATGTGATCCCTTTTTTTTATTTTGACAAAATTTAATTTTCCGTTTCTGTGGGCACAAACCTTAGTAGTTTTTTGAGAATGTCACGTTAAGATGCAAAAAAGGTTTGTGTATTTTTCTACCAAATGGTAAAAACAAGTATAATACTCATATGTATAGCAATATATTTTTTTGGAACACCATTTTTTCCAAATGTAGTATTTAATAAGAATAAATAATAAATAGTTATGCTTTACAGCGTTCATCCACACTACACATTCATTTACTTACTATCGAGTGTTTATTTATTGGTAATTTCATCTATTCACTAACGATTTCGTCATTTCGCTACTTATTTATCAATTCCTCCAATATTAGTTGTTGCAGTTACGTCGAATATTTTTTTCTACTATCAAAATAATATCTTTTGTTAACTACAGCAATAAAAAAATTGGTTTTCATCATATTTTCATCTTACAGTCCATTTTAATCCTACAGTGTCGTCATTCGTCCATTCACTGGTCGGTTTACCCTGCTTGAAAGGTGTTTGACCAAAAGTTTAGCTTCTTTACAATAAACCTAGATTAAGTATATTTGACCAACATGCATTATATTTCACGAATACGATCGTTCACTCACAACCAGTATCATTTATACGCCTCCATTATTGCCCAAAACAGTTATAAACGGTTAAAAGTTGAAGTAGTGTTGCCAAAAATTCGCTTCATCATCAGATCATTTCTGTGACCAGGCTGATCGGAAAGCCGCGAGCATAGGATTCATTCTGTGTTAGAATACCCGGCATGTAAATACTAGTTCGCAGCTTTGCTACTAGGTATAAGTAGTTCACAAAGTTAGTTACCCAGTACACTCGATAATTTACAAACTTATGAGCGATACTTGAACTAACGAAACGTTAATGCGGTAGTATAACCAAACAAACCCATTCAAGATTCAAGAAGATTAAAACCTGCTTCGCGAGTATAGCGTGCGCGCGTGAGTCTTTGAAGTACGCGGGCCACTGATTTTCGCAAATGTATCAAGTTATGGTACTCTTCCGCACGTCATGTTCGATATACTGACGAATTAAGAAAAAAAGTGTTAAGGCGGGAGGAACCCTTTACAACGTAAAGAAAAACTGATGGCTGAAAATGAACTCTACGAGGAAGCTGAGGAACTACTTTATGGCTCCCGAATAACAAATTCATTGGTAGGTAATTTAGTCACAACATTTTTGAGTCTTGAAACTGTGAACGCATGTTCGTGAACCTCGTACAAGATAACTCAAACACTATATCTGATCGACCATTTCGAAGTTTTGCACACTTTTACATAACATAATTACCGTCCATGTGAATCTAAAGTTCCTTGAAAAGTCTTTTGAAAAACTTTTTCATGAACTTTTTCAGTAAAAATTCCCTGAAAAATAGAACTTTATTTTAAACACATACCATTTTTCTAATTATTACTTTTCGTTGGATTGTTTAGGATCACATAGAGCGTATGGGTCTTAGAAAGCTAAACGTTCTTGGCTCTGATGTTTCAAGGCAATGCGCCAGACGTTAAGTTGTACGCCGTGAAACAACTTAGGCGCCAATCGTCTCTGAAGCCAGTATCGTACAGGCGCTATTTTTCAATGTTAAAGAAAAAATCTGGAAACTCCAAAGTTGGAATAATATGAACAAACAATTTTAACTGTGTAGAATCATTCGTTAAAAAAAATATTTGCCATTGCGCTCATTTTCGGCTACCTAAAGAGATCTCCCCCTCCCCCTAATGTACGAAAATGAAGTATTATTGTATTCGTGGCCATGGGAGCAATTCGAAGCATCAATGTAGCAAGAATATCGTGGAAACAACTATAGATACCGTTAGCACAACGATTCAATTGATTCTATCCGGTTGTAGAAACCGATTCCAGCGTTTGTATGGCATTGAATGGTTCCGGGAATAGGGGAAGCGTACCTCCGCGCTTCTGCGTCGGAAACGAGAGTTTCTCCTCGCTACGAGAGTTGTCCGTACACCGCATGACACTTTGTGCAACATACGACGATTTTACTCGTTCCATGTACACCTATGTGTATATATATTGTATATATACTCGAACGTGACTCGAAATGGTATAAGGTACACGTCGCCGCTGTCGTCTCTCATCCGCATTTTTGCGCCTTCTCTCCCGTTGTCTTCCTCCATCCTTTTTTTTTTCTTTTGGTACTTTTAATTCTCTCGGGCGGATCGAACATTCCTAACAACTACGTAATTTCGACTATTCACAAAATATAGCATTCAATCCATTGGATGTATTCATTTCCATATTTATTTACCAAATTGTGCGACCATGAGGATCATCTGCTTGGAAAATATTAAAGAAGAAAAAAGTCTCTGAAATCTACGCAGCTTCCACGGGTAATCCCGTTTTTGTTATATTTTTGTGAAATGAAAAATTACCCATTTTGATCCGCCAGTGCTTGACGTGCCACATTTGGCACACTCACTTTAGACTACTATGGAAAAAAATTATCAGTCGATAATGTATACAGGGTGATTGGAAATTCCACCTACTTCTGTAAAGGGATTATACGAGAGATTATTCCAAACGAATTAACTCCTGTCAACTAGGGGTCGAAATCAAGGAGTTTCCGCGTTGTGGTGGTTTCCAGGTTCTTTAGAAATTGTCAGACTTCTTACCAAAATGAAATAATTGGAAAAAAACGACTTCCCTCTGGCCACCCTGTTGCAAAGAACCGATATAAACCAATAAAAAAAGAAATTCTATCGGAAAATGATGTGTTTTTGTCCTCGGAAACGCTTATGAATTCCGATAGGATTGACGACTTTTTGAAATATATGATTCTATCGGGTTTTGTACGTATCTACGGTGCCCATAGATTACCTATAAAATCCGAAAACGGTTCCGCGTAGTTCAATTTGTAAATGCAGATACCTTTTAAATTTCAATCGTAATTAATCTGCAACAGCAGATTACTTTAAGATGTCCATTACATTCTAACGGAATGAACTTGCACTCACAAACTGGAATTCTATTGGTACTAATCGGCAGAAACCAATTATAGTTCGTATAGGAAGTTATATGCTACAATTGAAATTTGACAGCAATCAGTTTGTATGTGACTTTTCAGATCGAAAGCTTATCTTTAGCTGTACGAGAATGTATACGTATTCGCAATTATTTTTTGTCTGAACCTACTCGACTTTTCAGATCGAAAACTTACCTCTTACTGTAGGAGAATGTATTCGTATTTGGAGATTATTTGATATCCGCACCTACTTGCATGTACTTGTATTTTTATTTATTTATTTTTATTGGTTTTTTCCTTAGGTACACGCTTTTCGCGTTTGTTACCTATTCTTTTCCCCTCAACTGTGCCCGTTCTTTCCTCTACTGTTTACTCTCCATCTTTCTCACTGCTCCCCTTCTTGCGGCCGCAGCCGACTTCTCCCTCTGTATTATATTCATCATGACATTTCCGTCATGGGTATAGGGAAACTGCGGAAAACCTACACCAATAACAGCCGGTCATTGAGTTCGCCCCCCAGTCATGGAACTAGTCTTATTTCGTCGCGAAATGCCGAAGAAAAACATTACACGACGAAATGTACGCGACTGGGTTTCGAACCCGGGACCGCCCGGTCCGCTGGTTTAGTGGCGAGCACGCTAACCGCTAGACCATCGCACCGGTCTGCATGTACTTGTATTATAAAAGATTCGTCCTCAGAACGTGCCACGGTTTTTTATCAGTAAATACGGGTCTGGTATTTATAAGGGTAGGATCCATTCAATCGTTTGCTATATGGATTCTAAAATCCAACAATAATCCTTTGTTGTATGAGAATGTATGTGTATCTCCAAATTATTTTTTATCCGCACTTATCGGAATGTACTAATATTGTAAATGTTTCACTCTCAAGAGTAGGCGTCGGTTTTCATCAGTAAATACGGACCAACTATTTAACTGTGTGAATCGGTTTTTTCCTATGCACATAACTCAGAGTGAGGATACATTAAATCGGTTAATACTCAGTTACACTGTAGAGGCAGTATTGTGATTTTTTTAGTTTTTGTATTACTCTTCGGATTAGTCTAGTTTTTGAATTTTTTATTGCATTTCTTAGCATGCACTGGATATTCAGTAGAAACAAAATGTTACGGTAAAAATCTTGACCGTGAAATGTAGCAACTAAAAATCTGTGCAAAATTTTAGATAGACAAAGGGTATTGGTTTTTCGGAAGTATGCCCACGTACTAGTGTGAACTGCCGTCTCTTTCTATTTTTTTAACATTTTTCAAAATGCAAAAAATGTAAACAAAATAATGAAAACCGTAAACGCTTTCTATGTTTTTTGTAACAAAGAGGCTATTTCACGTGAGGCAGACCCGATTCTGAGGCTTAATCTTTTACAATACAAATAAATACATATATGCACAAATATACTAGTTTTGTACTTACGTATACATTACCATAGACGCAGATGCCATTTTTTATTGGATATCCATATATAGACCGACCGAAGCATTATCACTTAAGTCTGCATAGGTTGGAAAACACCAATTTAAAACAGATACAGGATTCGAACGGGTATAAGTTTGACTCATATTTGCATACAAGCACCCGAGCTTTATTATTAAGCTGAATCTTTGACTGTACGAATAAATGCCGATATGGGCAGATACATTATAATCTGCATCAACATATGTATTCACATAGACTTAAAGGTCAGTTTTGCATTAGATAATCAATATAGAGCCCTATCTGAAATATTCTCTCTTCACCCTGGATAAGTTTGGAAACTCTCATTAAAACATATACAGGTTAACCCATTAACGCCCAAGAATCGCGATTTTTTCCTTCAATTTCAAGCCAGGTTTTTATTATATAAAAAAAATCATCAAAAATGAAGAGATACGTTCCCTAGTATTTTCGGGGGTGCTCTTTCAGAATCTGGGGTCAAAATCGCGTTTTGTCCATTAGGAAAAATAATATGGCGGCTTTTAAACAAAAAAAAACAGGAAAAATCGATGACACTTTTTTTTCAATTTTTTTTTTCACCTCGAAGCCGTTGAAAATTCCGGTTTTTTTTCAACCATGGGTGCATAGAATAGTGACGATTGAACAATCAATTTTTTAAATTTATCGTTGTCAACATTTTTACCCCCAAAATGGCGCTTTTCACCCCCTGAGTGACACGAAAAATTTCACGCTCGGTGTCCCAAATGAAAAGTAGTTGGATTTGGACGAAAATTGGTACTCGGAGGTTTTTTAGGTCGCTGATTACGATTCTGTTCTCAAAATTCCGAAATTCAAAATGGTCGATCCAATATGGCGGACACAAATGCAAAAGTTCATTTGAATTGGATAAAACGTAGCACTCGGGGGTTTTCGAGGTCGCTGATTATGATTCTGCTCTCAAAATTCCGAAATTCAAAATGGCGGATGCAATGTGGCGGACACAAATGCAAAAGTTCATTTGAATTGGATAAAACGTGGCACTCGGGGGTTTTCGAGGTCGCTAATTATGATTCGGCTCCCAAAGTTCCGAAATTAAAAATGGCGGATCCAATATGGCGGACAAAAATGCAAAAGTTCATTTGTATCGGATGGAATGTGGCACTCGGGGATTTGCGAGGTCGCTGATTATGATTCTGCTCTCAAAATTCCGAACTTAAAAATGGCGGATCCAATATGGCGGACACAAATGCAAAAGTTCATTTGAATTGGATAAAACGTGGCACTCGGGGGTTTTCAATGTCGCTGATTATGATTCTGCTCTCAAAATTTGAAAGCCTTTGAGTATTCAAATACTTGAAAATACCAGGTATTTAAATACCCAAAGGCTTTCGAATTTTGAGAGCAGAAATATAATAAGCGACCTAGAAAACCCCCGAGTGCCACGTTTTATCCAATTCAAATGAACTTCTGCATTTGTGTCCGCCATATTGGATCCGCCATTTTTAATTTCGGAATTTTGAGAGCAGAATCATAATCAGCGACTTCGAAAACTCCCGAGTGTCACGTTTTATCCAATTCAAATGAACTTTTGCATTTGTGTCCGCCATATTGGATCCGCCATTTTGAATTTCGGAATTTTGAGAGCAAAATCATAATCAGCGACCTCGAAAACCCCCCAGTGCCACGTTTTATCCAATTCAAATGAACTTTTGCATTTGTGTCCGCCATATTGGATCCGCCATTTTTAATTTCGGAATTTTGAGAGCAGAATCATAATCGGCGACCTCGAAAACCCCCGAGTGCCATGTTTTATCCAATCCAAATGAACTTTTGCATTTGTGTCCGCCATATTGGATCCGCCATTTTGAATTTCGGAATTTTGAGAGCAGAATCATAATCAGCGACCTCGAAAATCCCCAAGTGCCACGTTTTATCCAATTCAAATGAACTTTTGCATTTGTGTCCGCCATATTGGATCGGCCATTTTGAATTTCGGAATTTTGAGAACAGAATCGTAATCAGCGACCTCAAAAACCTCTAAGTACCAATTTTCGTCCAAATCCAACTACTTTTCATTTGGGACACCGAGCGTGAAATTTTTCGTGTCACTCAGGGGGTAAAAAGCGCCATTTTGGGGGTGAAGATGTTGACAAAGACGAATTTAAAAAATTGATTGTCCAATCGTCACTATTCTATGCACCCATGGTTGAAAAAATAACCGGACTTTTCAACGGCTTCGAGGTAAAAAAAAATTTTGAAAAAAAAGTGTCATCGATTTTTCCTGTTTTTTTTTGTTTAAAAGCCGCTATATTTTTTTTCCTAATGGACAAAACCCGATTTTGACCCCAGATTCTGAAAGAGCACCCTCGAAAATACTAGGGAACGTATCTCTTCATTTTTTATGATTTTTTTATATATAATAAAAATCTGGCTTGAAAATGAAGGAAAAAATCGCGATTCTTGGGCGTTAATGGGTTAAACCCATATTTATCAATAAGATCGTTGAATCTGTATATCCCCATTAAATGTTAATCAGTCAATACCAATTACTGCTGATGAAGTTCTGAAATATCTGATTCACTCATATTGGAAATGTACATGTTTATCGGAAAATGATGCGTTTTTGTCCATGGAATCACAAATGCTGTCCCATACAAAACTTGGTCCTAATATATCTGTCATTTCTCATAAGGCGAAATAAGTACAGTTTCATACGTATCAGTTTTTGCATTCGAGATCTGATAGCTAAAAATCATGAACTTTCCCGTTTTATCATAGTTATATACCAAGTCCATTTGAAACTTATAAATTTATAACTTGTGGAAATACAATTAGAAAAATATTCAAATCAAATCGCAACTTGTCGATCAGTGTAAAATGCAGATTTGATGCAGTAGATCGCACATACGTTATTCCCTATAGATTCCATCTTGCTCATAAAAACAATAGAATCTGATACATTCCATATCGGTTTATCCAGATAGAAATCGTATATGCGAACATTCCAATGAGTCCAGATAAAATACGAAAATCCGCTATCTGTGCTGCCAATAGACCGAACAGCAATGTATCGGATTTTTATCGTTGGCTACAGGATCCTATCGGTCCTTTGCAACAGGGCACTCAATTGGCACTTTTCTGAAAGCTCATCAATGATTTATAACTTCAAAAAAATGCATGCCCAACATTTCCCAAATCTCAAAAATGAAAAATTTTAAGTGGCAAGAATTATAACTTTTCTGTAAATTTTCGAAAAATCGACGAGCATTTTTCGAACCCAAAAAGGCCACACATAACCCAAAAACCCTACAAAGTCCAACGTCGAGCGATCGAGAGAGCTACGAGAGCGCTGAAGAAGATAAGCGGTAGCGGCAAATTTGACTGCTGGGACACATAGGAAGCCCGTACTCTTTACAAGCGGAGCACTTTCGATTTGTGCAAGTGTAAAAGTAAGCTAAAATCTCAAAAATAGTATTTCTCCCTATTAACCGTTATTGAGTACAATCTTTTACAAACATTTGTTACCGTCATTGAAAAAAAATCATCAACAGACATTTGATTCAACTGGACCACTCCAACCTCCTCAAACGCTCTTCTTTCAAAACAACATTTTTTATTAGTTTTGCCATGGTAACTCAAGAACGCCTGAAGAAGTCGCTTTGATTTTTTATTTAAAGAAACATAACCATTTTCTCTACACATTGAATCAACATCTGCGTAACATTTTTTTTAACTGATATAACAATAAATGTAGTAAATTTTTCGTCTCTCAGTCGCTTATTTATACATTTTTTTACAATTTTTAGGGTCACTCTATGGAGTTACCTCCGATGGAATACCGTTTGAAAACTAGGAAAATTTACGTTCGGCTACTTGGACTTGTGGCAAGAACGGAGCAATGAACGAGACGCACGGTTGTCTTTAGCGCTACATATATTCTTTGATTATTATTTTTTAGTTTAAAACACCGATTATTTTCAACGACAAAAATGTAATAAACAACCAAAAAATAAGACAAGTTGCGCATGTTTTTTCCATTCAGAATGTTTGAATCGCCATTTGAATATTTACCCCATTTTTAGCCGTCAAAGCCTTCCTATTGCCCTTAAGGCCATGTGCCACACGACTCCGACCGCTTCGAAATTTTGAAGTGGGAATCCTTCCGAACGAAACAAACAATTAGAATGAAATTTTTCGTGTGTATGCAGGACACTTGCTCCAAGAGCATGATTCGAGCAGTTTTCCAAATTTTGGAAAAAAATATTGTAATTTGTGGTTACCATGCGAAAAACTGTGAATTATTATACCATTGCATCGCATTTTCGGTGGTTTGGCGCGAATCATGTTCTCGATAGTGAAAAAGCACACATTTTGAGCTTTGTTTTGAGCCTGTTTTCATGAACAAATGGAGGAGAAAAAGCATTTCGAAATTTGTACATAAATGTAGCAAAAATGTACTAATAATGCTCAAAATATTAGGTACCGGCGCGAGCGTTCAGTTCATCTGTTTTCTCACTGGCGCCGCGCAGCTCGTTTCGTCCTGTTTTTACTGACCGCGCTCGCCTCCTTCGGGAACAATTAATTTTTTGACAGGTCGAAAGCCGGAGCTATAACCTCGCACATTCGTTCGAAATATATTTCATACGATGTGTGTGATAGATTGTGCTATAGAATGTGAATAGTGTGGGATAGAGTAAAGTTGTTTTCGTCGCGTTTTGGTGAGTTTTTTGCTGTGAAGAACGCCCCAGGCCGCCGGCAGACCACTGACGAGAAATCCCGACAAAGTAATAACCGACGACAAAATTGCCGTGGCCGATTACATGAAGAAGATCAAGGAACACAGTGACAGCGAGAAGTCGAAGGAGAAAACACCGGATGTCAAGGTACGTACGTGCTATAACCTCAATCTACGTACTTTGTAATTTGCCACGATCTTCCCTCGCATTGCTTTCTCGCTCGCCGATGTTTCAAACAGCCAACGGCTCCGGTGAAAGAAACTCAAGCTTATTTGCTCTTCGCAGAAATATCTCGGTATTTATTCGCGAAAAAATCGCAGATAGCATATTTTCCGATGTTCCGTAGCCTTTTCCATTACCCCACGAAATCGTCGATTTTCTGATCAGTGTGCGAGTAAAATGATGCACGAAAGTCCAACACCCTTTGCCTACGAACGTAAAACTGCCACGTCTCAAACACGGATGATTTGTGGACTTTTGGCGATTCCTCGATAGCTTCACCCTGATGACCGAGTACTATTGGTATGGTGTACAAAGCCAGATGACCCTGGTGTACCTGTACGGCAGGACACGACCGCACACAAATGTACGTGTTAAGAGTACGGTACTGGTACACTGTGTAATAGTAAAATATACCAGTTCTGTATCCTCACCATACTAAACTGGTACCGATAGTGTACGCATACAAATGGTAGGCACGGTACCTGGGCTAACATGTCGAAAACAGAACTAATATAGCGTTGATTTACCATCTAGATGGACCATCGGATTTATCCAGGGCAGTAAGTACGTGCTGCCGAGGATGAGAAACTGCATAAATCGTCACAGCCGCAGTATACAGTCCCAGTGTCCGCGAGGATATCACCGCTGTTTCCAATCTCTCCGAGAGCACCAGCGAGGCTGACCTCAAGGAACTCGTTGAATTCTTCGGCTTCGCTCAGAAACAATATCTCACCATGGATCGCATCACCAATCTATACAAGGCCTTTAGCTTACGTATGTACGTTTCAAAACAAAGGGCGAGGACGCTAGGGCCTTCTTGCATCTCAATGGTCACGGCTACCATCATCTCATACTCAGAGTCGACGGGTCCAAACCTCCAACCCAACGGAATTGAATGGTCAACGGTTGAACGCGTTAAGGTAGAACAAGCGTGCGCTCTTGATTTTTTATAGATTTTGTTTAAATTTTAACCAGACATTATTCGTATCATTATGCATGTTTCAGTGAAATGTCAGGTCAGTCGACTATTTAGATTCGGAGATAATGGATTTTAAAATTGCAACTTCTAACACTGTGAGGTCTGTATTGAAATTTAGACAGAATAATTTTCCGTGAAAAATATTTGTCCTCTATAAAAAGAAACAAGGCAATAACATAAACAATATAAAATATTAATGTTTAGAACGCAAACATTTTTCTTCACGTTAAAAGTGTTTAACTTTAGGAACGCAATAATTATCTTTTTTCTCGAAATATTGAACAATGCTGTTTTCCGGTGTTGCATAATGTCTTCTTATTATAGGGGATAAATATTTTTTACCGAGAGTTATTCTGTCGTTACAGAAGGTCTTTAGTAAAACTGAATAGTAAAGACAATTCAAACTTTTCCACTCGATCCCTAACTAGTTTGCTATCTAATCATAATTTTTTTTCAAAATTCATAAACACAATAAAATTGATAAACACAAATAGAATAGATCAGTACGCCGAATTATGCGACCTGACTTTCGGCCAATGCAGACCCTGCAGTGTTAAAAGTTGCTTCTCAAAATCCATTATCTCCCAATGTAAATAGTCAACTATTCTGAAATTTCACTCAAACTTGCATAATAATATGAACAATGTCTGGTTGAAATTTGAACAAAATCGATAGAAATCAAGAGCGCACGCTCGTTTTACCATAAGGGCTTACGCCATTGTAAACGTCCAAAATTGAGAGATACTTCGCGATTTTTTTTTGTAGAAGGAGAAATAAGAGTATATTAATATTCAAGGATGTTATTACTCATATCTTCAAGTGAACAAAATGAAATTTACATTAAAAAATTATGCCAAAAGGTAACGCTGGAGTCTTGCGAGGCACGTTGAATTTGAGACGCTCTGCGGCACGCAGTATAGCTGACGCAAATTTGATTTTAGAATAAAATTAAAAAAATCTATTAATTTACACGAGTATAGCTAGAGAAATACGTAGAGAATTGTAAAAATATTAATTTTTGTGTAATTGGCAAGCATTAAACAAAAAACTTAATTTTCGACAGAAAAAAAGGACAATCATTCGGTAATAACTAATGTTATAACTATCTCATAGAAAATCCCGTACTTAATTCTCTTCCGAATGTTCTTTTAAACATGTACCCAAAATTGGGAGTGAAAATGATGAAAACTGTTCGAGTTATGCTGCGTGTTGTTTTGAAAAATTGTATTTCGAGAAAAACGGTCGATGTCTCGCACACGGGCCAGCCACTGCCACCGCAGACCCATACGGGCCTGCGGAGTTTGTTTTACAGGTACGAAACTTTTTCCCCCTCATTATAGATGGTTCAAAGCATCTTTGAGGTCAAACAAAAATTTTTTTTTTTCATTCTACAGTGGTGTGATCCCTTAGATGGGAGTACACGGTGACAATTGTTGGTCGCGTCTCTTTGAAGGAGGCGCGACCAACAATCTTGAAAAATGGTTGGAGGATTATTGTGAACAAACGTTGCCGAAATATAAAAAAGGACTTGACAAATTTTTATTTTTATTGCGTACCAACGTTGCAAACTTCAACCTCATATCCTCTCCGTGGAACCCAGTAGAACTATCGTCAATTTAATCGTGGAACTAAGAGTAAAATATTTTCGTTTATTACGTTAGTTTTAGCAGTCAAATGAGGGAAACTTCAAAATAATTAAAGAAAAGAGACGAGTTAAAAAAAAGTTCGTGTTTTGAACCATACTTTTTATATACGACTCCAAAAATTACAGGAACAAAATTTCTTTTTTTTGGGGTTTTTCTAACCGCTGTGTCTATGTGAAAAATTGTTGCACCAAGATGAAAAAAGCCTTTTGAAGCTTCAAGATGATAGTTTCGAGTTCTTTTGGCAAAAAATTGTGATCTACGGCTATCGCGCAATCATAAGAAATACCGGGAGAAAAAATTCCAAATTTGTGTTTTTTCAGGGGTCATCGGACTAAGGAATTTTGGTTCAGTTAACTCAATGTATAGGTCAGTTAGCTTGTTTATACAGCTTTAATTTGGTTTGTATCTCTCTACGTCAATTTTTTTGCTGAGATATCCGACTTCGAATGAAAAAAGATCCTTTTGTCTTTGATTATCGACATCTCAGCAACCAATTAGAGGGCAGCTTTGAAAAGTCGAATAAAGTTCCTGCGGGCCCCTCCCGTTGATTTTTGTGATTTTTTTCTTCACCCTTGACCGTTATTTGTATAGTCCTTTGGTAAAGGACAAAACATGACTTTTTCTGGATTTTCAGTAAATCTACCACTACGTTACAAGAATTGATGCAAAGACTAATGTTGTCGCGTTTTTTTTTCAGCTCGATTTACCCCCAATACCCCTGTTAGTCTGCAAATTGATTCATCGAACCGTTTTCCATCAAAATTTAATCGAACTTTTTCATAACAATTAAAGGCACAAGTGTATTATCCATAAACATCTTGTAATCATCATCAAGATAAAAATACTAATTTTCTTCGACTTTTTTCACAACTTGGCACTAGTTGCTTGTTAAATATAAGAAAAAAATTCGAGAGATCGACATTTTTTTTACTTTGCAAAATATTTCAGGAAACAATACTGTCACATTTTTTACACGATTCGGCCTTTGCGCACTTTAAGGTATTCCTTTCACGAACCCAAATATTTTACACTTAACTGATTTTCGTCTATAATGAAGTAAAAATACATCCCAGTATACTGGTAAAATTTCAAGCCACGTTACCGAACCTTTAACGAAAAATTACGGCCCTAAAAATCGTCTCACTTATATGGCACTTTATGGACATGTCACGCTGGCCACATGTCTTTCTAATAATTTATACACTAAATAACTCTAGATGTCTAATACAAACTGCTCACAGGTGTAAAAAAGTCTAAAGATTCCGTAACAACAATAAAAACAGAGGGTCACCGAACGTTTAAAGAAAACATTAATATTAAAACTTGGAAAAGTGTGGTTAGCAGAAGAATTTTTGTAGCCGTGACGTTTCAAATAAATGTAAAAATGTCTCAATCTACTAAATTTGCGCGAATTTTGTTATTCTAGTTTATCGTTGTGTATAATAATCCATTATAACTTGTTTTTTTTATTAAGCGCAATTGTAATTTACCGACGATTCAGAAGGCCCTGCTTATGCCCCCACAAAATACGGCCCTCCGCGAAAGGAATACCTTAATTTCACTCATCTTTAATTGCATCAATTAAAGTTGATACTCCCAAGTTGTACTTAATAGTCGATCTGAGAACATTTAGGCAATTAATTCTCAATATTTTATACGAAGGTTATTAGGGTTATGGAAAACAATCTTTTTTTCAAAACTAGGTATGATCAAAAATTGAAAAAAATGAGAGTTTACAAAAACATTAGATTAATTTTTTTTACCAAAACGTAGAAAAAATTGACCAAAAAAAGATTAGTTTTTGAAAAAAATTGTTCATTGGTTTTTCCTTCCAAACAAGAGATCATTTTTTTGAAAAGTGTTTTTTGTATCCCTAATAACCTTTGCAGAAAATATCGACAGTTAAGGTATTCCTTTCACAAACCCAAATATTTAACAATTAACCGATTTTCGTCTCTAATCAAGTAAAAATACATCCCAGTATACTGGTAAAATTTCAAATCAAGTTATCGAACTTTCAACGGAAAATTACGACTCTAAAAAGGGTCTCATTTACACGGCGCTTTATGGAGATGTCACGCTGGCCACATTTATATCTAATAATTTATACACTAAATAACTCTAGATGCGTGATATAAACTGCTCACGGGTGTAAAAAAATCTAAAGTTTCCGTAACGACAATAAAAACGGAGGGTCACCGAATGTTTAAAGAAAATATTAATGATAAAACGTGGAAACATGTAACTAGCAGAAGAATTTTCGTAGCCATGCCGTTTCAAAAAAATGTAAAACGTCTAAATCTACTAAATTTACCCGAATTTTTTTATTCTAGTTTATCGTCGTATATAATAATCGATTGGAACTTATTTTTTATTAAGCGCCATTCTAATTTACTGAAGAATCAGAAGGGCCCTGCTTATGCCCCCACAAAATACGGCCCTTCGCGAAAGGAATACCTTAATGGCATACAAGTTCTCAGATCGACTAGTGAATACCGCTTCGGGGTATCAACTTTTAATCAATGGAATTAAAGATGAGTCAAATTATGGTGCGCAAAAGCCGAAGCGTGGCAACGACGAGTCACCATTGTTTCCTGAAAAATGTTACAAATTTAAAGAGATTAGAATTTTTTTAATCTCTCATTTTTGTCTTAAATTTAACAAACAACTAATGCAAAGTTCTAAAAATAGTTGAAAAAAATGGGTATTTTCATTTTGATCATGATTACACGATGGTTAGCAACACTTGTTCTTTTAATTCTTTTGTAAAACGTTTAACGATCGGTCCGGAAAAACGGGTCGATGGATCAATTTGAAAATTTACACCGTTATTGGGGGTATATTAAGCTGAAAAATAAACGTGGCGACCTTAGTCTTTCTACCAACATTTGTAATGGAGTAGTAAATTTACTGAAAAACCATAAAACGTCATTTTTTGTCCTATTTTTCGAACTACTGTAATGGTGAAAAAATGATATTTTTTCTCATAAATCAAGGAAAGGGTCTTGTACGAAATTGATTCGAGTTTTTAAAGCTACCCAATAATTTCCTGTGCGATCATTGGTTGCTGTGATATCATTGATCAAACACAAAAGGAACATTTTTTATTATAAGTCGGATATCTCAGCAAAAAGTTGATGTAGAGAGACCACAAAAAACCAAATTGGAACTGAATAAACAAGCTAACGGACCTATGCATTGATTTAACTGTAAACAATCTCTTGAAAAAATAAAATTGGAAAAATAATTTTCTCGCTATCACTTATGATTGCGCGATAACCGTAGCTCACAAAATTATTTTGCCAAAAGATCTCAAACTAGAAACTCGAAGCTTAATAATGTTTTTCTTTTTCGTATTGATACGACTATTTTTAACATTGATACAGCCTTTCAAAAAATACTTTAGAAAGTGAGAAAATGTTCTGTTTCTTTAATTTTTTGGGGTTGGGTATAAAAAGTGATATATTTTTTTACAATTTTCAGTCAATCGACAAAAAGCGCTCGTCCTTGACTGTTAAAGCAATCTCAGAAACTACAGTTGAAATTTCAAGTCGATTGGTCGAACATTGTTTGACTTTTGCTCCGTCCCGATATCAAAAACATGGTTTAAAAAAAAACGTGTTTGAAGCCAACGGTTTCAAAGACGCTAGAGCTGAACAACTTTTTTCCCCGTAATCTAATGCCACCTATTGGTCGAAAATAAAACTGTTTTTAGTCGGTGACTTTGTCCCCGCAATAGGCTTACAAGAGTTGAGAACTGCGCCGACCGGCATGAGACATCGCCAAAGACGATTTTCAGTGGCGGAGACTTCCTTAAAAAATAGCTCGAAAACCACTTTATAATGGTTTTTTCAGCTACAAAGGAATATGCATCATATTTTTTAAGGTTCTAAGGATTTCTTAAAAGTGTTGCAAACCAAATGATTTTTCAAAAATTTTACACCGATGACCTCTAAACAATTCGCGATAGTAAAATTTTACGGCTCTTCTGTAGAGCGAGACTTCTCCGATCGTCATTGCTAGAAAATTCGATCCTTGGAGAAACCTGCCGAAGATGAATTCCGGCAAAGAGAAAAAATGGTAAACGTATTTTTTTTTGCAATAAATATAACATTTTACCACTCTTTCGCAGAGTGAGACTCGGTAAATCTTGTTCGCTCGCGAATTTGGTCAGCCGCAGCCAACCTGCCGAAGATAAGCCATGGCAGAAAGCAAAATAGCGAACGCAATAGTTTAAACAAAGAGCGTTGTAAATTTTGTTAAGTTTCCAAGGATTTTTTATAAGTGCTTCCAACAAAACAATTTTTCGAAAATTTTACACCGATGACCTCTAAACAATTCGCGATAGTAAAATTTTACCGCTCTTCTGTAGAGCGAGACTTCTCCGATCGTCATTGCTACAAAATTCCATCTTTGGGGAAACCTGCCGAAGATGAATTCCGGCAGAGAGAAAAAATGCTGAACGAATTTTTTTTAGCGTAATTAGTAATAATTTAGTAATAATTCAATTTTACCACTCTTTCGCAGAGTGAGACCCGGTCGATCTCCTTCGCGAATTTGGTCGGTCGCAGACAGCCTGTCGAAGATAAGCCATGGCGAAGAAAGAAAATGCCGATAGCAATTGTTTAAACAAAGAGCATTGTAAATTTTTCTAAGTTTCCAAGGATTTTTTTAAAGTGCTACCAACAAAACGATTTTTCGAAAGTTTTACACCGATGACCTCTAAACAATTCGCGATAGTAAAATTTTACCGCTGTTCTGTAGAGCGAGACTTTTCCGATCCTCATTGCTAGAAAATTAGATCTTTGGAGAAACCTGCCGAAGATGAATTCCGGTAGAGAGAAAAAATGCTAAACCAATTTTTTTAGCATAATTAGTAATAATTTAGTAATAATAAAATGTTACCACTCTTTCGCAGAGTGAGACCCGGTCGATCTCGTTCGCTCGCGAATTTGGTCGGCCGCAGACAACCGGCCGAAGATAAGCCATGGCAGAGAAAAAATGCCGATCACAATTCTTTAAACAAAGAGCATTGTAAATTTTTTGAAGTTTTCAAGGATTTTTTAAAAGTGCTTTAAAAGAGCGAGACTTCTCCGATCGTCATTGCTAGAAAATACGATTCTTGGAGAAACCTGCCGAAGGTGAATTCCGGCAGAGAGAAAAAAATGCTAAACGTATTTTTGTTTGCAGTAATAATAAAATCTTACCACTTTTTCGCAGAGTGAGTACCCGGTCGATCTCGTTCGCTCGCGAATTTGGTCGGCCGCAGACAACCTGCCGAAGATAAGCCATGGCAGAGAAAAAATGCCGATCGCAATTGTTTAAACAAAGAGCATTGTAAAATGTTACAACTCTTTTGTAGACTGAGTCTCGAGCGATCTCGGTCGTGACTGGAGATTTTAGCAGAGATCGAATTCGTCGATGATGAGCGACATCGAGATGCCAAATAGTCTTCGAGCTTATTTGTTTAAATTACCTAAAAAAGAGTGGAGAAATGCTAGCACCCTTCCACCATACGAGTCGCTAGCAAACCCTGTTTGCTAGAAAGTTCAACCATAAAGAAATTTCCACCGATGACCGCCGTCGACAAAAAAATCGATTCGAGGGCATTTATTTAAACAATGCGCGATCGCAAAATTGCACCGCTCTTCCGTAGAGCGAGGCTAGCGATCTTGATTGTTCGAGAAGCTGACCAGCAAAAATGCTGCCAAATATGAACCATGGCAGAGATAAAAATGCTGAACGCATTTGTTTAAATAATGAGCATTGCAAAATTTTATCGCTCTTTTGTAGAGTGAGTTTCGAGCAATTTCGGTCGCTCGACATTTTGGCAGTGATCGAAATCGTTAACGATAACTGGCATCGATGTTACAAATTGTGCTCGATCTTATTTGTTTAAATGAATTAAAAAAGTATGGGGAAATGCCTGAGTCTTTTGGTTGCGGCCGTCGTTGAAAAAAAATCGATTTGATGGCTGCATATACAATGTAAAATGCAACAAGGCAGGAGAGCGGCGAAACCGCTCTCCTGCCGAACGAGCGCATGCTTCAAATACAAGCGTACCGTGGTTGCTACGCATAGTTGGGTGAATTGTGTGATACGCACCTAGATGGGCAGGGTGTCAACTCTGCATAGGACACCGTATCAGCTCGCCTGTTCAACTTGACATATACTTTATGCGATACAACAAATAATTATAGGAATTCATTTGGTCCCTTATGCCATATCTGGGACCAAGATGCTACAAGCACTCAGTAGCATAGGGGCAGCGTGCCTAGCTTTGGGTAGGTAGGTACGAGGTTCGATTCCCATATAGGCGAAATATTTTCTTCGAACAAAAACATTTCAGCAAGCCAGGGAATGACGAATTATGATACAAATTCATTGTAGTGGAACTCTAAATTAAGTGGTTCATTCCATTTTGGATTTTTTACATATTATATGCATTTCTTTCTGATCAGGCAACCTGATAGGGACCTGATCAGGCAACCAGGTCAGGCCCATATGTGACACAACGTTACATTTCCTAGTAGGGCCCTTTCAGGCTGCCTTATTAGTGCCCTACCAGGGCAGTCAGGCAGCCTGATCGGGCCCTGATTTTGGCCCCATCAGAATTTCTACACGGAAGGTCGACATTACCACGACGCTCGCATATCCCCACTCTTCAGATTCGGGCCGGGCAATATTCGCTACCGTGTCAACTTGACACCGAGTCCTCCCTACACAGCGTAGCGTGCTCAACTTACATTTCCTAGCGGCTGTACTTTTTTCGAATCACTTATACCCGGGAACGAGAAATATACGAGCAAAATGTTTTCACATGTATCGACTACCCGCTCCGCCAGTTCTCTAGTTTATCGACTGATTTTGAATAGAAATTTCACGAGCGGCATTTTGTTATAACTTTATTCTTTAATAATGCTACGAACATATATTTAGTCTCCTGAAATTTAAATTCTTCCATAATTCGCGGAAAAAAGCGTCATTTTTGAGTACTTGAGAATAACGATAAGCAGAACTTAGTGAACTGAAAACTCATATAATAATCGTGTGAAAGAAAAAGTGGTGGCCTCGTACAGTTGGACAGTTTTTCGTTGCCGTTGAATATAGGATTATGTTCTTCAAGAGGATGTTTAATTTTGTTCTGAATTTCATTTCTTGTGGTTCTTGATTTATTCTTAAAAATAATTGTGCAACGTCAAATTTTATAATCAACTTTTTAATCATCAAAAATATTGCCAAAAAAATCATATGCAGTTACAAGAAATTAATATCGTGAAACGATTGGAAATAATATTGTTGTCAATATTCCTCATATATGTTCCTTTCATTACCGAGTGAAACGTCCACATTATTAGTATCCATGTTGCCACAAGAACTCGACAGCGTTACCTCAAGAAACTTATCAACTAATACAATCTTCTTGGATTTTTTTTTCGCGCGATCCAGTGGTCAGTTATGCAGTTCACCGCAATGTAACTTTTTTTGTGGCGTCTGAGAAGATTTGCTGTTACTGGCTCATTTCTGCACAATTATTAACGAAAATTTCACAGAATATTCTTCAAATATCCGTTTATTTTTAACAAATTATATGAATAAATATATATAAACAGTGTCGTCAACAAAAAATATCGAAAATATGTTTTTTTTATAGCAAATTAACCTCCCCCCCCTTTATGATTCTGCGCTTTTCAACACAGCGTATTCATGTTATACGATGATTCAATTTTTTCATATATAGTAGACGATATGTCACATTCATGAAAAATAAATATATCCGACATGCACTGTTCTTTGGCATTAAGTATTTGAACAACATGGATAATAATAATGTGGACGTTTCAGTCGGTAATGAAAGGAACATATATGAGGAATATTGATAACAATATTATTTCCAATCGTTTCATGATATTAATTTCTTGTTACTGCATATGATTTTTTCAGCGATGTTTTTGATGATTAACCCTCAAAGTGTGAAGGGGGGTCGAATGTGTCCGGGCCCAAATTACTTGTTCAAATTTCTCTAAAATCGGCGACTTGCGTTCCATTTGAGTGGTACTAGAAAAAAGTAAGGGTAGGTAGGTATATGTGTGCACAAGGCCAGCTGCATCAGTCAGTTTTACGAGGAACGAGCACGAGATCAAATCAGAGCCGGGTCAAATTCGACCCCCCCCTCACAATTTACGTAAGTAAAAGTCAGTTTTTTTGAGGATTTTTTTTTGGTTTTTTATGCATATTTAAACATAATAAGCTGTGAGAAATACGTGGATTTTTTTTTTCAAATTTTAAACATTAAAAAATCAAAAAAAAATTTTATAAACAATTTTTTTTCAACTTATGTAACTTTTTTTGTCGACCAACATTCTACAAATAACATTAATAAAAAAAAACCATTTTTCTAAATGTATCTTTGACGTTGAGCGCTTTTTTCCCTTCAATACCTCACTTTTACCTCGTAAAAATATACCCATGTTCCCGTAATTAAATAGGGTATCTAGTTCAATTCTACATTGATGGCATATTTTTTTTCTTAAAGAGCAACATTTTTCCGTTAAATAACCGGTTTTTAAATCTTGTTCACGTTATTATTGTTCAAACTACAATTTAAAAAAAAAGTTTTTTCCGCGCATTGCTTTATATTTGTTTAAAAAAAAACATATTAAAAATAACAATATCCGAAAAATTCTTGTTCGTACTTCGAAAGGACATCCTAAGGATGAACCATGAGTTTTTACAAATTTTTTCATCGACAATTGTGTGCTTGGTAGCGCGCCACCGAAAACGACCCCCCTTCACACTTTGAGGGTTAAAAAGTTGATTATAAAATTTAGACTTTGTACAATGATTTTTAAGAATAAATCAAGAGCCACAAGAAATTAAATTCATAACAAAATTAAACATCCTCTTGAAGAACATAATCCTATATTCAACGGCAACGAAAAACTGTCCAACTGTACGAGGCCACCAGTTTTTCTTTCACACGATTATTATATGAGTTTTCAGTTCTCTTAGCATTGCTTATCGTTATTCTCAAGTACTCAAAAATGACGCTTTTTTCTGCAAATTATGGAAGAATTATCATTTTAGGAGACTAAATATATGTTCGTGGCATTATTAAAGAATAAAGTTATAACAAAATGTTGCTCGTGAAATTTCCATTCAAAATCAGTCAATAAACTAGAGAACTGACAGAGCGGGTAGTGAACACATGTGAGCGGGCACATGTGAAAACATTTTGCTCGCATATTTCTCGATCCCGGGTATGAGTGATTCGAAAAAAGTACAGCCGCTAGGAAATGTAAGTTGAGCACGCTACGCTGTGTAGGGAGGACTCGGTGGCGAGTTGACACGGTAGCAAATATTGCCCAGCCCGAATCTGAAGAGTAGAGATACGCGAGCGTCGGGGGAATGTCGACCTGCTACGGTGTCGACTTGGCTCTGTGTGGAGTTGACACCCTGCCCATAGGTGTAAGGTGCTTGCGTGCGACCGAACGGCGTGCGAGAACGGATTCGTTCTTTCTGCAACGCGGTCGGCGTAGCAAACACACACACACACGCGCGCGCGCTCAGCGATCGCCATCTATTTGGCTTCGACTCTTCGTCCCAGTGCGAAGTATTGAGACCGAATTCGGGATCGCTGCGCTTCCCGTCGGTAGCGACTCGTAGCTAAAAACTGCGAGATCTGCGCTACCGACGTAACGAGAGGCCGCGTCGAAATTTTCTGGCATGTGGCACATGGCCTTAGAAACTTGTCAACCGATTGTCAATTAAAAAAAAAAACATTTTTTTAATCGTAGTGACTAAGGCTGTACGTATCCGCGCTTTTAACATTTGATAATTACTATTTCTGAAGACTGCTTGAATACCGAAAAAGGCCCTTGGAAATAGAAAAAATGTCCAAACCTTCGGCAATTTGTAAAAAAGAAAAACCAAAATTAAAAAACAGCTACGCATAACGATAGCTACATTTGTATAGATATCGATAAATTGTTGACTTTTGGTTTACAGATAACCTTTCATAAAGACCGATGGGACAATGAAGAGAATTTTTTTTTTCGTCGTCAAATCAAGTCATACATCTCGGTTAATTTTCAAGATTTTATCATAAAAATTGGTGTAAAACTACATGAATAGATACTTCATAAAATGAGTATAAACCCAATCCTTCCATAATTAGTTTTATCTATGAAAAAAATCGCAATTATTGACGACAAACCACCCGTTACGTAAAGAAATGGGGGGGGGGGGTGCAAAATGGGAACTTTTGCGTTACGTAATTTGTGAACGCCCCCTCATATACATTTTGTATTTTCGAACGATGAAATCCTCGATTTTCTCCACGTATTGTAGGAAAAATCCATATTTTGGGCTCGTCGATTGGCAAAGATATGCATTTTTTATGGCCTGCTGTCGACGTAAGAAAAACCTATATTTTTGGCGTCTTAGCACCTAGGCGTCAAGCCACTACTGCATCTATTTGATACTAGCAACGGATTTTTTACTAGGTCGCCCGATTCATCCGTCATTACTCTAACATCCAACTGCTCGCCTCTCGCACGATGCTATACAATTTTGTAACCCATTCATATTTTTTTCTTTACGCTGTACATACTTCTTTAGTAATGCCGATTATTTTTAGCAATTATCTTCAGTAATGTCGTTATTTAGTAATAACCGATGATATCCCAAAAGATGCACGAATAATTTTCTTAAAATGAATTTCGAAATGTATGAACGTTTATTGCCTTACCAATATAAAGTACGCCCTCACGACATAATAGGAAATATTCCGGAGAAACTATCGACGTTCTTAGTGAAACCATAGTACCGATTCATGATTCGTAGTACCTGATAGTAGCCTACCTGATTTAATTCACTTAAACTTCTCAATGCTATGATTATCCATAAATTCAAACTCCCTTGTGGTGTTTCATTCACAATATCGTATTAAAAAAGTCGGATTTCCAAGCAAAACTAAGAGAGCATTTCGCGCCAACTTTGTAACTGCGGCCGTATGAATATTCACACAAAGCTAAGAGACATTCTTTGCTAGCCTTACCGCGCGCTGATATTCGGCATAGCAACCGGTTTTTCATACACTTAAGAATTTAAGCCACTCCAGACACTATCATGAAGAAGTAAGTTAATCGGCTAAAAAGATTAAAAAAAGCATAGCAAATACGAAAGTAAGAAAAAGACGGAGAAAACTTCGGAATACTTGACCGTGAATGATAAAATTGCTACGAGAAGGGGAGCTCGCAATGAATTCTCCTCACGCTATCTCTTATCTCAACTTCCGATCTCATGAAAACGTGCAAAAATCCCGATACATCTATTTCGCTTCCTACCCCATAATCCATTCGGATCTCGAATTCTCACTTCGTCCTATATCCTTTCGTTTAATGGTAACGTCTCAGCGTTATATCTGGAATCGCGTTAAATCCTTCCTTTTTAAGCGTGGATAGTTTGAAAAAGTTGAATGAGCTAACCTTACTTTTGACAAAAGATAGGATTTTTTGGCGCAGTGAAATATATAATGTAAATAATTGATGCATGCTCACACTGAACTCGTAATGTCACCCGCTTGCTGACCGCAGGTGGGACCTCGTTTGATGCAATGCAGAGGTAAGCTCCCATGTGTACTCTGCTAATCTTTACTATGTGGAGTACTTCGCCATTCACCACGTCCACTGCAACATAAATAGTAGAAACGGAAGAAAAACATTAATTCTCATGTTTCCTTATTCAAGATTCATTGTCGCATCGACCCTAATGTGCACATGTTTCAATGAATGCAACGTCATAAAAGTTTATCGTGACACAGAACATTTTTCATTCGTGTCGAATAATGCTAAGATACTTTATTTCGAAGCTATGCGAAACACTTAAGGTATTTCTTTCATGAACCCGAATATTTTACAATTAACTGCTTTTTGGCTGCAATGAAGTAAAAATGCATCGGAGTATACTGGTCAAATTTCAAGCCAAGTTGCCGAACTTATAACAAAAAATTACGACGTTAAAAATCGTTCAATTTATACGGCATTTTATGAAAATAACATGCTGGCAACATTTTTATCTAATAATTCATATACTAAATAACTCTGTACGCCTAATATAAACTGCTCTACGCAGGTAAAAAAAATCTATAGATTCCGTAGCAATAATAAAAACTGGGGTTCACCGAATCTTCAAAGAAAATATTAGTTATAGAACTTAGAAAAATGTAACATGCAGAAGAATTATCGTAACCACGACTTTTCAGACAAAATGTCTAAATTTATAGGAATTTTTGTATTCTAGTTTATCGTTGGGTATAATAATTGGTTGCAACTTATTTTTATCAAGGGAAACTATAATTCAACAATGATTTAAAAGGACCCCGCTTATGCGCCCTCATAATACGGTCCTCCGCGAAATAAATACCTTGAGCGATTATTTCTTTTACAGAGGTTGTGTGCTTCACATTTTCATGATCGTGCTAAGTCCAGTATTTATTATTTTTTTTCAAATATATTTTTTAAAACATCCACCTACTCCCGGGGTTTAGGCTCGGTCTCAATTTAGACCGGGTGTTGCAACGCAAAAGGTATGCGTTGCCCCTTTTTGGGGGGTTCCCCGCGTTTGTCTGTCCGCCCTACTTACGTCGCAGGAGAAGCGAGAATCTCAATTGTTTTATTACGAACATGTGACACGAATCGAAAGGACGGGAAATTTCCTCAAGGAGATTTTGAGACTTCGCGCACATTTTTTATTTCGCTTCCCTTTTCCTTTAACGATGAAAGGGGATTAACAAACTGCATCGTGGGACGAGGGCTGCTGGCCACGTGAGCGCCATATAAATGCATTTTACAAATCCTCAGCCCCCCCTCCCCCTTTGTCTATTCACTGTTTTCTTTTCTTTTTGTACTTTATTCCTGCTTCTTGTGAGTTCGGAGACTCCGCTACCAATGAAATTGGTGTTGTCCCTCTTCTTAGATGTAAGAAAGTTTTGTATTAGATTCATAAGGAACTCCGAAGGATGAACATCTCCAATCTTCAATACAAACACAAATGAAAATGGTTTTAGTTGTTTTGTTTTTAAAACCAACTGGCTAAACATGCATTTATTTATAACTACGTAACTCCCGGTAAAACGATGTTAGGATATCGTCATGGAACGATACACCGGGACAATAACGCTGGGCATCACTCAAGGTTTCCGACAACACCTCCGCTACCGCCCAGTAAGAGAAACGCGCGAAAAATCAAATATTGCTGTGCGATAGCCGCTCCCTTAAACCAGAGGGTGAGCGGCTACCGCAGTCCACAATCGTATTGCCTGAGTAAGCGGAGGGGTCCAAGTATGACCGCCTTCTGCAGCTGACCCGCTATCAACCAGATACCGGGTTTGCAAACCGGTATGCCGGTGAAGCCCGACAAAAAAGACTCTTTCATCCCCCCAAGCGCGGCAATGATGAGGACAACGAGAGTCACTCTAAATCCCCGGTGCAAACGCCGTAGCTCGGCCAGGAGAGGCTGATACTTGAGCCGTTTCTCCTCTTTCTTTCGGGACATGTTCACTTCGGCCAGGGCCGAGAACTCAATGACGTATATCGTCTTGTCGTTAAAATCGAAGAGGACAACATCAGGCTTATTTGCTTCAAACGGCCCGATGGTCGCGAACGAGAAGTTCCAATAAATCTTGCACCATTCGCCCACGACAACGGACTCAATATCTCATGGCAAATAAGGCGGCACGGGCTCCCGGTCTATCCCATAAGAGTACCGCAGATGGTAATACAACAGCTTTAGGGCCGCGTTATGACGATGGATATAGCCGGAGTCTGCATTTACCGGACAGGCAGACAGTAGATGCATGATTGTCTCCGGCGATTGTTTGTATGCACAACACAAAATGGTCGGCAGAGGCTGACCCATAACGCGAGTGCGATAGACCAGGGGTTTGATAACTCCGTATTGGCAGGCGCAGATAAACCCTTCGGTCTCAGAAATCAGCCCAGCTGACCACAAGAAGGAAAAGGTCAGCTGGGCGGACAGCCCCTGCTCCTCGATGTGGCGGAAAAACACCGTGCATGGATCTGTCCACGTGCTGCCGAATCAGGACAGTCTGCTCGGCAGCCCTGATTGCCCGCCGACGTCGGGACTTGAGCAACCGAGCGACGGAGTCCGTTGTCAAGGCGCCGCGCCAGCACTGGCGGACGCTCTGCCGCCTTTGAAGAAATGCAACCACCCCATAAAGCTTATGCGGTTGCACAATCTCCAGATGCAGGTCCGAGCTTGTTTTTACATTGCTTACTATTCTGTGGGCCATTTGACGTCGCTAAATGAGTAGAGCAGGACCGGGACAGCGAGCATGTTGGCGGCAGTGATCTTATTTCTCCCAGACAGATCTGATTTCCAGATCCATCTGAGACGCCGCCTATACTCGCTGCGGAGGGCCCCTCTGACACCCTCAGCGTTTTGTACAGAGCGCTGATCGATGCCAAGGCACCGGTAAGACCCTCCGGCGTCCAGGCGTTTGAAGACGCTCCCGTCCACCAACCGAACATCAGCCGCGACACCCTCGCGACTGATGTTCGGCTCGCCCTCTCCTGAGATGAAGAACAGCGCACTTGTCCAACCCGAAGTCCATTCCAGCGGCCCGCGTGTATAACGCTACGGTGTTCAAGAGGAGCTTAAGCCCTCTCTCTCCGGGAGCGTACAGCTTGAGGTCATCCATATAAGCTAGTTGGATGATGCCTTGCCCACGCTCGCCGGGGCCCCTGCTTAGCGCATGTGTGCAGCCCGCAAGGCGATTGATAGGGGTAGTAGTGAGACGCAAAGCAGAAGAGGACTGAGAGATTTTTCCTGGATGGAACCCCCTGCTATACCCCACCACTCCCGTCGACACATTGCCATCGCTAGTTTCAACTATGAAGTGTGTCTTCCAGAGCGGCATGAGCTGCTTAATGCATCCCTCTATGTAAGGACTCACCAAAAGGCGTTCGAGTAGGTGGATAATCAGTTTGAGACTGATAGTATCGAACGACTTATGGCAGTCTATCCAAGCGACTCAAAGGTTACGCTTGTGGTGGACCGCGTCTTGCATGATGCAGCGGTCCCCCAGCAGATTCTCCTTACAACCTCTGAGCCCCCTCTTGAATCCTCTTTTTTTGTATATCTCCCGCCATGCAGGCTCGATCTCGCGCAGAACACGCTCATAAAGTATCTTTGTGGAGATCTTGCAGAGCACATTCGGACACGTTATCGGGTAGTAGTTTTCCGGACAAGACAAATCCCTTTTGTGGGAGTAACACCATCCTTTCCTCTGTCAGCCACACAGGGATAGGCATCGTCCCATCGATCAACGACGAGAAGATCCGGGCCAGTTGGGTATGGGTGCACGAGAACTTCTTCGACCAGAAGATGTTAATCCCATCCGACCCGCTACCGGGCCAAATTATTATTATTATTATTATAACCGTTGATTTGTAGATAATTTCAAGCTTTCACGATCCCCTCACTTGTTCACTTTTTCAGGGACACGGGAAGTAGCCCCCACCCCTCGACTGCGTCGAGCAGTGGATTGCCCACACAAATACAAAAAAACTATTGAAATCAACTAAATTCGTTTATTTGAACGATTTTTAATTGAATAAACTAAAAGTTCCTAAAATCAACCTTTAGATGGTTCAACTATTGCAGCATGCAAACAATAGCATCGTATTAACCCTAGAATACAAATCTTCTTTTCTTTTACCTATTATGGTAACCTGGGGTGATAAACCACCCTAATTTTGTAAAATTCATATCTCCGGTAAAATTTCACGAAAAGGTTTCAACTTCGGCTCATTTTTTTGTTTGAAAAGTTAGTAAAAAAATTAGGTAAAATGGTGCAAAACACGAAAAATTCGTAAAGGGCGCGAGATTTCAACTCGCCTGGGGTGGTTTGTCACCCCAGGTTACCGTTCTAGGGTTAAATACGAACATTCATCTATTTACTTGTATTCCTGTTATGTCCTAATTCGACACTTCCTTTTTTTATCGACGCCTACAGTTACACTCACTTTCAAGTAATATTCCGAAGTCTTAGGAAAGCCGATACATTGCTGATCATAAAGTACGAGATAAAATGTCGATATACCTCAGATGCAGTTTTTTTTTAACAAAGTACCGCAATAAAATTCCCCGCAAATACTGTCGTTTGGTACGAAAGGCCATAGCCGGGTAAGTAGGGAAAAATTGCCCCCGCATTTTTTCCAGCGAAATTTGGAGTATATTCTGAGGTATAAGAAAAAAACAAGTTTTCTGAAAATTTCATGCTCGTCAACGCATTGGTTTTAGAAAAATGATTTTTTTTTAAATATCAAAAAAAAAATTTGTTTTCCTGAAACGGTACAGTAGATCGATTTGATTTTGTTTGGTGCTTGTTCCGATCAAACGTGTTACGAAATAAAATTATAGAACGTCTTGCGAAAGATTAAGGTTTGAAAAAAAAGTTCCTTGTTTTATTATTTTTTACTATAATCCACTTGGGGTACAATAGCGAATTTTTTTCATATAATCTTTGGGCACCTTATTAGATTATATCATTTTTTCAAAATGATCGGTTTGGTACGCCACAGTGAAAAAAAAAGAAACAGACTTTATTGATATATTTTAGTTATATATCTATATAACTAAAATATATCAATAAAGTGTGTTTCTTTTTTTTTCACTATGGCGTACCAAACCGATCATTTTGAAAACATTATATAATCTAATAAGGTGCCCAAAGATTATATGAAAAAAATTTCGTTATTGTACCCCAAGTGGATTATAGTAAAAAAAAAAAATGTTGTGCGTGGGAAGGAAAGTGAGTGAACTCGGCCGAACATAACGAACACTCGTAGTAATTTATTAGCCATTAAATTAGAAAGAGAAAAAACATAAGCAGACGAGACGTGGTGCATGCGAGGACGTAACGATTGATAATAAACCATAGCAACGTAACACTCGAAAAGCTACGGGATGTTTAGTCGCAATTGTTCTCGTATGCAGGGCCACCTAGTACGGCGTTACAGCGCAGGTATCCAAGAAATAAGGCAGCTCTGAGTCGATCTCAGCGCCTTATTTCCAACACTCCCCCCTCGATGTGACGGCCGTCGGCGTAGTCGCTAATCGATAAAGCCGAGGATCTTCAGGTAGTACCGATGTTTCGGTCCAGGTACTCCTTTCATAAGGTAATCCGCGGCCATTTCTGTCGTGGCAACATGTTGAATGTCGATAATCCGTGCATCGAGTGCCTCTCGCACGAAATGATGTCTTATATCAATGTGTTTTGTGCGGGCATGAAAGACGGGATTTTCTGCGAGCTTTTTGGCGCCGTTGTTGTCGCAGAAAAGAGTCACCCTTGTCCCCTTATGAACTCCAATCTCCATCAGAAGTCTTCGAAGGAAGTGAGCCTCCTTGGCAGCTTCCGCCAGCACCATGTACTCGGCCTCGGTGGATGGAAGTGCAACCGTTTTTTGTTTTCGGGAAGCCCACGATATTGGACATCCATTTAACGTGAAGACGTAACCTGTATACTATCATCGACAGATTGACGAGTTTCCTCAGTCGGCGTCTACGTACCCTTCCATCTTGCCGTCGGTCTTCGTGTATTTTAGTCCGTAGTCCATCGTTCCACGCAGATAGCATAGCACTCGCTTCGCCGCGGTCCAGTGTCTGTCTTCGTAGCAGGTGTTGAATTGGCTTAGGAAATTCACGGCATGTGCTATGTCTGGCCTGGTACTCACGGCTAGATACATCAGGGAGCCTATAAGCTCTTGGTACGGGTGATCGGGATTGGTCGGTTCTTCTTCATTTGGCCCTTCCAAATTCAGGCCGGGTTCCAGAGAGGTGGAAACAGACTTGGATTCCGCCATGCCGAAGAGTCGCAAGATGCTCTCGGTGTAGCCGCGCTGGCTTATTGAGATTGCATTGTTTTCCTCTTGAAAGTCCATCCCGAGGCAGTAACGTGCTGGCCCGAGCTTTTTTAATTCAAAGTTTTTCGCTTGGTGAGTATGCACCTCCTTCTAGGGATGTTCCGATACTAGTAAATATAAGTAAAGTATCGATACTTTCCTTTCGATACCAAGTACTTATGGTATCGATACATTCTTCTGATACTTGCTTGGTATCAAAACCAAAAGTACTCGTATTGAATTGAGAAGTATTTGTATGCTGGCCGAGGTTTCGAGCCTACGCCACCGGCCGTGGTGGCGCCGTAGTTGGTCAGGCTCTGGCGGCTCTAGTGTCATTGGGAAATTTTAACCAATAACGCTACTCGATTGGCATCCATTATCAAACGCAATTGGTCGAGGCTTATCGAATGTATAATATTATCGCTATGATATTCGGAGTCGAAATATTACGATACAATTGAATACGAAAAAGTACCCTGTTCTTTATTTTCGATATCAAATACCTTTAGCATCGATTCATTCTAGCGATACTTATTCGACATCAAAAGAAATAAGGTATCGAATCGAATGCGACTAAGCGAACTTTATAATTTCTGAACACCATCCTCGCGAACAAATTACAAGACCAAACAATTTTTTAAACCGCTCATTGTTTACGCTGGGCTGGCAGCGCGGCGAGCGGCGTCGTTTCCATTCTCACAATCAGCTCTCTCTCTCTCTCTCTCTCTCTCTCTCTCTCTCTCTCTCTCTCTCTCTCTCTCTCTCCCCCTCCCTCTTAATTATTTTTTTTCTCAAATATTTTCATCGATTATCAAAGATGATTCACATAATACTTCTACTTACTGTTTATTAATACATGTGTGGTTCCCAAATATATTTTTTCCATTATCCCATATAGTCCCATAAAAAATTGTACAAAGTATCGATATGAGTAGGTATCGATACTTTGAAGGAACTCATATGAGTAGAATCGAAATTTTTTCCAAGTACTAGTTATCTGAGTAGGTATCGATACCTTGTGGGTATCGGAACATCCCTACCTTCTTCGCCAAGGAGTCTAGTTCGCAGGCAACTAAAATGTCCACGTATGTCGCAATTAAAACCAGTCCTCGTTCGTCGTTTTTGAAAAACACGCAAGGATCCGCAGACGACTTTTTGGCGCCGAACTCGGACAGGGTGGTAGACAGTTTTTCGTACCAACACCGTCCGGCTTGACGAAGCCCGTACAGAGCTTTCTTCAACAAGCATACCTTTTTCCCGTCCTTCAGCTCGCGGATTGTCTGAGAGGCCTTTTGTACGACGAGGCTTTCGGGGGGTTCAATGTTTTTCAATATGTGTAACCCTTCTAGGATGTGACTGGGGATCTCCATGTACACCGTTTCCTTCAAAGTCCCGTTCAGAAAAGCTGTGGCGACGTCGAAGTGGTGGATTTTTATCTTACGCTGAGCAGCCAACGAAGCCATCAGGCGTATCGACTCCGGTCGCGCGACTGGCGCGAATGCATCAACGAAGTCTCCGCCCGGCATTTGAGCGAATCCTCTCGCTACGATTCTTGCCTTGTATCTCTCGATACTTCCGTTCGAGGAGATTTTGTGTCGTAGCATCAGCCCGCTGCCGATGATTTTTCCGGAATCTGGTCGAGGCACCAGCTCCCATGTGTCGTTCTTGATTATTCACTTCAGCTCGGAGGCGATCGCACGATTCCAATCCTCGGCGTCCGGTCCTCGGATGGCTTGCGGAATGGGTACCTCGCTGACACCTGCAAAGTCCAATGATTGCGATCTGCTGTCGGTATCATGGAAGAGCTTTCGTGGTCTCCCCCTCAAGCCTGTTCGAACCAATCGGGGTCTTCCCCTTCCTCTTCTGCTTGGTTCGGGAGGATTGTCGTTCACAGGTGTTTCTATGTGCTCGCTATGGCAGCTTCCTGACTCGGATTCGTCGCCATCATCCACGTTCTCGACTTGTTGGATCTTTTGCGGGAATATTACTTCGTCCTCGCCGATGTCGTCTTCTTCCGAATAAGGTTCCTCGATTGAGAGTGTCTCTCTTGATGGGATTTTGGTGGGACCAGCGTTGATTATCCTCAAATCCTGCGAGATCTCGATACGCCTCTTCTCGGGTAACCAGATGCGATATCCCTTACAGGCTTCCGAGCAGCCTACGAGCGTCGCCCTATGAGAACGCGTCTCAAACTTGTCCTTCCCGGGTTTGAGTTTGATTGCGGCGACCGCGCTGCCAAAACGTCTCAGGCGACGTAGATTCGGTACTGTGCCTTTCCATTTCTCGTGCGGCGTTCTTCCACTCAGAGTACCACTGGGGCATCTATTTCGCAAGAAGTTTGCCGTGTTGATAGCTTCAGCCCAGAGGAATCTAGGTACCGATGATTCCATCATGAGACATCGTACCATTTCCAGCAGGGTCCGATTCTTTCGCTCTGCGACGCCATTTTGTTGCAGCGTATGGGGTACGCTCAACCGCCGCTGGATCCCGCTGTTCTTCATGAAATCCTCGAACTCGTCACTTAGATACTCGCGCCCGCTGTCTGTTTGCAGGTATTTTATATGCTTGCCGGTTTTGTTTTCCGCCAGTGCCTTGAATCCCTTGAATGCGTTCAGGGCCTCGCTCTTCTGTCGCAGAAAGCGAACTTCACACCATCTCGTCGCATCGTCGATAAACGTGATGAAATATTTGGATTTTGCGAGAGATTCGGTACGCATCGGCCCGCAGATGTCGGAGTGCACAATTTCTAGCAGGTCCGTTTTCAGAACTGATTTTTCCTTTTTGAATGGCCCTTTGGTCATTTTTGCTTTCGTGCAAATTTCACAGACCTTGTCTTTCGCCGGCCCTCCAAGATCCAGTCCCTCGATCGCACCTTCTCGCACAGCCTTCGCCAGATCTTTGTAGTCGAGATGACCCATTAACCGGTGAGACTCCTCCGTGGACATAGATACATTAGCAGCATTGCCTTTAGACTCGCCAGCAGCATTGCTTGCGGCTGACGCAGACTGGATGCAGTACAGGCCGTTGCCCGTGCGTTGCGCCCTTAGTACCGTGTTGTCGTTTTCGTCCACGATTCTTGCCGCGCTCTTCTCAAAAACGACTTGCATTCCCTTGTCGCAAATTTTTCCAACTGACAGAAGGTTGAGTCGTAAATCAGGTACGTGTAGTGCGTTATTTAATGCGACCTTTTCGATTTTACCGTTAAGTTTTGCGGTAAAAGATGCTGACCCGGTTCCGGTTGCCCGCGAGGACGCGTGGCTCGCGAGACTTACGTGTTTATTTTCTTCTGAGAAATTGTCCGTGAAGTAGCTTCTGTCGCGGCACATGTGCGGAGTTGGCGGAAGCTTCGGCATTGAACGTCTTTTCGTCCGAAGCGTCGCCAGCAAACGCACAGAGGGATAGTTGATCCGCAGCATTCGCGTCGTTCTTACGCGACTCCTGTGTGCACTCCGAGGCCTTGTGACCGATTTTGTGGCCGCAGTGGCATTTAAACTTGAAGGCTTCTTTCTTTTCCGTGGTTTGCTCCTTTCCGCCTCGGCTTTGGAAGTGTCCTTTCTTCTTCTTCATTGGCCCTTTCACGAACATGGCCCCGGACATGCCTTCTCTATCGTTGTTTCTCCTCGAGTCATGGTCTTCGAGAATTTTAAGCTTCAATGCTTCCGGCGTCGGAAGCGTGTCCCTTGACTCGATGGCACAGCGAAAATTTGCGTAGGTTCGTGGCAAGCTGTACAAAAGCATTACGCATAAAAGGTCCGGATTAATCTCGATTTCCATCTCACCAAGTTTATCCACAGTATCGAAGGATTTCGAGAGGTGATCTCGGATGTCCTCTTCTTCGTCCATTCGATGCAGCGTAAGTTGTTTGATCAGCGTCGCCTTCTTTGCCGGTCCGGATGGCCGATAGACGTTGTCGAGTTTGAGCCACAGCTCTCTCGATGTTCTGCAGTCCTTTGTTTGTTTTAATTCCGATGGTTTTATCGAGAGGACGATGTCGGCTTTTGCCTTTCCGTCGTCCAATTCCCATTTTCGCAGGCTTTCCGTCGTGGCCGCGCCGGCTCCGGGTTTCGGTCTCAATTCGCACACGTAACCCCACGAATCGTTTCTCGTAAGTAGAGCTTGCATTTGAATGCGCCACGTATCAAAATTGTCCTTGTTTAAAGGTTCAATTCGCATTGAATGCGCGAACGCCATTGTCTCTATAGGTTTTCCGAGATTTCACACGATGTCGCAAAATGGTAGCACCGATATCTCTAACCGAGAGTTTTGCCGCCACGTAGTCAACTCTTCAGATTCGATCTTCACTGCTCACTCGTTTTCACGGCACTGGGCCCATAACCTGTTGCGCGTGGGAAGGAAAGTAAGTGAACTTGACCGAACATATCGAACACTCGTAGTAATTTATTAGCCATTAAATTAGAAAGAGAAAAAACATAAGCAGACGAGACGTGGTGCACGCGAAGACGTAACGATTGATAATAAACCATAGCAACGTAACACTCAAAAAGCTACGGGATGTTTAGTCGCAATTGTTCTCGTATGCAGGGCCACCTAGTACGGCGTTACAGCGCAGGTATCCAAGACATAAGGCAGCTCTGAGTCGATCTCAGCGCCTTATTTCCAACATAAAACAAGGAACATTATTTTTTTTAACCTTAATCTTTCGCAAGATATTCTATAATTTTATTTCGTAACACGTTTGGGATCGTAACAAGTACGAAAAAAATCGAATCGATCTACTGAAGCATTTCCGGAATTTGTATTTTTTTTTATTAAAAAAAAAATTCATTTTTCCAAAACCATTGCGTTCACGGGGATGAAATTTTCCGAAAAGGCCATAGCCGGGTAAGTAGGGAAAAATTGCCCCCGCATTTCTCCAGCGAAATTAGGAGTATATTCTGAGGTATAGAAAAAAAACAAATTTTCTGAAAATTTCATCCCCGTCAACGCAATGGTTACGGAAGTTTTTTTTTTTAATAAAAAATAATAAAAATTCCGGAAACGCTTCAGTGGATCGATTCGATTTTTTTTGGTTCTTATTACAATCAAACGTGTTACGAAATAAAATTATAGAATATCTTGCGAAAGATTAAGGTTTTAAAAAAATAATGTTCCTTGTTTTATTTTTTTTACTATAATCCACTTGGGGTACAATAATGAAATTTTTTTCATATAATTTTTGGTGACCTTATTAGATTATATAATTTTTTCAAAATGATCGGTTTGGTACGCCACAGTGAAAAAAAAAGAAACAGACTTTATTGATATATTTTAGTTATATATCTACATAACTAAAATATATCAATAAAGTGTGTTTCTTTTTTTCTTTTTTCAATTTTTCCCTACTTACCCGGCTATGGCCTTTGACATGTTTAACACTATGAAAAAAAAGTTGCTTACACTTCGGCGAAATGACACACTCAATTTCAAGATTGCTTATGGTACTCCTTTATAGATGCGTTGCCATTTTAAACTACACGCACGCAGGTCTGGCACCGCCATCTGTTGGAAAATAGCGAGAACTTTTTCAACGTCTAAATATATCTTTTTAGAATATGTCGCCATCAAGGGTAGCTAACAACAAGAATCAAGTTTTAAAGTTCTCACGGTTCTTAATGTTTCTAAAAAAGTTTATCACCGCTGCATGCCCGTGGAGAAATTGTGGTAGGGGTCCAATTGGATTCCTATACTTGTCCCTACTTAGATAGGGATAATCGCATTAGATTCCTATACTAAAAAGGATTGCTATATTATCGAACAGAATCCGATACGATTCTTGGTGGATCTCATTCCATTCTGTAAGTTGTAATTCCTAAACAAACTGTATAGATATACAAAATAAATAATTATAAGTGGTAGGACTTCTTAAACGGTGTTCATTGAGGAACAATGAAGAATCCAATTGGATCCCAATGATGACTTACTATATGCAGTGTCCCTAACAAATCTCTATTGAGATATGGGTGCATCCCGGGACTTGCTCGAAAACGTATGCACGGGATTACGAAAGAATATTTTTTTGAGTAATCTAACAAAATTCGGTTGAGAATTTCAAATGAAATTCTTAAACACCGTGAATCGGGAATTATCGCGGAATCCACTTGGATTCCAATGTAGAGTCCCTACGTGCGGCACCCCGATCAGATTCTCATAGGAATGTAGTAAGTTCTAGGGACTCCCCAACCAATTTCAGCCGGGGCGGCGACCGTGTTGAGAATCAGCGTATTTATAGTCTGCATCGTCAGGTCTGAGAGCTCTGAAGCTGAAGCTCTCGTGGCTCAGGTTTTCTGTATATAGTTGCAGTCGTCGTTCCAGGTCACTGCACCGGTAGATCGGATAGTTTTCATTCATCAGCTGGAAAATTGAACATATCCAATTGATTGGTGCAGTGATCTGGAATGAGGACTGCAATTATATATGGAAAATCTGAGACAGGAGAGCTTCCGTATCGGAGATCCCAGCCCGGATGATGCAGGCTGTAGCGTTTGAGGAACGTAGACATAACACTGATTCTCAACACGGCCCCCATCTAGACGTCACAAACTTTTGTATCAACAAGAATAAATATATAATATATATATGCAAAATGTATGATAAATTTGCTGTTTGCACATAAAAATACTACTGATTCAACCGGTGTGCTGGTCTAGTGGTTAGCGTGCTGGCCTCTGAACCATCACATCGGAAGGTCGTGGGTTCGAATCTCAGTCTCGTACTCTCGGAGAAAAATAAATACGAGCGTGAGGTAGCTCCAGTTCTACACGGATGTCACGCACACGGAATGGTACGTGTATGTGTCGTGGGTATATAACTGTAGTCCGTGATTTATTTCTTGACGAAACGCGACTACGTCCGAAATTGGAAAGCTAACCTGGGACCGGCTGTAGTAATGGCATTGGTTTTTCGTAGTTTCCCTATACCTATGGCATAAATGTAATGGTGAATGCGATACGGAGGGGGAAATTGGCTTTAGCCGCAAGGTGGGGATGAGTTGTGGAAGATGGGGGGATGTAATAAGGGGGAAGATCCCGTACAAGGCAACCTGCAATTAAAGAAAATTAAAAGACCTACTGATTCAAACGTATTTTTCATCTGTTCGGAGCAATTGTAGATTTGAATAAAAATACATTTGCGTTGCATACAAATAAAGATATTTTAAATCAAAATTGATCTTCTATACATCCGAAGGAAGGACACATTGCTATTGATTGTGTTTTTATTTAATTGGATTATGTACTTGATGCAAAAACATCTATATTTCAAAATGATAGAGTCCAAGTAGGCTGTGAGGTAAGGCATTTTGTTTGCCTGGAATAGATCCTAGTTAAGCCGAATAGACTTTTTCAATAGTGCATAGCCGGCGTTTTTCATAGTATCAGTTTATGGCGTTTGCATGACATCGCAGGAAAACTTCGGGAAAAGTTGAGCGATAGTGGCGACTACATTTTACTGTGACATTCTATTGTGTTACCACCGAGAAGTCAGTGAAAGTGCCTCCTACTCATCCCTATAAGTATTGGCCCAAGCCAAGGTTCGTTGACATGGGTGATCGGTGAAGTTGCGCAGCTACCGTGTTTCCATTACTATCGGCATGCTAGGCTCGTTATGAAAAACACAAAGAAACGACATCGCATATCTGCCCATGTGTCATTCCTTACTTGCACTATTCGTGCGCGCGATTGAATTCTTGAGAATATTAAAGCTTATGGTAAAAAAAAATCCATCTTCCTCATATATGGAGTTTCAAAAAACCCCTTAATTTCTCGAATTCTCTCACAAAATATTGCAGCTATAGCACATCCGAATATTTTTAATTACGTCGGACATGCACCTATGGTGTGAAGAAACTGGTCACACTTTGACGCTCTTCACCGAATTGTACGACTATAGTAGAGTAGAAGAATAGAGTCGTATATAAGCGCGTTTCACTCGCCACCACTTTGATAATAAAGCAAGCGAGTCACGAATGGAAAGGTCACACACATCTCATGATAAAGGCTAGAGTACAAAGAACTAAGTAAACTACGCAACGCAAAACTTTAGTGCAAAAACGATTTGTTAAATCTCACGCTATGTAGGTGATTTTAGACATCAAAGTTTGTTAAGATCCGCACGATTTATTATAGTTAGTTAATTTAGACTACATATGTATGACGTACAAATCGCTATCAGACCCAGTTTGGCAAGGTCATGCCCCGTACGGATACACAGTTCCTTCTTTTACTGTTTTATTGGTATAACAGGTATCGATAAAATATTTCAAGTGTATTTGCTCGCAGTGAATGTAAGCTCGGTTTAAGAAGAAGAGATTCGAAACAGGGACGACGTTACAAGCTACGCCAAATGGATTTGGGCGACGGACGGGTGTTTCTATCTTTCTCGTTTATACGCCGTTATAAAGTCCTTGGAGTCATGCGAAAGGAGAGAAAGCTCGAGTATATATCATACCCAATATGCAACGAGTAATAAAATGGAATGGTCGAGTCAACTGCGGTCACAAGGCGAATCGTCGTCTAGTAATGTACTCTATTGAACGTTAGTACATGAAAACCTATACGAATACTCCGATATATATGTACAGGAAGTTTTAGAGTAGATAGTGACGATTGATTTCGAGGTATACGGTCCGGTGACTTGGTAAACTATATTTAGATCGAATAAAAAGAATTAAAAAAGGAAAGCGTATTTCTTAGGAAAATATCTAATCTTATTCCACTAAGTTTGATTTCTCGTAAGAGGGAATTCAGAAAATTTGTAATGCACTTATTATGAATGCATACAATCATTTGATTCAAAGAGATTTACACATAGGGACTTGACAGCGTGATTTATGAACATCAGTCCGAAATTTGGTCACATTCAAATGTTCGTTCGACGTAGAAAGGAAAGCAGCATTTATTTCACGCAAAGACCCTGGATAACAGTTTACAAAGCCTACTAGTCTACACCCGGAAAAAGGCGATTTTCGAAAAAAGTGTTATGGGTACCCAGTTGATAGAACGATCATGGCGTTTAGTCGCCTTGGTTCTACATATCTTCAAGTATCTTTACAATTGTTTTCATAAGATTCTGTGATAAAATGGCGGTACTGATTCTGGATGAAACGAATCACTTGTGTCTACTGGTGTCCTGTGGCCGCAAACATTACATCGCTAATTCTTTACCAATTAGCGTGAATTTTTTAACTTCATAACAAGATTTCACATCAAAGTACGCAGAGAATTTTTGATGCGTAGAAAACTTTTTCCGACATTAATATTTTTCGGCGTTTTTTTACCGAAAACAACTTTGGTTTTTCAATCTACTGTTTCATCAAAAAGTGATCTTTTTCAATTCCCATCCGTACTTCGAAAAAAAAAACTTATCTAGAAGTCGAACTATGTTGAGTTTTCATTCCAGGAAAAAAGTTGAGAACTCTTTCGGGCCCCAAAGCATTATCAGATGAAGGTGACACGGCTTACCCAGCTTCAGCCCCATTTCGTAACAAAATGTTATTAAAAAATTGCGAAGATATTTGATGATATATAGAAGAAAAGCCACTGAACGGAATGTTCACTCTATTAACTGGGTATCCATAAAAAAATGGTCGAGATTCACCTTTTACCGGGCTCTAGGCTGGAGATCTTCCTTAGCCACGTTTTGAAGGATATAAAAAGAAACCGCACTTTAGTAGCTCAAAAGAAGAATCTCCTCAATAAGCCTCATATATTGTGTTCCCACAGATAATACTATCTAGATATAAAGTTCTAATAATTAATAACTTACACTCAGGATAGCAAAGTTTGAAAATAAAATATTAAATGTACAAATACACTGTTTACCCGTACGCCTTTTATTACCTACATCGGACTTTCAGATAATGCGTCCAACATATACACGAAAAGAAGGAATGTGTGCGACAAGAAAAACCCTGTAATCTGAGCAGTGTTTCGTTAATCTCGGGAGAGCTATCCATTCTTGCGCCAGTTCGTCCTTAGAGCTCTCTCTTTTTATCATCCCAAGTTAATTCCCAAAGAACTTCGCTATTCCAAGAAATAAACAATTTTCGACTCGCTCCGGCGGCCGCTAATCGGTTTTACTCAAGGTCACGCTACTCGACGCGTTATCCCGTGACACCTCGTCCCGCGACTCCAGAAGGCATAAAAGTGCCTTGCCATGATTTCGATGATGATTGCTCCGACGATTCGTGTGGACGGTTGTTCACCACTTGGTAGATTTTGAGGCAGAGAAAATATATATATATATATATAGCAGAAAATTCCTCTCCTTTCCCTCGCTTTCTCTATCTCCCTTTTCCTCAATCTCTCGTACATAAAACCACTCCGACCACAATCGTCCAAACAGCAATTTCGATGCTCGTCGGACGCGACGAAGGAACACATAAAAAAATATGGAAGGAAGGCGAGGAAATACTCACAATAATTAAATTTATTGTATATACTTGTATCTGTAGACCAGAACGTAGTTATTGCGTCACGGTGTAACTCTGTTTTCTACTACCCTGTTTTTCTTTCTGCTATTTTCCTTAGTACCCGTGCACCACTCAGTCTGGCCGAACAAATATACTCGAGCAGCCCGTATCTCCATCCTCCATGTAAGGATGATTGTAGTGTCATGAAAAAATAAATAGCAATCGAACACTGAACCCCTTCGCTTTGTTTCGTATATTAGAAGTTTTTGTTGTCGCATTATGGGGCTGCTTGTGTGATGTTTGTTTTTTTATTACGCGCATTAGGCAATTAATATATCGAGTATATTGATCAGATTTGCGAGGCTTTTTGACAACGACACATCCTTCCACAATTCGAGAATGCATTAAAAGTTCTCACAGAATGTTTTGTATTACAGATTTATGAAGAAGAAACGAATTTGGCGAAATCTGTTCGTCGTGTATTTGCACAATATCCTTCGTAATACGTCATCCGAGAAACGGGGTAGAAAATAACGCTTAGTGCTAATATGGTATTCCTTTCACGAACCCGAATATTTAACAATTGAATGATTTTCATCTGTCAAGTAAAAGTACATCCCAGTTTACTGGTAAAATTTCAAACCAAGTAATCGAACGTTTAACAAAAAATTACGACTCTAAAAATCGTATCATTTATACGGAGCTTTATTGGGCTGACACTCTGGTCATATTTATGTCTAATAATTCATACCCTGAATAACTCTAGATGGCTGACACAAACTGCTCACGCCTATGAAAAAAATTGCCAACCCAAACAAAACGGCCGATGTCTGATCCAGTACAGGCTAACCGATTGTGGACAATCGGGCAAGTGTCGGCACAACGTTGAAACCATGGTTCCGCCATTTCTCAACCGGTCCACGTTTCAAAGTCCGGCATCCAGCATAATGCCAATGCTAGCGCAGTTCCGGTTAACGACCGTACTATGGGCTGGTACTGTTCGCCATTAATTGCCCTACGGTCATATCGACTTCCGGCATCCAGTATTACACCAATTGCGGAACAGTATCGGCTACCGCCTGAGAGCCGACTGTTGGGCTAGACTACTGCAGCCGATAATTGGGTATGGCACATTGCTATAATAGCCGGACCAGTTTCGGCTACCGTCCGAGAGCCGACTGCTGGGCTACACTACGAGAGCCGATCATGGGCCAGTACTGTCCGCCATTAGTTGCCCTACGTTCATTTCTAAGACCGACATATAGCAGTATGCCAATGTCGGGCAGTGTCCACTAACGATGGACAATCGACCATTGGCATGAATAGCTCAAACCGACCATGAATCACTAACATTTCCCGTTAATTAGAACATGCACTGCTCGCGAATCTCCATTCAGTGTTGTATCGATATAGGTGAACGAATAGTTAATCCGTTGTCGGCTTTTCGTGCAATACTTGACAATATTTCTCCCTTGTCGTTCGTGACACCCGCGTATCTTTAAACCTGACTTCTCAGCCATTCGTATTCAAGTGTTCGAGGCCTTATGCGCAACAGGCGTGTAGAGTTTGCCGTCGTAACATCAATCGCCCACTTCACTTGACCGCGAGTCTGCGAAAGTGTTAGCCAAAAAAGACGCGCTCGGATTATTCAACCTATACAAATTATATATAAAATTGGATGATGAAAAAAAAACTTAATCGCTCAGTTGGCTGTACTGCGTGTGATGAGCCTACAGTTTGCATCGGTGGATATCAACGAAAAGCGACGGAATCTGCGAAAAGCCACAAAAAATTAGAACTGATTTCCAACTTCCGGAACCCACCCTTAGGGGTGAGTGAAAGTCGAATGAAAATCGTATTTTCGCTGGTAAAGGATTTCTCAGTTTTTATTTGCGCTGATTGTTCCTAGTACCTAATGAGACGCACAAAAAAAATTGGGAACGATTTTCAACTAACGGAACCCGCCCTTATGGGGGAGTGAAAGTCGAATTAAAATCGTATATTCGCCGGTGAAGAATTTCTCAGTTTTTTATTTGCGCTGATTGTTCCTAATACCTAAAGAGATCCACAAAAAAAATTGGGAACGATTTTCAACTTTCGGCAGCCGCCCTTATTGGGGTGGGAGAAGGGGTGAAATTCGAATAAAAATTGTATTTTCGGTGATAAGGGGATTCTGAGTTTATTATTTGCGCCGATCGTTTGGCAACCGAATTGGCAACGATATCCAACTTCCGAAACCCACTCTTATGAGCACATCATACCTAATCGATAACCGTGCGAGGTTTTATCACTATCAGGCTACTCATTTAATAATATTACTCGGCCTTTTTTCACAACGAAATTCGCACGTAATTGTCCATGATGAAACATGCACTTTTCCAGAACCGCGCCTTATTGGAATATAAAAAGATGGGGCGATTTCCCTCTCGTCCACGTCTTTTCTTAAGAAGAGTGAAACTTCCATCGTTAGAGTGCGATGGGAATTAATTTTTTGGTTGGCTTATGGTTTTTGTGGAAAATATTGCCTACGAGAATCGTATACTCATTTTTCAAGATGTTCTTTTAGAAATCTACAATTTGAAAATGCAAAAAAAATTGATCATAGTAAAAATGAGGCAATACAAATTTAAACTAAATCATTCTTTACTTTCGAGCAATCCGAACAAACTCCACCACCATCCTTTCTACATGCGGGTCAACGAAGCATTTTTTTCACACCCGCGCGCTTTACTATTCTTAAGGTTGTACTGCTTTCTCACTTCCGCTTGAGCGTCTGCCTACGTTTCAAATCCACTCTCATCTAGCTACAGTGCCACGCTTGATTTTTGGCATCCCCGGCGGCACGGTCACAATTTTTTTATCGAATTTCACTCCCTCTCCCGCCCCCGATAAGGGCGGATTCCGGAAGTTGGAAATCGTTGCCAAATTTTTTGTGGCTTTCGTTAGATACTAGGAACGATCGGCGCAAATAAAAAAACCGGGAATCCGTTATCGCTGGAAATACAATTTTTATTAGAATTTCACCCCTTCTCCCACGCCCGATAAGGGCGGGTTCCGGAAGTTGGAAATCGTTGCCAATTTTTTTGTGGCTTTCGTTACGTACTAGGAACGATCGGCGTAGATAAAAAAACCGGGAATCCCTTTATCGGCGCAAATACAATTTTTATTCGAATTTCACCCCTTCTCCCACGCCCGATAAGGGCGGGTTCCGGAAGTTGGAAATCGTTGCCAATTTTTTTGTGGCTTTCGTTAGGTACTAGGAACGACCGGCGCAAATAAAAAACTGGGAATCCCTTTATCGCCGGAAATAAATTTTTATTCGAATTTGACCCCCTCTCCCACCCCCGATAAGGGCGGGTTCTAGAAGTGGGAAATCGTTGCCATTTTTTTGTTGCTTTCGTTCGGTACTAGAAACGATCGGCGCAAAAAAAACTGGGAATCCCTTTATCACCGGAAATACAATTTTTTATCGAATTTCACTCCCTCTCCCACGCCCGATAAGGGAGGGTTCCGGAAGTTGGAAATCGTTGCCAATTTTTTTGTGGATTTCGTTGGGTACTAGGAACGATCGGGGCAAATAAAAAAACTAGGAATCCCTTTATCGCCGGAAATAAATTTTTATTCGAATTTGACCCCCTCTCCCACCCCCGATAAGGGCGGGTTCAAGAAGTGGGAAATCGTTGCCATTTTTTTTTTGCTTTCGTTGGGTACTAGGAACGATCGGCGCAAATAAAAAACTGGGAATCCCTTTATCGCCGGAAATACAATTTTTATTCGAATTTGGCCCCCTCTCCCTCCCCCGATAAGGGCGGGTTCCGGAAGTGGGAAATCGTTGCCAATTTTGTTGTGGCTTTTGTTAGGTACTAGGAACGATCGGCGCAAATAAAAAAACTGGGAATCCCTTTATCGCCGGAAATACAATTTTTTATCGAATTTCACTCCCTCTCCCACCCCCGATAAGGGCGGGTTCCGGAAGTTTGAAATCGTTGCCAATTTTTTTGTGGCTTTCGTTAGATACTAGGAACGATTGGCGCAAATAAAAAACTGGGAATCCCTTTATCGCTGGAAATACAATTTTTATTCGAATTTCACCCCTTCTCCCACGCACGATAAGGGCGGTTTCCGGAAGTTGGAAATCGTTGCCAATTTTTTTGTGGCTTTCGTTACGTACTAGGAACGATCGGCGCAAATAAAAAAAACCGGGAATCCCTTTATCGCCGGAAATACAATTTTCATTCGAATTTGACCCCCCTCTCCCACCCAGTTTTTTTATTTGCGCCGATCGTGGCGATAAAGGGATTCCCAAAAAATTGGCAATCCCTTTATCGCCGGAAATACAATTTTTATTCGAATTTGACCCCCTCTCCCATCCCCGATAAGGGCGGGTTCCGGAAATGGGAAATCGTTGCCAATTTTTTTGTGGCTTTCGTTAGGTACTAGGAATGATCGGCGCAAATAAAAAAAACCGGGAATCCCTTTATCGCCGGAAATACAATTTTTATTCGAATTTTACCCTTTCTCCCACGCCCAATAAGGGCGGGTTCCGGAAGTTGGAAATCGTTGCCAATTTTTTTGTGGCTTTCGTTGGGTTCTAAGGAACGATCGGCGCAAATAAAAAAAAACTAGGAATCCCTTTATCGCCGGAAATACAATTTTTATTCGAATTTGACCCCCTCTCCCTCCCCCGATAAGGGCGGGTTCCGGAAGTGGGAAATCGTTGCCAATTTTTTTGTGGTTTTCGTTAGGTACTAGGAACGATCGGCGCAAATAAAAAACCGAGAATCCCTTTAACGCCGGAAATCCAATTTTCATTCGAATTTCACCCCCTCTCCCACGCCCGATAAGGGCGGGTTCCGGAAGTTGGAAATCGTTGCCAATTGTTTGTGGCTTTCGTTGGGTACTAGAAACGATCGGCGCAAATACAAAAACTGGGAATCCCTTTGTTGCCGGAAATACAATTTGTATTCGGATTTGACCCCCTCTCCCTCCCCCGATAAGGGCGGGTTCCGGAAGTGGGAAATCGTTGCCAATTTTTTTGTGGTTTTCGTTAGGTACTAGGAACGATCGGCGCAAATAAAAAACCGAGAATCCCTTTATCGCCGGAAATACAATTTTTATTCGAATTTCACCCCTTCTCCCACGACCGCTAAGGGCGGGTTCCGGAAGTGGGAAATCGTTGCCAATTTTTTTGTGGATTTCATTATGTACTAGGAACGATCGGCGCAAATAAAAAAATCGGGCATCCCTTTATCGCCGGAAATACAATGTTTATTCGAATTTCACCCCTTCTCTCACGCCCGATAAGGGCGGGTTCCGGCAGTTGGAAATCGTTGCCAATTTTTTTTTTTTGCTTTCGTTGGGTACTAGGAACGATCGGCGCAAATAAAAAAACTGGGAATCCCTTTATCGCCGGAAATGTAATTTTTATTCGAATTTGACCCCCTCTCCCACCCCCGATAAGGGCGGGTTCCGGAAGTGGGAAATCGTTGCCAATTTTTGTGTGGCTTTCGTTAGGTACTAGGAACGATCGGCGCAAATAAAAAAACCGGGAATCCCTTTATCGCCGTTAATACAATTTTTATTCGAATTTGACCCCTTCTTCCACCCCCGATCAGGGCGGGTTCCGGAAGTTGAAAATCGTTGCCAATTTTTTTGTGGCTTTCGTTGGGTACTAGAAACGATCGGCGCAAATTAAAAAACTGGGCATCCCTTTATCGCCGGAAATACAATTTTCATTTGAATTTCACCCCCTCTCCCACCCCCGACAAGGGCGGGTTCCGGAAGTTGAATATCGTCGCCAATTTTTTTGTGGCTTCCGTTGGGTACTAGGAACGATCAGAGTAAATAGAAAAACTGGTAATCCCTTTATCGCCGGAGATACAATTTTTATTTCAATTTAACCCCCTCTCCCACTCCCGATAAGGGCGGTTTCCGGAAGTTGGAAATCGTTGCCAATTTTTCTGTGGCTTTCGTTCGGTATTAGAAACGATCGGCGCAAATAAAAAGAACTGGGAATCCCTTTATCGCCGGAAATACAATTTTTATTTGAATTTCACCTCTTGCCTACCCCCGATGAGGGCGGGTTCCGGAAATTGGAAATCGTTGCCAATTTTTTTGTGACTTTCGTCACGTACTAGGAACGATCGGCGCAAATATAAAACTGGGAATCCCTTTATCGCCGGAAATACAATTTTTATTCGAATTTCACCCCCTCTCCCACCCCCGATCAGGGCGGGTTCCGAAAGTTGAAAATCGTTCCCAATTTGTTTGTGGATCTTTTTAGGTATTAGGAACAATCAGCGCATATACAAAAACTGAAAAATCCTTCACCGGCGAAAATACGATTTTCCTTCTACCTTCACTCCCCCATAAGGGTGGGTTCCTGAAGTTGGAAATTGTTGGTAATTTTTTTGTGGCTTTCGTTAGGTACTAGGTACGATCGGCGCAAATACAAAAACTGGGAATCCCTTTATCACCGGAATTACAATTTTTATTGGAATTTCACCCCCCCCCCCCCCGCCCCACCCACCCCCGATAAGGGCGGGTTCCGTTAGTTGAAAATCGTTCCCAATTTTTTTGTGGGTCCCTTTAGGTACTAGGAACGATCAGCGAAAATTATAAAACTGGTAATCCTTTACCAGCGGAAATACGATTTCCATTCGACTTTCACTCCCCCCAAAGGGTGGGTTCCGGAAGTTGGAAACCATTGCTAATTTTTTTGTGGTTTCTCGCAGACGGGCAAAATTGATGCCCCAAATTAAAAAACTGGGAATGTCATTATCACCCGAGATCTTATTGTTTTTCACTTTCAAGCCCTCAATAAGGGTGGATTCTGGGCCACCAAGTTTTTGTACGTTTTTTACAGCCTGTACAGATATTCTGGAGTCATAATATACGCGAAACAAATTAATTAAAAATGAATAAAAATTCAAAGATTTTCGTTGGAATCCAATGATGCAAACTTCAGGCTCATTGCGTGTGTTGCGAAAATGTGATCCGACAAGAGACGCGCTCGGAGTATTTGAGCCTATACAAATTAGAATAAAATTGGATATAGAAAAAGAAACCTTCATTACTAGCGATAGACCTGTTTTAAGACCAATGTTGATCGGTAGCCAATCCTAGCCCGAGGATATCATTTCAGCAATAGTACATTAATGACCCGACACTTATGCCAGGGAATAGCCATTCATATCGAGTAGAGGTGGCGCAGTACTGCGTCAGTGTCGAACCAGTGGTAGATTTTTTCATGGGCGCGTGTAAGAAATTCCAAAGATTTCTTAACGACAATAAAAACAGGGGATAAACAAATATTTCAAGAAAACATTAATGATAAAACTTTGGAAATGGGACTAGCAGAAGAATTTTCGTAGCCGCGACTTTTCAGATAAAATGTAAAAGTGTTGAAACCTAATAAGGCAAGAATTGATCCGTTTAAAGCGAGCTATAGCCATCCAGAATATGCGACCAGATACGAGTCTATAATCTTTCAACATGACAACACTCGGCCTCACGTTACTATTGTGGTTAAAAATAATTTGGAAAATTGCGGGTCGGAAATTCTGGCTCACCTGCCTTATAGCCCAGACCTTGCCCCTTCCGACTGCCATTTGTTTCGATCGATGCAGAACGCTTTGACTGGAATACGCTCACGTCGCAACAGTGTATCAAAAATTGGCCCGATTCATTCTTGGCTTCAAAAGATGCACGCTTCTTCCACGGCGGAATTCATAAATTACCAGAAAGATGGGGAAAAGTAGTGGCTAGCGATGGACAATATTTTGATGAATGTATTAACTCATTATATCGTTCAAATAAGTGCGTATTTTAAGCAAAAAAACGGACCGAATTAAGTTATACACCCAATAAATTACTCACATACGTTAGCCGCAACCACCAATCTTACAAGCCTTTACTGTTCAAAGCTATATAACATAGAAGGTTTTCATAAAATGAATATTCCCGGCCACTATAAAAAATGTACTCCCCCAAGATCCTAACAGTGAACAGGACCAAAATATACATATATTGATTCAAAATGTTGTTGTGATTTGGAGTGATGTTTATAGTCCTTTGTACCATATTATAACATACGACCTGTGCTATATGCGTATTTGGTGCGTCATTCATGTGTCAGTCCAATGTATCAATGCCCATGTACTAAATGCATAAAATATTTCATAAATCCAAATAAGAATAAAATATGCAACTGAGCGTTATACCTCGACGATGTTTATTTATAATTCGTAATTCCTGAACTTCGTGTAATCATTAATGTCGAAAGAAATATTTCGCTATACAACGTGTAGCAGACAAACAAAAGTGATTCCGGCTGTACTTCTGAATAGCTGTTACCTCCTATTTGGGTGAAATTTTGTACAGTTTCTATAATATGTCACTGCTTAAATGGATTTGTGGCGCATCGGGATAGTTTTGTACCATATAATAGCGATATGTACGATATTATGTGATACAACCGGCTATATGCATTGTAATATGTATCCTCCAAGAACAGAAGATGAACTACAAGAAGAACCATTAAAGTGAAATCCTATGTTTGCAATGCACAAGCATACCATGTAACAGTTTGTGAGACACGCGAAGTTTTAAAAACTACCAAGCCGTGCTTGCTCCAACTGCAGATGATTCACGTCTTCGCCATAAGTAAATATAACCATATTTTTTTTCGAATAGTCACTTATCATAGGGTCTTCTAACAAGATATACTCGACAAACGTCAATCTTAACTATATGAATTGTACAAACTCGAATAAAATAGCTGAAATTCGACTGAACGAAACCTAACATACAGCATGTAACATTTGTATTTGTGCGCTAATTTAGTGATAGCTTAGAATTGACCATATCGATATGGTGAAGTCTTTTACAATAATCAATAATTCTTTCGGGGATAGCAGATAGTCATACACGCCCGCCAATTCGTATGTTTGGATATACTTTTCGCTTATAGTTTTGTTAACCATATTATGATTGCGGTGTCAATAAGCTATAGGGAACTTTACTATCCCAGCTTTTACCATGGGCGATTTTTGTAAATTAAATTAATTAAACCCACGTTTCGATTATCCGAACTTTTGATTATCCGAACTAATTGGGACCGAGACTAGTTCGGATAATCGAGGTTCTACTGTAGTGTATCACGTAACGCTTCTTATCGCATATGGTTGCGAGCAATTTCTCTTGGCGCTTGCCAGGTGGTTTGTCGCGTGTCGGACAAAACGGGAGGTCACTGTGCGAATCATGCAAACGTTGCGGATATTCGAAATCGACTTCGAGAACGTAGCCTACAGGCGAATCTAGCGCTATGGATAATACGTCAAAATCCGATGTGTCATCGATCCATTGAAAATCAGCATAAGGCAAAGGTTGACATATTGTCCATCCATACAAGTTGTTCACATCGAAGTACATTGGGTATGATGATGATTTCAATGGATCGTACGATTGCATGTACTTCTTATTAGCATGTGCATATCTGTTTGAACATTGGCTTAAACCTCCGCGTATACCTCGCTCGATGAATAAAATCATGTCGATGTCGGTCAATAATTCAAACGTAATATGCGTATATTTCAACATGGCGTCCCAAGTATATCCGGGAAGAGTGTAATAATACGCCGGATCAAGCCCATAACTTTCAATACACGTATCACGGACATTTTCGAAAATATCTGCTAATAACAAGACATCCGTCTTCAAATACAAATCGCTATATTCACCAAGCGTTTGAATGGAAAACCGCTCCCAGACATTCTCAGCGTGAATGTACTCGCTCGCGCTGATCGTTTCCCCGGTCAAGGAACTGTAAAATGAGTCGCGCGGCGGCAAACACGTGTCTTCCAATCTGCTTACATGGTCAATGTATTCGTACGGGAAGACACCTTTTCGTATTAATAATGTAAAGTCATGTATCGGTAGGCCATCAAATTGTGAGCGTAACATTTTCAGTTTGTCCGTCGTTAAAAATGATGCCAATTTCTCAAGACTTGTGGTTAGAAATTTATATGAATCGATGAAGCATAATTTAATTTGGTTTTTTGTTTCTTCGGTAGTAGTTGGAACAGTTTTCGAGAACGAAATATATTTATCTTTTGTTATTGGAAGCTACGTAAGTTTTCCCTTCGAACGCGGTGGCCACTTCCTTGATTATAAAATGCGCATCATAGCCAGATAAATTGTGAAAAACTACCGGGATGAAAAATCATTGTTTGAAATTTAGATTGCAATTCGAATGGGCGGGGCCTCTGTAACGCCCAGTTAAATGACAATGATCGCGAACTCGTGTATCGGTATGTGCAAAATCTTCTTCACATATGTGACACTTAATCGCGCTTCGAAATTCAAGCTCCTCGTCAGATGTTAACTGTACCATGGGGATATTTGAAGATAAAATGTCTTTTACATGCAAAGCTGCATTTTTTAGTTCTTCGACGAACCATGCAATGCAATCGCTACTACGGTGCGAATTATATCTGCATAACAATTGATCGTATGAACAATGTACGTAGTATGCGACACTGGAAACCTCGTGGTGTCGGTACATATTTTGTTCATTCGTTTTCGCAAGAGCGCACTCAAAATCGGCGTATATTACGAATGGAAGTCGCTTCTTATGATTGAACTTTTTAAAAGTGAACTACTTGTTCACATCGTTCGGTAGACGGACGGCACAGTCGTTGATCTGGCCACAGTCCACAGTGTGCCCTTGCAATTTTTTGCTCCGAATGAAACTAGTGTAGACATCTCCGAAAACCAACAAAAAATCAGTTTTGAACTAATTATTTTGATACATTAAATCATATCAAATCTATGTACCTATCACAGATGTATTTTCGATGATGCTTCTGACTTAATTGCGAGCTGACGAGCCTTGTTAAATTCTTGATCCATGCGAAATGTCCAACGATGTTTTGCTGCGGATCTTCCACGTAGAGCAAATTGACATGCTTTTCTCTCTTTCGCTCACTCACGCGAATTGGAAGAGTGCTGTCGTTCTCAATGGTGTATACATTGATTAAAATGTCATTACGAATATCAAATGTTTTACTTTGATTCATAGGCATTGGAAACTCAATGTCTTGAACATTCAGCACTGTCGAGTAGTACGGGTATGAAGATTCACGCACACTGTTACGTTGGGCTGGATAAAGAGCAGCAACTACGGACCATGCGAAACATGCGAAACATGCTTGATCACTCGATTTCACATTAAGAACCGCCCTTTTTAGCATTATCGACCGCGATAACATTATGTGGCATCCGGCACGCATTGGGTTATATTTATTTATATTCATAGTCAAGTTATATATTCGTGACAATGCCCACCCGCTGTCGCGTTCCTGAAACCCTTCGAGTGATGTCAAAATGGGATCAATAACTCTTTGATCGTACCACTCGCTTAAAACAGACGTATTGAAAAGTTCATAGTTTTTAATATTAATGCTTTTATTTGCACGATTGTCACCCGCCACAAATTCGCTGATAAAAACGGTATTAATTTTCACACTACCATGATTGTTGATAATGGTTTGAACGCGTGAAAGCACGAAATCACTAGTGTCTCTGAGAAATTGTTGAGGTTCTATGTGGTGGTGATTTATGACTACACCAGTCAAGATACGACCCTCGAATGCCGTATCAATTTCTCGCCATATGAATCCATGATTGTCGTGTCCAGCACCCGTGTGTATGAAACGCTGGCGCGGTCGTTTAATTCGACTTTGTTCTTCTAACGACTCGATATACTCATCACATCGTTGTTCCCACACAATGTACTCTTCGACCGAACTAATTTAATTTAAAACCCACGAATTAATTTAATATTAAATAAATTTAATAAAAAACCCACGTTTCGATTATCTGAACTTTTGATTATCCGAGCTAATTGGGACCGAGACTAGTTCGGATAATCGAGGTTCTACTGTATCGTAATTTGCAGCAGTGTATGCACCATGGACTTAAAGTAGCGAAAATACACCGAATTTTGAAATTCACTCAATCCCCCTGGTTGCGTTCATACATCGAATTGAACACGCAGTTTCGCACACGTGCTACAAATGATTTCGAGAAAAAATTGTATAAATTAATGAACAATGCAGTATTTGGTAAAACGATGGAAAATGTGCGAAACCGTGTAGACGTGAAACTGGTAACAAAGTGGCAGGGACGGTATGGGGCAGAGGCAATGATCGCTAAACCAAATTTTCACAGTCGAAGTATCTTTTCGGAAAATCTTATTGCCGTCGAATTGCAAAATCTGGAGATAAAATTTAACAAGCCGATTTATGTAGGTATGTGTATACTCGACATTTCGAAAACATCTTTATATGAGTTTCACCACGAATTCATGATTCCGCTGTATAAGCAAAACTGCAAGGTCATGTATACCGACACAGATAGTCTCATATACCACATAAAGTCTCACGACGTTTACGACGATATGAAGCGTAACATTGACAAATTTGATACGAGCGATTATCCGATGGAAAACGTGTATGGTTTACCGTTAGTCAACAAGAAAGTGCCCGGTCTCATGAAAGATGAAAATAATGGTGTGGTAATGACGGAATTTGTGGGATTGAGAGCAAAAATGTACGCTTTGCGAGTCGATGGTAAAAAAGACACGAAAAAGGTGAAAGGTGTGAAAAGTAATGTCGTCGCGCGAACAATAAATTTCAATGACTACACTCGCTGTTTACAGGAAGAAATTGAGATGGCTCGTCCGCAGTCTTGCATAAGATCGAAGCTGCACGAAGTTTACACTATTTCAGAGTCAAAAATTACTCTAAGTCCACACGATGACAAGCGGTATATCGTGCCGAAAAGTACGGACACTCTACCCTCGGGTCATTATAAAATAGCATTGTAAATGTGTTTGTTAGGCTACATTGTATATATTGTTATAAAATAAAAAATGGATACATATAATGAATATCATAATGTAAATTTGATATATATTGGAAAATATTTATGTTATATGTAATGCGAGTATCTTAATGTTTACAGGATATAATAATTTATTTTTATAAGGAATGGTCAATGTATACATAAATAAAATGGTATGCCTATTGTAAATAAACTTTATTGAATTTTTCATATACTTTATAAAAGTTATTACAATATGTTATTTTTGTGTATCCACGAGTTTTGAAATTTATCCATTCCCAACCATTTAACATAAACATCATTGCCCTTTTTTCGTATTATCTTCTCTACGAGATATATGTTTGGATTGGGAACACGTTGCAGTTCGTATTCGTAGAATCCTCCGGCTATTGGATTTCCACTTGAGTCCTCGACTAGGTACGTTACAGGATAAGTTTGTTGCACCTTGACGATTTTAAACACTTCGGTGGTCCAATTTGGTGTGAAACCTTTTTCAAATATTGTCTTGAATTTGCTTATGCGCACAAAATCATTGACTTTGAATCTTGCAGGAGCCGCAATTTTTACATTGCTGTATACGATGGTTAAGAAGTTCTCCGCGATCGCAGGAGTAACGTCGATGGGCCTCATGCCAATCGTACGATGCTTTCGAGCATTGTACTTCATAACGAGTTGCGGTAACGCATCGGTCCACTTGTAATTACCATTGAGTGGTAACATTTTCCACATATTATTTTTGAGAGTGCGATTGAATCGTTCGACGACCGAGGCCTTCATAATAGAATACGTCGAATAATGATTGATGTTGTATTTCTCCATGAGTCCTTGCACGTTTACATTCTAAAATTCTCTTCCTTTGTCGGTCTGCTATGATCGTGTATGATTTTCGCGATCGTTGTACCCATTTCGTTGCCAGATTTACTTTTTAAGGGTACGGCCCATGCATACTTGCTTAACACATCGATGACGGTGAGGATGTCATTGTAGCCTTTGTTGAAACGCGAATACGGCCGCATTTCGACTACGTCAGCCTGCCACAAATCATCATACCCATGTACGATGACACGTCTTCGCAGAAAGTTTTTTTCTTGCTGGTGCATGTAATTCCTCCACGAGCTGCTTTTCTTCAGACGTTTTTTTCTTCTCCGAGCATATCGGGTGTTTGAACAGACGATTTTTACAATTCTTCATGCGTTGTGTCAGCTACAGCGTCGGTTACATACTGAATTTTTTAAACGTATCGTTCATGGTTATTCGAAGCGTATCCTCTAGTGCGATGAATTTCTTCTCAAATTCATCCAGACGTTCTGTTAACAGCTTGATTTTCATTTCCACGTAACGTTTATTAGCAGCATCGTAATCCCCTTCAGGTAGGGCTACGCCTCATATTTTACGTGATCTTGCATTGAAGCCACTAGAGGTTAGACAGAGAACATTATCACGTGTATAATTTCTTATTAGCCCAGTCCACTGATAGTATGAATTATCCTGCGCTCCAAGCGATGATCCAAGTTTATTGATCGACATGTCGGTATCAATAGCGATGAAGGAGTGATCATTATCATCGATGCATAGGTTAATTTATAATGAGACCCGCTTCGCGACGTTCTTCAATAATCGACATTATCTCATTGTCGTGAGCATTGTTACCCGCTTGTCGTGAAGCTTCCAACAAGCGCAAACGATCGAGGAACTCATTAGGATCATTCCAATGCACGTAATCGATTTTGTTTTTATTTAACGTCATGGCGAGCGGTATTTTTATACCTCTTCCAGTTTTTCGGTCGAAAGTTAATGGTCCAATTATATATTTATACTTGAAGCCTTTGTTACCCAATACAGGATTGAGTATATTGCTATCACGTCGATGTGCATATGTTGCCAACAATATACTTTTATATTTGTTTTTGTCTTCCGCGGTGTATATTGCATCGTCAGGAATTCTCTTGAAGATTAGCTCATAGAGTCCAGGGGTTCCCAAGTATTTTATGCCATCGATGAAAATATTATCATCATTATCCACATCGAAACGCTTATCGCCTAACATCATTCCTTCATTGGTAAATTTGACGCCATACACGTAATCCATGCTGGATTTTTTGTCTTGTGAAAGAATAGATGAAATATATTGTTGACCGAGTGGACCGAAATGTTCGCGCAACGTATTTTGACTTTCAGCCGTTTGTAATTACCGTTGAACTGTAGACACGAATGATTCGGGCGTAGTCTCAAAAACGTCTTCTTCAACAATGGTGGCTGGTTGCAAGGGTACAGCAGCCATCGACGTATCATCCAGAGATTCCTTTCGTCGCTTGCGTTTCAACTGATTCGGTGTAGAAGTTACCAGTGAATCTTGAAATAGCGAACGTGTGCGCTTTGTTCCTTCTTTCTCCTCCTTCTCCTCCTTATTCCTCCTCCTTCCTCCATCCTTCTCTAAGTCCTTTGCTTCCGACATACTCAACGATTCAATTTCCGGCCCAAGAGATTCAACAGCAGCTGATTGCTCAACAATCTGCTTGAGAGGTTCGGTGATTGGCTTGAAATGTCTCTCCAATGCAAGATCTTCTTCCATTTTTCCAGTCTTCGAAGGTTGATATTTTTTGCGAGTCGTTTGTTTTCGCAATTTCCCTGGCAATCTTTTCATCAGTATCAATTGTCGTCATCATGCCCACACGAAATTATTTGTCGATCGTTGCACAGCTGATGTCTCAATGCCGACTGACTACATTACGGTACTGCAAACTCGTTAAATCCATTTCTATATCGACCACCGGACAATGAGCTATCTTTGTCAATCACCATGAAGCCATATTTGCGATGCCAACATTTTTGACATAACACCAGAAAATCTTCATACGACATGTCCGTATTTACATGTTCATGGTAAACATGTTTCAAGTTTGTACGATCTTGTTTAAATAAAATAAGCAGATTCACATTGTCGCGTATAAGATGCTTGGGAACCTTGGTATATGTTTGGCAAAGGTAGAAACAATCAACGCTCGAGTGTCTGCCCATCGCAAAGTACTCTCTCACTGTTTTTTGCTTGTCACATGCTACGTCATCGAAAATAAAAATGGAGTTCGGAAGCGCTTCGTGCGATGGGATAACATCACTATTATTTGAGAATTTAAAATAGCCAATTTCGTTAATTGATGTCAGCAAATTTTCCAAATATTGATATTTTGGCTGTTGAAGCGATTGCGAGTATACATATATGTTTTCAAAACGTACACCATTTGGACTTTCTATTAAACTTAACAGAACATTGGTTTTCCCACAATTTGAAGTACCGCAAATAAAGCTGCGTATCGTACGTGGCAGCATATCTCCATGCTTGCGTACTTGTTGGCCCTCCATTATTCTATCGTCGAAATTGGTCACTTGAATCACCGTCGCTTGTTGCACGAAACGCATGTTTTCTCTCTCGAATCCGAACACACATTCGCCCAAAATGCGTCGTGTGAGGAGTATTTATACGAGTGCACCGAGCCAAATCCACTCAGTATTGAGAATGTCTTTGTACCTATCGGACGACTGCAGTATTCTCCGCTTAACGGCTCATCAATTACAGTTTATTCCAAAAATTGTTTTGTTACAAAATTTTCATCACTTCGTTGACATTTTGTGGGAGAGGCTTCCCGAACATATAAAGGCTGATTCGGAAGTACAGCAATATCACCGATGCACGCGCCATTGGAATTTACCGGGACAGCTAATACACATTGACGGTCCAGCACCGTTTATAAATAATTGTGCCGAATGTCGAAGAGAAAAGGCAACGGTTTGTTAAATCGTGCAATAAATGCACTTCCGATCGAGTTACATATTCCCGGATACGAATTTTGTGGACCAGGCACTCAGTTAGAGCAGATATTGGTACGGGGTGATAGTGGTATAAATCCATTGGATGCCGCTTGTCGCGACCACGATATAGCTTATTCTCGAAGCAATGATTTAAGCGAAAGACATGTTGCTGATAATATACTTGCAACAACGGCACGAAAACGTATTACTGCGAGAGATTCAACTTTTACGGAAAAAACAGCAGCGCCCGCTGTTTGGGCAGCTATGAAAGCAAAAACGAAATTCGGCATGGGAATGAAGACAAAGAACTTACCGACAAAGAAAAAAAACCCCGTTGAGAAGAGAATACTGCCGATAGCAAAGCGTGGCGGAATTTTGCCAATATTACCATTGCTGGGAGTTCTTGGTTCACTGGCTGGTGGGGCAGCTGGGATAGAAAAGGCTGTGAATGATAGCAAAGCGGCGCAACGTCAACTTGAAGAAATACGTCATAATCGAGCTATAGAAGGCTATGGGCTCTATCTCGCTCCCTACAAGCGTGGACAAGGATGTTCAACTAAGAAAAAAAACGTCAAAACACGGTGAAAATGCCCATGGGTGTAACGACTAATGTACAATTGGAATGCTTCGCCAGGCGCATGCGCATACCATTCTTCAGAGGGGTCTTCATGCGCAATAATTTACTATGCCAAGAGGGGGAGTCATATATATTTTGGTAGTTTTGGAAATCTTCGACCGCCCAAGGAGTTGGTGCGATATTTTGGACCAAATACAACAAAAATACAATACAATCGAACATCTTATCAGAATTATAATCAGAGTATTTGCGGGCAATTGTGCTTGCAATTTCTCCAACACGTCGATGATCAATATGTATTTAAGCCGTGACAATGTGTCAATCACCTCAGTATTCGAGGGAAACATGTCACTGACGCTTACGTTGACCGGCAAAAGTAGCCTTCTAACCGCAAATTATTTTTCCGCTATAGATTTCAATGATGGCTGTAATGAGCTCGGTTTGACGGATTTCGAAACTTATCACACAATATCAAATGTGAATTCATCAAACAACAAATTTTACTTGGACAATGATGACATGGAAATCATAATCCCTGCAGGATCGTATGAAGTGAGAGCCTTAAATGCGTATCTGAATCGTGCAATTTTACGCAAAGGGGTTGATAGCGGTGATGATGTTTAAATGAAATTGTTCCTCGAAAGGTTGATAACGATGACCTCGATGAAAATGGCGAATACCCAACCGTGCTACGCGCTAATCATAATACACTAAAGAACGAAATCAAATGTACGTACAGAATAAATTTCACTAAACCCGACAATGTAGGATCCCTGTTGGGATTTTCATCAAATCGAATACAGCATCCGTGGAAATGGCAGGAATCTGATGTACCGATAAACATAATGAATGTCAACATTATCCGCATAGAATGTAGTGTCACCACTGGTGCGTACTGCAATGGCGAGCGTGTTCACACGATACATGTACTTTCGCCGAGCGTACCACCAGGATATAAGATATCGGAAACGCCTGCGCAAATCCTTTATCTTCCGATCGTTGTGCGGAGCATTATGGATCTAACGATACGTATGGTGGATCAAAAGGGAAAACTACTCGATTTTAGAGGAGAAGAAATTACGGTGAGAATGCACATACGAAAGCGACGCTTGTGACGCTTGTGCTCGTTCTGTACGACACGGAATACGCTAGAGACAATATTTCTACGCGAGATAATACGATCCCACACGATAATACTCTTGCAAGAAGACAAGCGGCATTGAGTTTTAGATTACCCGCAAAGAAGGAACTCAGTGCAGCGAATCGTGAATTTATAGAATCTCTGGGATTTATTGTACGACATACTTGAGGCAAAAGAATGACTGACGTTTTGAATATCAGTGGGGAGTCAATCTTTGACGATCGTATCATCAAAATTGAGACTCATAAGTACAATCCGTATGCCAACTCAACGTTTGGACACAGTGATGAAATACGAATTCCGATACAACACCAAGGCTTGTACACCCTGCCCTCTGAAAGTTTTCTCTACGTTGAGGGAAAGTTCACGGTGCTTAAAAAACCTGATGATCAAGCAATAGTAGTATTGGGAAACAATTGCGTTGCATTCATGTTTGATGAAGTTCGTTATGAGCTCGATGGTGTGGAGATTGATCGCAATCGAAACGTTGGAATAACAACCACGATTAAAAACTACATCTCTCTAAGCCCTGAGAGGAGTCATACTTTGAAAAATGCTGTGTGGGATGTAACACATAATAATGGGGGAAAATACTTACATTTTTGTGTACCTCTCAACATATTGCTAGGATTCTGTGAAGATTACAAGCGCGTTGTGATCAATGCTCGTTATAAGCTAATTCTGATACGTTCGCGCAATGATAACGATTGCGTATTCAGTCAGCATCCATTAGTAGAGGCAGAAGTTCAATTGCTCAAAATACAATGGCGTATTCCTCACGTAATATTAAATGAGATAACTGAATTGTCAGTACTTCGAATATTGGAGAGTGGGCGATATTTGAATATGAGCATTCGCTCTTGGGATCTATACGAGTATCCACTGCTTCAAAGCACAACGAAACACTCATGGACTGTGAAAGCTGCCTCCCAGCTAGAGAAACCAAGATATGTAATATTTGCGCTGCAGACTGGCAAAAAAATTCTATGGCAAATGACATTACACTATTCGACGACTGCAAGCTTGCCAATGTTAAACTTTATCTTAACTCGGAATCCCATCCTTACGATGATTTGAATTTGGACTTTGACAAAAACAGATTCGCCATTTTGTTCAATATGTACTCTCGATTCCGTAAATCTTATTACGGCTGTAATAGTGATAATTCTTCGCTAACTATCGCAAAGTTTCAATATAACGGCCCTCTCACGGTTATCGATTGCTCGCGTCAGAACGAGTCTGTGAAAAATGCTACCGTGGACGTGCGAATAGAGTTTGAATGTAAGGAAGATTTGCCACCAAATACTACTGTCTATTGTTTGATCTTGCACGATCGCGTTGTTGAATATTGTCCATTGACAAACATGGTTCGTAAAATTGTATTGATCAGCAATTCACCCCCGCTCAACGAATAAATAATTTAAAGACGAGTTTCATAAATATTGACGTCAGTCATGAATTGATCTTGCTATCGACTTGATCGAGCCAATACATCTTCGTTATATCTGTACCTACATTTGTCGATCTACAAGGGTTCATTGTGGGGAGAAACTTTGTCGTGAAGGAAGTAGCGATTCTGAGACCGGAATGTGTACTCTCTCATTACATTTTCGCGAGTATCATACCATGGAGACTTCTCACAAAATCTGAGAGATACGAAGCGTCACGGCTGATTCGGAATCATCATGGTCTAAAGTGGACCTATGGAAACGTTCCATATAGCATGGCTCAAGGTTTAATAACGGCTGCGGTTGTGGGCCCAACGTATCCTATCGTATATGTTGACGGCCATGAAAATCGAGAATGGCTAGCTGATATATTGAATATGAAAAATGATCTAGTTATTGAAACGTTGGACGTGGACTTTGGCGATATGGATATCTTAAGAAAAGCATGAAAAAATGGTGCATTACAAAATGTATTTAAAATGTTTATTGGTGGTTGAATCATAAAGATTCATGCAAATAAACGAAATGTGACATTATGTGATTTTTAAATTCTCCTCACCCCTTTCTTTGTTACATTATCTGTTATGAGATTACACAGTTGTATACAATATTGCTCTTAAACGTTCGTGAGACGTTCGGAGACCTTCGGAGACGTTCATGAGACGTTCGGAGACGTTCGTGTGATGTTCATGAGACGTTCGTGAGACGTTCGGAGACGTTCGGAGACGTTCGTGTGACGTTCGGGAGACGTTCGTGAGACGTTCGTGAGACGTTCGGAGACGTTCAAGAGACGTTCGTGAGACGTTCGGAGACGTTCGGAGACTTTCGTAAGACGTTGAAGAGACGTTCATGAGACGTTCGGCGACGTTCATGAGACGTTCGTGAGACGTTCGGAGACGTTCGAGAGACGTTCGGAGACGTTCGTGAGACGTTCGGAGACGTTCGTGAGACGTTCGGAGACGTTCGTGACACGTTCAAGAGACGTTCGTGAGTCGTTCGGGAGACGTTCATGAGACGTTCGGAGACGTTCGGAGACGTTCGTGAGGCGTTCGAAAGCGTTCAATAGATGTTCGAAGACGTTCGTGGGTTTGTTTGGGTTTGTTTGGGATTTCACCCAAACAAACCCAACTGCTTTAGTCGTTGAATGTCTGAAGTTAAATGTATATCTCGCTCTATCTCACATGCATGCGATGCGGTCGCTCCATCTGTCATTCTCGCTCTCTCTCTCTCTCTCTCTCTCTCTCTCTCTCTCTCTCTTGCATATGTGTAATCCGATCGCTTCTCTCAGCGACACGGGTCAACCAACTTGGCTCTCTGGCGAGAGTCGCTAAATAATAAAATCCATGAAGTAAACAATATAAGACAAAATAAATCAACAATAAATTTTAAATATATAAAGATCAATAATCGATGATCAATTAATCGATAATCGATATTTACCCCCCTCCACCGCTCCAACTATTTCCCCCTCCCCGCGTGACGTCAGCCCCTCCGCCGAGTCCCCCTCTCCGCGTGACGTCATACCCCTCCCCGCGTGAACCCGCAGCCCCGCACCCCCCTCAGAGGACCTGAGTTAGAACCGGCCTAGCTATACTACTACTTTTCTCTCAGTGTACAACGTTTACAACACTGGTCACTAATCGGAGGCGTATTCCGTGCACCGTCGTAACCAAACGTACAAAAGTACATGATAATACGTTTTTTTGTACATATTTTGAAGGATCAACAAGCATGTATAAAACATTTCAGAGAGAAAATGGAAACAGTTTAACAGTTATTCCATACTAAAATTCACCTCCATAACAGCGCTCTAACCTTTTTTAACGGCGAACCATTAGACCCCCTCCCTCCTTTAACGGCGGTCCCTTAGGCCTCATTTGTCAATTTTGTATCTCTATTCATGTTGTCCGCAGACCTCAGGTTGGGAAACCCTGCTCTAGACAACAATAGTGCCTTGAGTGGGGATGAGGGATTGGTGAATACGTTCTTACTCGTTGAAAGTCAGAGACGACTAATGGCAGGCATGACTGAAAGGTGATATAGTGTGAGAGAGCGAGAAACATAGAGTTGGCGAATGCACCAACGAAAGTGAGAGGAAGGAATAAATACAATGTACACGGAAAAAAAATTTCGTCAAAATTAATAGTTCGTGTTTATAAATTACTGAGGAAAGATGAACATAATCCAGTTTCACACTGTAAACCAATCATGTTACAGCACTTCTAGGAAAAAATAATGGATCAGACGTGCTTTTTTACTTCTCCGAACCGATGGAAATGCAGATTTAAACTGTAATAAAATCATAATGATCACCGCGATAAAGTAAACTGTCGAATTTACAAATTAAATATAAAATATCGCGGTACTCAATGCGTAAAATATATGGAGTACCTTAAAAAAAGTGAGATTAGACTGGTAATCATTTATTTGAACCATAAAATTCTTCAACAAGCAAATGTTAAAAATGATATTAAATTCTATTGAAATTTGGTATTGTCTTCTGAAAAATGTGGTGTGAGTTTAAATTAAAAACTGCAGTGCACACCTTGTAAATTGTATCGTAGCTCGGTATTATTCAATACGTGCAGATTTAATTTTTATAGAGTCAATTATCATTTTTCAACTAATCGGGCAAAGCATATTTTGATAACGGGTTGTTGAATACTAATACGGATATTTAAATTTATTAGTGTGATACATGAAAAAGCATTCAAAGCGCTCAGTAGAAGTTACAGCCTAAATTGCGCGGTACACCGCGTGTACCTCGCATTTTTACAATGTGCACTGTAAACGCGTGACCGCGTCAACTCGGGGGTTAAGGCCTTCAAACCTGCACGCCTAAAACAACAAAGAAAAATTCTATCGCATGGTCGCCCTCAGTCTCGACATCTACTCATTGCTCTTTTGGATCTCGTGGCGTAAAGTTTCGCGCAGTGTCTTCGAGAAACGACAATTATTTATATTCAATGTGCAAACACAGTGAACAAGGACAAACTGTTGGTGAAGAAAAAGTGCCATGAAAGATTTGTTGCTGCTGAAAAGAGGACGAAAAAACGAAGTGAGTATTGTATTTGTACTTTTCTATCTCGCTTTCACGTATAATGATGCTTGATGTACATAAAGATATTCACTATCTGCATTATTTGCTATTTCACAGTGTAAAAATTGGTCAATGAATTCGTTCATTTTATAACGTTTTTAAATGTAAGAATTCGTGGGTCCGCTCGTTTACTTTTAACAGTTTCACATAGCAAAAATTCGTGAGTCCTATAGTCCAATAGTCCTACAGTTCTTTGTGTGAAACGTGGCGTGCACTTTTTAGAGTTTTACGTAGCAAATTTCGAAGATTTTGTACCGAGAGGCGCTATTGATGTGATACACAGTACATTTTGATGGGATTTCCATAACAATTTACAGGATTTTTGTTTCCGTGTAGCATAAAGTGAATTGTGCCATATGTACCAACGTGTAGGCTATTCAACAACGTTTCCATGATTCGGGGTATGTTCGTGAGCACATACGTGTGTGTGTGTGTGTGCGTGTGCACACACACACACGTTCGTATATATGTGTGTGTGTGTGTGCACACATTCATATAGAACGAACGTTGATATTGAATGTTATACTATAAAGAGTACTTCGTGCCTTCAAATCGAAAGCCATTTGCGTCGCAATGCGTTCATTTTGATGGAGTTTCGCGATGGAGAACCGCGTATATGAAGTCGAGGTTGCGCAGGAAACAACTGGCCCATACTCCTCCATTCGCCTTTCCATTCTCGATTCTCCGTATTCTAGACATTGCGTGAATGGATCAAATTAAGTGACAATTTTTTCATGTTTCTTTTCGCCTTGAAATAAAAACCGAGTATGCACAGTGTAGTGATATGGAGTCTTATCAAAAGTCCTCCAAATGCCCAAATAGGGTTTTGCAATCAGCACAGTAATGGCCCACGACTGGTGGCCAGAGAAAAACGATGGCGCGGTAATGGCTATGTAAACGGGCCAGTTCTCCTCCGGCTTCCTGGCAAACAGTGCTCGCCCGTACGTGAATTTCACTTGCCATGTTCGATGGATTTGTTTGCGTTTATTTAATATAGTAGAAGCGCAGTACAATAAATAACTTTCAATATACGATATATCGAAAACTATTGCTAGTCGCCAATATCCTTTTAAAGGTTCTCTTAAAATATTGAAAAGAAGGTCTGTGCAAAATTTCAGCTTCATCAGTGGGATATGATTTTCGTAATATTCTCCCTTGTTTTTAAGTATTACAGTTTAACGACCTGCACTTGCAAAACGCCCAAAAACAAACCATCAATGGCTGGAATAGATATGGCAAGCCGTTCATCCGCCTACGATACCCCAATGCTGATCGCCATATTATCGGTGCGATGGTAATGGCCCACCAATGGCTGGCATAGATCTGGCAAGCCGTTCGTCCGCCTACAGTACCCCAATGCTGGGCGACGAATTATTGGCCGATTATCAGCAAACCGTTTAGTGGCCGAATGCTGGCATTTTTGTTACGACAGGCGACCCTATATGGACGGGAGGAAACGACCCTCGAAGTACGCAGGGTGTGAGGTCCGAGAAAGAAGAAGCATTGAAATGAACATTTACATTCGGCGGTATCTCCTCGCACACTCTACGTATACCTAATAACTACAAATACGTGAATATTATTTATTGAGGATGAGAGAGTGTTAGGCAAGGAGTACCATAAAGGAAAGCAAACGAGGGAGAAGAGAAAATAAAATATCCCACGAATCACGACATGCACGTAATTTTCTTTTGATTCTCTTAGTTTTTTAAGTCTCACATATAATCGTGCATGTTGGCGGATATAAAATTTGTATGCAAGTGCAGTAACACACGGCCCGGACAGATTGACAAGTTAGTTGTGGCGGGACCAAAATTGCAACGCTACAAAAGAATTCTTGCTGCTGGATATGCGCGACGATAGAATTCGCGACGGACGGGATGAGGGAGATTGTGCGAATGTCGGGGAGTTTCTGGCAATTTTTTATAACGAGGCTATCATGCATGGCTAATCAGTGTGAGAGAAAGTTTTTTATACAGTCGTTACCAAAGGCACCCCAATGGAGAAGCGTCCGTGCAAGAAAACCCTGTTTTGTTCCATTTCATCTCACGACATGAATAATGGGATGCTTAAGGGAAAAAAACCGTTTTATTCGGATAAAAAATTCGATCTTCGATTCTTTGTATTTTCATGTAGGTTTTAGTTTCGAAAATAATCCCGCCAAATATTATTGAGAAATTTGCAAATCTGGTAAAGCTATAGAGGTTTGAATGCACGGGTCCGCCGCAGGTATAATATGAGCCGCACGTCATACACACTGGAATGATCATCGTTCGGGGCTTAAGAAGTACCGAATGCTGATAGAGAGGCTCATACTGCTCACACAAAACATCACTTAAGTGTCCCCCTTCGATTTTGTTGAAACTCATACATGTGGTAAAGCATTGAAAACTATTGACCACGTTTTTTTTATCGGCGTAAAAACTGTTCTGAAGGGGGAAACCACCCCTCGAAGAGAGGCGTGTCGCGGGGTGTTTTGCAGTTTCACCCACATCGGTAAAGCATCGGGCCCCGATACTTTACCAACATGCGCCCGACGCTGTTGCTCTGACGCGTATTCGCAGATGGCAGAGGCGGTCACAGAGAAAATCGAGAGTTGCATGGGTCATACACTATCCAGTCCGTGCCTATCGTGAACCTGGAAGGGCACAATTCGAGCGACTTTTTCTTCACCGTTATAAAAGTGTTGTGTACTACTCTTTCAAGTTTACGCGAACCTTCGAGTAAGAACATAAATGCATATGAAATAACACATTTCCGATACAGTACGAAGTCAGCTTTTGAATTGTTTTTAGAATGGATAATGATATTACAGCGGGAATAGCTTTCGCCGTTGTAGAATTCGCCGAAAAAAACTTCCAGGATTTAACCGTGATTGACATTGTTCCACAATCGTCGATATCCTAACGTAATGGACAACATCACTGTCGCTATCCAGAGAATGTATCAACGATGAAAGTAAACAAGTGGGAGAAGACCCAAAAAAAACTCTTGAGGACTGGAAAGAACATCTCGTCGTCAAAATTATTAGTGAGGCCTGTAAGTAATGAAATATTTATATCGGAGAATATAATGTAATGTAAGACACCCTACATTATTCGTATTAATATTCTATTAACCCATTACCGCCCAGGAATCGCGATTTTTTCTTCATTTTCAAGCCCCTAGCAAGTTCCCTAGTATTTTCGCGGGTGCTCTTTCAGAATCTGGGGTTAAAATCGGGTTTTGTCCATCAGGAAAAAAATGGGGGCTTTTAAACAAAAAAAAAACAGGAAAAATCGATGACACTTTTTTTTCACCTCGAAGCCGTTGAAAAGGCCGGTTTTTTTTCAACCATGGGTGCATAGAATAGTGACGATTGAACAATCAATTTTTTAAATTCGTCGTTGTCAACATTTTCACCCCCAAAATGGCGCTTTTCACCCCCTGAGTGACACGAAAAATTTCACGCTCGGTGTCTCAAATGAAAAGTAGTTGGATTTAGACGAAAATTGGTACTCGGAGGTTTTTGAAGTCGCTGATTACGATTCTGTTCTCAAAATTCCGAAATTCAAAATGACCGATCCAATATGGCGGACACAAATGCAAAAGTTAATTTGAATTGGATAAAACGTGGCACTCGGGGGTTTTCGAGGTCGCTGATTATGATTCTGCTCTCAAAGTTTCGAAATTCAAAATGGCGGATCGAATATGGCGGACACAAATGCAAAAGTTCATTTGAATTGGATAAAACATGGCATTCGGGGGTTTTCGAGGTCGCTGATTATGATTCTGCTCTCAAAATTCCGAAATAAAATATGGCGAATCCAATATGGCGGACACAAATGCCAAAGTTCATTTGAATTGGATAAAACGTGGCACGCGGGGGTTTTCGAGGTCGCTGATTATGATTCTGCTCTCAAAGTTTCGAAATTCAAAATGGCGGATCGAATATGGCGGACACAAATGCAAAAGTTCATTTGAATTGGATAAAACATTGCATTCGGGGGTTTTCGAGGTCGCTGATTATGATTCTGCTCTCAAAAGTCCGAAATAAAAAATGGCGAATCCAATATGGCGGACACCAATGCCAAAGTTCATTTGAATTGGATAAAACGTGGCACGCGGGGATTTTCGAGGTCGCTGATTATGATTCTGCTCTCAAAAATCCGAAATTCAAAATGGCGGATCCAATATGGCAGACACAAATGCAAAAGTTCATTTGAATTGGATAAAACGTGGCACTCGGGGGCCACGTTTTATCCAATTCAAATGAACTTTTGCATTTGTGTCCACCATTTTGAATTTCGGAATTTTGAGAGCAGAAACATAATCAGCGACCTCGAAAACCTCCGAGTGCCACGTTTTATCCAATTCAAATGAACTTTTGCATTTGTGTCCGCCATATTGGATCCGCCATTTTGAATTTCGGAATTTTGAGAGCAGAATCATAATCAGCGACCTCGAAAACCCCCGAGTGCCACGTTTTATCCAATTCAAATGAACTTTTGCATTTGTGTCCACCATATTGGATCCGCAATTTTTTATTTCGGAATTTTGAGAGCAGAATCATAATCAGCGACCTCGAAAACCCCCGCGTGCCACGTTTTATCGAATTCAAATGAACTTTTGCATTTGTGTCCGCCATATTGAATTTCGGAATTTTGAGAGCAGAATCATAATCAGCGACCTCGAAAACCCCCGATTGCCACGTTTTATCCAATTCAAATGAACTTTTGCATTTGTGTCCGCCATATTGGATCTGCCATTTTTTATTTCGGAATTTTGAGAGCAGAATCATAATCAGCGACCTCGAAAACCCCCGAGTGCCACGTTTTATCGAATTCAAATGAACTTTTGCATTTGTGTCCGCCATATTGGATCCGCCATTTTTAATTTCGGGATTTTGAGTGCAGAATCATAATCAGCGACCTCGAAAACCCCCGAGTGCCACGTTTTATCCAATTCAAATGAACTTTTGCATTTGTGTCCGCCATATTGGATCCGCCATTTTGAATTTCGGAATTTTGAGAACAGAATCGTAATCAGCGACTTCAAAAACCTCCGAGTACCAATTTTCGTCCAAATCCAACTACTTTTCGTTTGGGACACCGAGCGTGAAATTTTTCGTGTCACTCAGAGGGTGAAAAGCGTCATTTTGGGGGTGAAAATGTTGACAACGGCGAAATTAAAAAATTGATTGTTCAATCGTCACTATTCTATGCACCCATGGTTGAAAAAAAAACGGACTTTTCAACGGCTTCGAGGTGAAAAAAAATGTGAAAAAAAAAAGTGTCATCGATTTTTCCTTTTTTTTTTGTTTAAAAGCCGCCATATTTTTTCCCTAATGGACAAAACCCGATTTTTACCCCAGATTCTGAAAGAGCACCCACGAAAATACTAGGGAACGTATCTCTTCATTTTTTATGATTTTTTTTATATCATAAAAATCTGGCTTGAAAATGAAGGAAAAAATCGCGATTCTTGGGCGTTAATGGGTTAAAATTGATTTGTTATAATTTGCGTAATTTGAAACGTGCGTTAACAAATATGGAACCAGCACTGAGCAGAGATGTTGAAGAGAGTATGGTCAATAATAACGACGTCGACACTGTTGGAAAATGGGTAATGAGAACGCTTAATGATCAGATCCCGCTTCCAATTTTGGAAAACACGTTAAATCTTACGGATACTTTTGGTAGGTAAAATATCTTTCGCCTCTAAATCAAATAATTTCTTAATCATCCATGGCATTGTTTCCATAAATAGATCAAACCATCAGGAACACGATGGATATAAATCCAAATGAACAGGACCATGATGAATACGAACTGACGCAAAGGGACACGATGACAATCGGTAAGAGAAAAAATGCTCAAACAGTTCAAATTGAATGGGCATACCTAGTAGGACATAAAGCATGCACGCTCCCGAAAAAAATGACGGAAAATACCGATTACAAAAATACAACAAAAAATTCGTTTCTATAAAACTGTCGAATTCTTCGTATCATATTTAAATTATGATGATAATTTTATATATTTATAATTACGACAAAGAAATGAAGCTTCACACTGACGAAAAATTCAAAGAAGTCCATAAGAAAATCGAGGGCTATGACTTAACCCAAAAGATGGGCGAATTGAAAAGTACATTCGTTTTGTCCCGTGCTGCGCGGCTTACAAAGAATCGACAGCCCGAAAATCATCGGGCACGGCGTTGCCTATAAGAAATTTAGAGGATTTCTTGTTATAGGACAGCGAGCTCAATAATAATGAGGACAAAAAGGATGCGTTCGTGAGTTTGACTGATATATACATTTTATTGTTTGACGTAAAGTGTACAAATATGCAGAAACATAATTGATCAGTTTTTTAGAGAATATTATGCCGTACCAAAGAGATAGGATCGAAATCTCCAAAGGAAGATATCGGGAAAATAATGAATACAGTTATGGGCAAGCCCATACAAGTGAAGTATAGCGGATGTGGACGGACAACAAACTCGTGCGAACCGAAACTCGATTTCAGTGCAACGGCGACATTCCAATGCATGAAAGGTATCTTAAAATATTTAGTGTCGCATATTTTCATTGGAATATTAAGAGCTGCAATAAAAACGAATGCTTTTCCGTTTTAGACTTTATGGAAGACAAATTTGCCGATATAGCACCGAGCCGCGGAAAGCTTCATCGATAGTTAGTCTTTGGCTGGCGGGAGCAGGTGATCGTGAAGGAGGTCGACGGGACCGAATGAATAACAATACTAACAGCGGATTATTCTGTAATTATTTAAGACATGTTCTTTGGATCTCTGTGACGGGACTAAATGAATAACAACAATAATAATTACGGATAATTCTGATATTATTTAATGCATATTCTTTGGCTTTCTATTAATTATATCTTCTAATTTTTGTCATGTAACAGTAATTCTCGAAATTATAAACGCTCTATTTAATTATCATTTTCATTGTTTTCATTATATAATAAGTTATCTTTAATATTACTTAACACTTGTAATACTGTAATGCTTAATAATTCTCAAAAACTGATGTTTTCCCATGTTTACAAAATTTCCATGTTTAACCTATGTGAATGGAAAAATAAAATAAAACCATAAATATAGTACTCATAATATAATACTCTGCAACACGAAACAAATTTATTTCACGTTTGGCAAGCAATGGTCACTTCTATCGGGCTGCGATTCGATAAACTCCTCAACAAAAAGTCGGTCGAAGATTAGTAAACAACACTGGGCCAGTTCCAAAATCAATCCTGGTCCATACTTGGGAACCTATCTTGGTCCAGCATCGGCACCAACGCTGAACTAACGATGGTACAGCCTCGGCACCGACACTAAGCCGATGCTGGTCCAGCCTTGGCACCAACATTGGGCTAATGCTGGACCAGCCTAGGCACCACTGCTAGGCTGACGCTGGACCAGCCTTGGCACCAACGCTAGGCTGACGCTGTTTGCCAACTGTAGGACGCATGTAACATTTCGGATTTTTTCCAACCGTCGCCCAGTACTGGTAATGATCGTTGGCCATTCGTCGAGTAAAGTTGGCACTGTACTGGCCGAATGCTGCGCGCTTTGGAATTTTATTCATGGGCTGCGGTCCGGCGCGCCATGCGAGCACGACTCAACGAAATGTCTTATAAAAATTTGTGTAAACATAAAAAATATCAATAAATATGTACGTACAAGGGCTTTTCAATAGACACGAAAAATTGCACTGTTTGGCACGAAAAATTCATGAAAATGCATTGAAAAAACCGGTAAAACGGATCTCTCCCCTTCAATGATTTTCGAACGTTTTTCTTGCACAATTATGCAGGTACTGAGTGTTCACTTTTTATTGCACACAACCTCCAACCGACAAAACCTCAGTTTACCGAAAATTTCGTTACTCAAATCAAGACATGCTTTATTTGATTTTCTATTATCCGAATTCCAACCTACATTGTACGCACTTTCTATCGTTCGAACTTTGCCTTACATGTTTTTCGAATAAATGTAAGGTGGTACGCTACTATTTTGCATCCCGAGAGCGTGTTTTGAATGCATTTCAAAAATTTGTTTTCATGTCGTTTCTTATTTTATCGTGTTGAATAATTCATTCAGATTAAATAATGATTTTCATAAATTATGCGCACTGCAATTGTATCTATATAACATCGTGTAATCCAATATTGCTGGTCTATTTATAATCCTTCACCAATCCGATACCGGGTCCAGTTGATTTGGATAAACGATCAGGTATCCAACAAATGAGGTATTTATTCATGCGAACAGTTAGCTTAATTTTTCAAGATACTAAGTTTGGTAAAATTTCATTAAAGATCGACTTTTTAAATATATATTTCATGAAGTTTATGGCTAGTTTTTTTTCAACTTATTTGTTGTCACCCGCACCTCTTTGCATAATTTTCACGAATTCTTTGCAGACCCTTGAAATACGTGTGCAACCAGTGCACATTTCGGCATTCCTTATTCTCGATTGATCTAACGACAATTACTTCAGTCTTATAAATCGTCACGAGTGTTCTTGCGTGGGCTGATTTTTATTACCTCGGATGCACTTAAACGCACGCAATAAAATGTACGACTTTTCGCTAAAATTACACCTCGAGCGGAACAGAGATTTATGAAGTTCTCCGTTATTTTTAAAATCTTTGTGGCGAAGTCACTGTTAAGGTTGTTATGAGGTTTAGCCGTCGGGGGGTGGCGTACGAGGGAAACAGCCTATGCTTATGCACAAAGCCGATTGACTGTTACCAACTGTTAGCTTTCAAATAATCGTCAAATTAAACGTACGTTTTCGAACTATTTTTCTACACCTTCTTGTAAAAATAAGCGTTTTTGAACATACGGTGATTACATTAGGTGTTTTCATTACTTTGTATAAATATTTTGTAGAACTTTGATTCGCACAATTAACGCGAAACGAATTGGCAACGTCGTAAATCGTGGTATATCAAAATGCTCAGCTTGGCAGAAGTTTCGCGAAGTTAGAGACATATGCGCCCCGCTCGTAACCTCAATATCGGTCCGAGGACCTGTCAAAAATGAATATCGGTCCGGGTAAAAAAAACCGCTGGAAAGAAAAAGTGCGTACTAAAAGCTGTCTAAAATCTAAATCAAAAACTTTAATAATTTTCTAATGTTCTAAAAAAAATGTATGTACCTATGAAAAAAAATCCGCGTTATTTTGTCTTTGCCGAGAGAAATGTCTCGAAATGTCTAATTTCTGAACATAGTTATCATATTAATATTAAGTAATTTTTACTAATTAAAAAATAAGTAACATTTGTGTCGTCTATGACGTTGACATGATTGCACAGTCTAATATTTTGTGTGCTTGATGTTTGCACAAATTTCCTATCAAAAACATTAATTTTATAAAGGTACTGTGAATCTTCATTTTCACGGTAGAAAGGGTAATTAGTCGAACCGTAACTATTTTTTCCGCTCCGTGGTAACATTCACTTAGCAGATATTACTAATGTACTGAAAACTAATCGGAATTTTCCATAAGCGTAATGCAATTAGCCCACGAAATACCTCTAGTTGCCGAGTTTTTTTTTCGTCTAAAATACGGTACTGTGGATCGCATTCAAACTACACAGGATGATCAGTTAAGAGATTATAAAGGTCCAGAAAAAAGTTCAGCTCGGTGGTAACACGTTGACTTAACCCCATAACCCCCTTAAGAGTTACAGCAGATCGTAACGTCCCGCAAAACTCTTCTCTTAAACGATGTCTTTTTCCGCCTATACAAGCCACATCGCCACGCGATCTCGCTTTTATATTTTCGTGACATCGTATATGATGACGAAAGTAAAAGGCATTGAGAAAAGCTCGTTGTGCCGTTTTTAACTTGATGCCACAGGACTTTTTACGACGAATATATCAAGCAAGTACGAAAAGTACTCCTCCTTGCCACCCTTACTTCCTCTCCCCCTTCCTCGTTCTACATCTTTCTCCCATAATAACAACGTCGCAATAACATTGCTGTGAAAGTAGAGTTGGGCGTGTATGGATTGGCGTGTCTCCATACTTACGCGCGCATTTATCCACATTCACATACATAAATGTATGTACATGTATAAGTTTCGGAATGTATATTGCCGAAATTATGGGGTATGACCTACGTTATGGAAAAGGGAAAATCGCGAGGGGCCAAAGTATATGCGTTATACGGGTGAAAAGAGAAAGTGCAAGTTGATGAACTTAAGTACTCCCCTCTCTCTCTCTCTCTCCCCCTCTCTCTGTCTCTCTTTCTCTCTCTCCCCCTCTCCCTTTCCCCGTCCCCGCTCCCTCTCCCGCTCCCTCTCCCTCCCCCCCCGCCCATATCACCCTCTAATTTTTGTATTCATTCACTAGAGGACCAGAGCGTTACAATGCTAGATAGTCAATAGCTAAAACGGCTAGCTAATCGCGATTCGGAACATAACTTCACTAGCTTGTGGCTAGGCGGTGATGAGTTGCGTTTTCCACTCGGATACTTCCCATTCTAATTCTGGAATGGTTTTTTGTATCATTTTAGCTACGCAGGGTCGAGCGGTGTTAGGAAGAAGACGAACTTGTCGACGTATACGACGTTTTTGTTGAATAATTCTAATAAAGCTTCTATAATTGTGTCGAGTAGATCCCGGCATTTATTGTGGTGTTATACGGATGAAGCTCATAATATGCTAGGAAAAATATTTAACCGAGTACTTCAGTGTCGCAGGACTTTCTTACCATCCCAATATATTTTCAGATTTTCATGACAATCTGTAAAAAATGGTATAAAACGTCGAGACACGACATCTTAAACAAAAATGCCCGTATATAGGTATCTGTCGACTTTTGATACACACAAAAATTGGTACAGTCTTTAAGATATCCAGCTCAATTTTTGCAAACCTGCAGTACAGCGTCGAACGTATTTTTGTCATGAATTTACAAGGACCATCAATTCGGTGTCTGCCTTCAAATTGATTGGAACTCATGTATATGGTAGAGCATTAAGAACTATTGGTAGATATTTTATCGGTGGAAAAACTGTTTAAAGGGTTGAAACCACCCCTTACAATGAATCATTCTAACGGTTGATTTCGCAGTTTCGCCTTCAAGTCAGCAGGCCGCCGATTTTAGTGGAACGGAAACGAAAACTCTTCTTATATCAAGCGAGCAGAAATCCACTAAATATGAGTACATTGGATAAAAAAGAAACAAAGAATAAGGGTTAACCACCCCTTCGTTTTTCTTTCTCTCATCCCACATTTGAAACGGGTTTATTGAACTGAATGAAACCCGTAACATTTTGAAGGAGGGATAAATTTAAAGTTTGCGTATTTTTTAATTTTTGTTGGATATCAAGCTTCAGGGGGTTCAGCCACCCCTTACTTAAAGTTCCTTATTATCAAGCTTAATGGGGGTCAGCCACCCCTTACTTAAAGTTCCTCATTACAGTTGTTTCTTTTCTGCATTTAACATGTGTATGCTGATTCAAAATGTTTCTACGAATCCCAAATTGATGAAGAATAATAGAGGGTTGGTTCATTTGTTAATTTTTGTTTTTTTTTCTTCAATGCACCCATAGTGGATTTCCAATCGTTGAACCACTGGAATCGGTGGACTGCTTGCGGGTGAATCTGCAAAATCAGCCCTTGACATGCTTCAGTTTGAAGGATGGTTTGACCTCTTAAACCGTTTTTTCTACTTTTACTTAGTTTTACTGATTGTAAGTAATGAAAAGAATGTTTTTTCTTAGTTTTACTAATTGTAAGTAACGAAAAAATCCTATAAAACATTCAGTAAACGAGGACAATCTTCATCTACATTTTCGGAATGAATAATTAAAGATGGTTTCGATGGCCTAAAAAAACCCTCGCCACCCACGTTCATATGAGAGTTTAACAATTAATGATTTATCCCGAACACCTCACGTAAAGTATAGCTGCATATATATTGAATCAATTCTAGCAGAAAGTAAGAAAGCGTAGACCGAAGGCGGAAAACGTGGAAAAAAGGATACAAATCTCTCTAGAGTTTCCCGTTATTCGTGCTCGTGTTTTATAAACGACTGGATTAAGAACAAACGGAATGGTTCGTCTTCCATCTACCAACGCTCCCCTCTGCCTTGCTCTCACTAGTTTTCTTTGTTTTGCTTCGTTTACCCCTAATTTTCCCCCAACGAGACCAAAACTTATTCCCATTGCTGTTACATCGGGCTACACAAGGTAGCCATTTTGCCCCAATTCTTCAGTCCTATACAAGTGTTCAGCATCTATTTCTATTCTGTTGAGTATAAAAGGAAAAAACACTAAAATAAAACATATATTCCAACTACCAAACCATCTCGTCTTTCGGCGAGGTTACGGGAAGTGTCGTGAGTTATTCTTCTAGCGTACTTTCTTTAGTTTGCAGATACGTATGGTATACGTATCTACCATATATGGCGTACTATCATAGATACGTATGATAGTACGCCACGCTCATTTTGCCGAAGTTATCTAATATTTTTCTATCATCCTGAAAAAAAATCGCATAAAATAGCGGTTTATCGATGATTATGAAATATGGTTCTAGCTAATATAAAATGAGTGAATCGGTATAACTGAAAATCAGTGCTTATATCAATGGACTGTCGAATTAATGCTCTAAACTTGTACAGGGTGCGGCAGCATAACTTCCTTTTTTCAAAACTTAATAAAAGCCATTGCATGAATCAGACCATTTTTATTTGTTTTTTATAATGTATGCGCATGCCTAAAGTTTTGTTATACACAGTTTTGAAGATCAAATCAGATAGGTGACGTCCTCCATTCTCCATACACTGAGTAAACCGATTTCTGCCGTTTGTCATGACTCTTGCCAGCATAGCAGGTGTTATGTTGGCAATTTCTTTCCGGATGTTGGTCTTCAGCTCTTGTAGGGTCCTTGGACGGTTCGCATAAACACGGGATTAAAAAAAACCCCATAGAAAAAATCACAAGGGGTCAAATCGGGAGAGCGGGCCGGCCACTTCAAATCGCCCCTAATTGAGATAAGGCGCTCTGGGAAGTGTCCCCTTAAAACAGCCATCCTGTTCCTGCACAATCGCCGTTTTGTAAGGATGTAAATGAAGATCATCATGAAGAATTCTCCTCGCAGAACGATCGGAAAGTCCGAGGGCGGACGCATGTTTGCGCGCAGACGGCCGTGGTGATCGCAACATTGAAGCTCTCTCTGCCTCAATGTTATCAGGTGATCTAATGGGCCGAGGGGTTCCAGTTCTTCCTCTTGTCGCATTTGCAGTCTATCTGAACGCAGTGACCCACGTAGCAATTGATTTCCGGCCCGAGACAGGGGCCAACGGGACTAAATTAAAGCAATTCCGAAAGGCACGCTGGGTTGCGATCACAGAACATCCACTCGAAAAGTAGGCCTCAATGGCAACAGCACGCTCCTCACTATTCCAACGCATGATGGCGATTGAACTGTGTCGGGATAAAACTTTAGAGCCCCCCCTTTTGAACGAGACCACTAGCGCTCCGTTACGACATTGACCGACTGAATGGCATCTTTTAAAAAAGGAAGTTATGTTGCCGCACCCTGTACTAACAAGCTTGTGACGGTTGACAATGGGACTCCGGAAAGGGCACTGTGACAAAAGATCCGATTACTTGACAGATCTGTTGTACTATACATATATGAAATATCGTCGATTTGGGGGCAGGTCAGACCTTGAAATGCTCTTACATTTAGTTAAAGGTGATTTTGAAGATGCTAGATTGAGGCAGAATTTTTATTTAGAGCGCTGTCTCGAAGGTGATTTTATGGATAGAATAACAGTTGAACTCTTCCGGTTTTTCAACCCGATCAATGTAGGGGGGCGGGGGCAATCTGACCCCCCCCCCCTACACTGAACGGGTTGAAACAACTGGAAGAGTGATTACTACACTTCATTATCTCGAACGCTACACACACGGATCGGGTTAATGAAATTTTTCACCTATGTCTATTGACCCTTCAGGAATATGTGGGAACTTTTAAAAAATCATTATCATATACTTTTGTACGTTTGCTTAAAACGGTGCGCTGAAAAACGGCCCCAATTGGCGACCAGTGTTGTCATGTATGAATGTGGTGAGAAAAAAACCAGATTCTTAATCTGTATGAGTGTTGTGATGTAATTGAAATACCAAATTCATAAAAAAAACGTTTACGTAATGGCGGCTCGCTATATATTGATTGTCAGTTTTTTGCTACTTTTTCTGGCGATTCTACCAGTTATAGGGAATGAAAAAAAATTTCGTCTTAAGAGGTCTTCTCACTTTAACCGCTAAAAAAGGGCTATTTGCATCAATTTTTTAATAGGTTTATATTATAGATATTGATATAAAAGTTGTTACTCTTAATGAATACACTTTTAAAATGCGTAAAAAATTCTTTTTATGTATTTATGTAACCAAATCAAACTTTAAACGCGTTTTTCTCGGAAAAACGTTTTTCGACGGCTTGTTGATAAAATCTTCGAAGTTACTGAACCAATCCTTATGAAATTTTACCTACATATTCTTTACAACTATAGCTATAGGGCGTATCAAGGATTTTTTTTAAATTTTGATATTTACATTTTTGTTGCCATAAATGGTGAAAAAACCAGGTTTTTTGTTGTTGATTTTTTCGAAAAATGTCCCCCGTTTTGTTATTTTTGCATATATCAAAAATTGTATAATATGCGCTATGCCATTAACATACTGAATCTAAAACCGTTTGATTTTTTGTTGCGAATAATCCATCACCGAGACTTCATCAACAGCGCAGACTACAATTTTTTAAGACCTTTTTTTAAATACCTTTTTCGTCTATAAATAGTGACTTAAATAAATAAATAATTTTTCTAATGTATTTCGAAAGTGTATTTATTAACTGTAACAACTTTTATATCAATATCTATAATATAAACCTATCAAACAAAATAATGAAAATAGCCTTTTGTAGCGTCTAAATTGAGAAAACTCCTTAATTCTGCTGCGAACGTTGGAAAACAGTCTACTGAAGGTGTATGCCAAATCTGAGCTCAATCAGTCAATTAGTTATGGAGATATCGTGGTTGCCGATTTGAAAAGCATAGTTTTGAGAAAAACGCGTTTAAAGTTGTCTGCATCTCGACCGCGCTTCCCGAGCGTATTCCTTATAATTTCTATAACTCGGCTAATTCCATGAGTATTATAAAACGGTTTTTACAGACGTATCCAGAAAGGTCTGTAGAATAATAAGATAGAATTTCGAAAACACGATTTTCTCAACCTTATGGGCAACAATACTGGCATAAGGTATCGATTATTGAGTTTGTGGAGACTAGGCTGCTATGGTTGTGGTTCTTGAAGTCAAATGTCTCTGAAATCGCCTTTCTCCGTACACATATATTTCCATGTGTTCATTTTCGGTAAATTGCTGTAATGTATAAAATTTCACGTCGCTGACATCGTGTGAAATTTCTCGTGCCCACGCATACACATATATTCACATGGTATGTCACATAAAGTTCGATTTGCTGAAACTAAATTTTTCGTGTCAACATCTTGCACGTACCCGTTTGGGCGCTAGTTTTGTGAAATTCGATTTACCAAGTGCACCTTGGTTTTGCTAAGCCCACATCGAAACTTTTAAGTCCTCGCCATCCTTTTCCTCCGCTCTAACCGCTATCAGCACGATTTTGGAATTCTTTTTACATGGTAATCTCTTTTCTTTTTCATTTCATTTACAATGTTTATATGTGTGAGCGTACGTATGTGTTTGTGCATGCCCGTATCTTTTATCTATACAGCGTGTTCTATTTCAATTGCACTCTTCAAATAAATCGCGAAAATTAAGTCGAAAAAAAAACATTCACTACAAAAGATTTACGGTTTCGACGGCGATAATTGACAGTGATATTAAGATTTTGTCGTCGCCGCACTCACGAAATCTGACGGTAGTCTTCATTATTTTGTATGGGAACGTTGAATTTTCACATACCCGAAAAATAGCACGATTTTGAATGAATCCAATGAAAAAACACGGACGTTATGGGACGTTGAAAAAATCTACTGTCTACGTTAGCATCACCCAGGCTCAGAGTGTATCATGTCACAGTTGCCAGGTCGAAATAATAAGTTGCATATGCCTGCTTCGGCGAAATATGTTGCATATGTCCGAAAAATATGTTACATATATTGCACATGTCTCCTCAAACGTTAGAACATAAGACAAGAAGGAAATCTGTACTCTTAACAAAAATAATTCATGAGAAATCAATTTATAAATGCATGTGATAATCGTATTGAACCTTCCGGAGCAATGAAATAATAAAACGGACGGATGTGAACACCACATGCTTTTCACTCATGCCCTATTATTGGCGGGCGTTACGAAAATTATAGGCGCATGCAAAATGTCTGTTCGTAAACTTTATTCATCAGAAAGTGCCTGTAACGCCGTTTCATTGTGTCATCGCGAGGTACAGAATCCGTCGGTTTCAGAGCAACATTCTTTCCTTGGTGAACGCGATGCGAACATAGTATATTTACCCTGGTACAACGTACATCGTACTCATTGATAAAGCAATATGCGTTGCTATTGTCTCTATTTTCAAAAAACTCAACATCCGTAGACTTCCGTGATATTCAACCTAAACTGCCGATATCAAATTTGTTGTGTTCGTCCTAAAACTAGCTCCTTTTAAAAACATGAAAACTATATTGTCCCATTTAAGATAATGTACGTGACTGCAAGAGCCCATACATATGTTAACGATTTAAAAAAAATATATTTACTTCCTTCGAATATTCCTCTCGAAACCGTAAATCTTTTGTAGGACCCGTTATTTTTTCATCTGCCTGAATTTTCACGATTTGACGTGCGCAATTAAAATCAAACACCCTGTAGATATATACGCTTCACTCTTCACCGAATCCCCAATTTTCCGATTTCTCTTTGCACTCGCACACGTAACCTCATGCGCGCACATGCTAAACGTCCCTAATTTGACGCGCCGAATTTTTGGACTCTTTCTTCCGAAAGAAGTCGTATGTATTGTGACGTGATTTTTTGAGCCACGTCACAAAAACGCTAACGATGATCAAGATATGCTCTCGATGCCCGGGTTGCGACCCATCCGTTAGTGTTAAGGGTCCTTTCTCTAGAATGTTTGTCTTGTTACGTTTGAGGTTTTGGGTTGTGTTTCCATTTTGGTTAGGTCGGCGTGTGGAACTCGGTCGAGCGGCGTGTGGCTCGACGTACTGAGCAATCCCGACCGAGGGATGCACCCAGTGGGCCTCTCGGGGAATCGTTGCACGCCCGGCTGAAACGCCGGCACTCCACCATAGTGGTGCATCGTGCTGGAGAGCGGGCCGTTTGGGTTACGGGCGGAGGCTGGAGATCTCCGCGCCGCGCTTCTGGACAGAAGCTTTGCCCGCTTTCGCACGGTGACCTGGGGATGCGATTTCCGAGAGCCTCCATGTTACCGATGAGAAAAGGTCCCGATTTGTTACCGTTCCGTTTTCGGGATAACTAGGGCAGAAAATATAGATTCCGAAAGGAATATTCTATCAAAATATTCCAGCTCCCGAAATAATATTTCAGCTCTCGATATTATACGAGATAAAGTTCTCGCTTGAACCGGCGATTTCGCATGGTCCGATGCCGCGAGCGTGTTGACATTTTTTCTGTTAATGCGCTCTGTCTCGCTCTCGCATAATCCCTCGCACGCCGGCCTTGGTCGCGCGAGGTACAGAGTTGCTAACGAATCTTCGCGTGAGGCGGTTATCTCCAAAATCGCGATCGCTCCCGATTTTTGAGATATCGAAAGAGGTGTCGATGGGACGTCGAGCCACGAGCCTCGCCATAGAAAGATGTGTCGCGTCTCTCACGCGCTCGTGACGCCGCGCTCCCGCTCCCGCGTTAAGAGCACGTCGTCGTGCTGTCTCGCTCCCGTGCGTATGACGTTTCGCGTGCAGTTCGCGTTCGCATTAAATTTCGTTTACGTGAAAAGTTCTCGGATGGATAATCCACCGGCTCCCGCACTATAAAATAAAACCTTGTTTAATTTTATAGTGACGTTACCGTCCTCGCGAAAGTGACAGATCCCGTGATCACTCACCCTACTCCCCCGGTGAATCCCGACCCCCTACCATATCCCACAGCCTGAGCGGCCGTGCTTTACCGCAACCATTCTTTCCCGTGCAAGTGCATCCAAGTTAGTCCGGTTAAACGATTCCGGCGAACAAAAATCGAGGAGAGCTCCAGTCTCCGAACCCGGTTAGGATTCCGGGGGACAACAAAAATCAAGGAGAGGTCCAGTCTCCGTTTGGTGGGTCGGGTTTGATCACGCCGACCCCAGTTTATTCCGGTTGAGACGACCGGAGAAACAAAGTGTCTGGCGCACCGGGTACTGCGGATGCACGCGCACGGGAGGAACGGCCGAAGGTGACGGATCTCTCGCACCGGATCTCGAGTTCAGTTCCCGTTTCCGATTACAAAATAATCTCCCGTCACAGTATGTATACATACATGCAAGCAAAGGCGTGAAGATTGGCGAGCGCGAAATAAGGAAGAAAAGAGGCGGAAGAGAATAATACGGAAAAAGGGTGCGTGAGTACTAATATATATGTAGATGCGTGAGTGCGTGCGCGCGCGCGTGTGTGCGTGTGTGTGTGTGTGCATCTTCATAAACGGTAGTAAAACATTTTCGGGTCTGGGGCACAGGGAGAACAACCACAACCGATAACCAAACGAGGGATGAAAGCCGAGAACAAGAGAGACTGAGGAGGAGAGATCTGGGTGTCTGGAGGCTATCAGGCGGAAAGTAATGGTGTTAGGCGGCCCGAGGACCCGAGAGACCCACACATCAGTTAGTAGCTCGCGCGGATTCGGCTTCTCGGCTTTTTGTCCATGCTTCGTATCACAGACCTCATTTACATGTACGCGCGCGCGCACACAAACACACACACACACACACACACACACGCACACACACACACACACAAATATATATATATATATATATATATATATGCTCTCAGAGACCGCTCGATATTTACGAACCCCAACCATTTGAGCAACCACCTCTCTCGCTCACATTCCATTTCCCACCCGAATTTCTGGCTTCCTTCGGGTCGCACACGGGCACCCCAATTATGCTAATAATCGCGATGGCATAAATGAGATTCCGAATGGAGATGTATAATACAGCGGGATCCGGCAATGAGCGAACAAATGCATTGGCGTTCGGTCATTCATCGGAGCACCCACTATCAAAAGCTTATATTCACACATGGTTTACGAGGAAGTGACAAATTCGATCAATAAAGTTCCAAGTTGGCGACTCACGTTGAAGTTTCTGTCGTTGGACTGCAACGATCTTTTTCTCTCCTTTATTTTTACTACTATCCGGTGGCTTTTTTGCAAATTGAAGTCGTAAATCTCTAATACGAATACGTAAAAAAGTTTCAGTGATTTTCACAGCCTGAACCGGACAAATAAAATATGTGCATTTAAAAAACAACTAATTTTCGTTGCGATCCAACGTTCTAAATTTCAACGTCATGTTCATGAGGAGGGGAGAAGAGTTTCCAGCAAACGAGTTCGACGTAACAGTGGTTTTTTTTTTGCAGAATGAAAAAAGGTAACGATTTGGGTATCCTAAACGAGCATTTTTCGATTATTTGATCGTGTGAAAAAAAATCTACGTGAAAGCAATTGTATTTTTTCGAGGTGTTTCTGTTTTATTTTCAATTTGTGCTGCAATGTTCCCGCTTTTAATTTGAATGTCTCTGTACCGCCGATCTCGAATAGTTAATGAGGTCATAAGTAGTCTTATCAACACTCGTTGAAATTTATCCGACACGATCCATTGGTTTAGATGTTTAATCTCTTTTTCCGGAGTTATCAACATTACCAGTCTTAAATTATAATTGTCATTAGGAGCTTACATCGGTATTCTTATAAAGCATACTAGCAGAGCACAGTGAGACTTCTTGAACATTTTTAGGTTTGATTATTCTCATCTTATTCTTCATTATCATATTATTTTCTTTATTTCTGTGAAATCAATCTAAAGTTTTTCACAATGATGTAGCACTTTTTGAGTCGGTTAATCATATAGAAGTTATCTTCGACGTTCTCATAGAAATACCTATTGAAATACATTGGTGTCTATGCAAGTGCATTACCGATCGTGAGGTCTTCTCAAGGGAGTTTGTTCACTATTTTAGTTTCTTAACTATCATTTTATGAAATAATTCATTTTTCATCACTTTGAGAAAAGTAGCCGTCGATTTTTTATCTGTCTTATATTTATTGTATCACGTCAAAGCAGTTTTGTTGTCTGGAGCGCCATTTTGGAGGTAATCTTAGGATGAAATGAACTTTAAACTGTACAAGTTTTCTTCCTCAATTTTTTTACACACGTTTATTTATCCTCAAGAATATGTACAAAAGAAGAACTCTAATTATCATGTACTTATATGAACGTTTGTTTATGAAGGTGCGCGGGAAACGGAAATTGGCGACCAGGCTTGCGGTCGTTGTATGAGTCCGAAAAAATGAAGTCAAACATATTCTCAATCCGTATGAGCGTTTCGTACGAGATTCGTACGAGATTAAGCAATGTTTAAGGTTTCGTACGAGATTCAGCAAAAAAAAATCACAAAATAGCGACATGATAAACTTTATCATTTTTTCCTACTTATCTGACCATTCTACGAGTTAAATGAAAATAAATAAAAATCACATTGACTCGATTTCGCTATCAACGTTTAAAAACAGTCTACTAAAGGTGCATGGCAAATCTGAGCTCGATCGACCAAATATGGTTATTGAGATAACTTGGTTGCCGATTCGGAAAGCAGTTTCGAGAAAAACGCGTTTGAAATCGTCTCGAACTTGCTGCCCGAGCGTACTCCTTATAATTTCTATAACTCGATTAATTTTATGAGTATCATTGAACAGCTTTCACAGACGTATCCAGAAAGGTTTGTTGAATAATACAATTGAATTGAAAAAAAGTGTTTTTTTTTTAATGTCTAGATAAGAATACTGCGTTAACGGGTTACCCCCACTTGCGATTTTGAAAAAATCGATTTTTTTATTGCATTTTTTTGACGTATAAGTATCTGAGAATATGTCCTGAAAATTTCAAGTCGATCCGAACAAAATTGACTGAGATATGAGCGTTGAAAGAGAAGAATCCGTTGTGTAAACGACCGGCTAGTCTGCCGTCTGGCGCGCTCGACCCTCCCTCCGACCTTCAATGCATTGGTCGATGAAAAGGGTCGTATACCTGGCATTCACAACGTTCATATAATAGACTGGAATTTATAAAAACGTATTTTCGTTGTCTGTTATGGTCTAAACTCGTCAGTGTAGCGCGAAAGTTCGACTATATAAGACGTATATTCCGCCGTTCATAATATTATAAGCGCAGTTTTTATTCATTTTACATTCAAAAATGGATCGAAAAAAAGGTTCGCGACAAACAAGAAGCAGTGATAATTTACGGAAATCTCGACCAAAAAAAAAGGAAGGGTGTTTTTAACGTCACACGTCTGCGAAGAAACTGAAAAATAATATTGATATGACTGTGAATCAAAGTCCTAATATTGAATATCGGATTTTGAACTTTTGGGTTGTGTTTGCTGCTATTTCAAATTTACCGAAGAGCAAAACGTGTAATGGAAATATTACATTTGAAATATTACACTTGAAAAAGCAAGTGCAAGAGGACTAGGCTTCAAAATCGTTGTGAAATGTGACTCATGTGCAGATACTTTGATACCATCTTCTCCTTTTTTGGAACATTCGTATGAAATAAATCGTCGATTTATATTCACCATGCGAGTTCTCGGCATAGGATTGGCTGGAGCACAAAAATTTTGCGGACTTATAGACATGCCAACGTTTCTTACTGAGACTACATATTCAATAATTTTGAAAAGTATTTATGAGTCTGTGAAAACATGTGCAGATGTAATATTTAAAAAAGGCGAACGAGAAGAAATTAAAGATACACCTAATGCAGAAGGCGATGCAACTCCTCAATTAACAGTTTCCGGAGATGGATCCTGGAGGAAGCGAGGATATACGTCGTTGGTTCAAAATCACGTCGTAGGTTCAAAATCATTATTATTTTATTTGAACTCAATCGGAGTGAGCTGTGGACACAACGCGCACGAATACGCTGATAAAATGGACGAAGCACGGATTGCACTGGCATAGAGACGTGCGGCCGAGAGCACTCGTGAAGGAAAAATGTTACGAAGGCAGCATCAAATTTCCGTTTTGCAAGCGGCATCGTCGGTGGAAGAACTTCTGTATGGGCCCGGAATAGATGACTCTATGTAAGTTTACAAAAAAAATATTTTCTTCGTGTAAACTGAAATTGAAACTTTAAACGCGGTTTTCTCAAAATGGCATTTCTGAAGTCGGTGACCAAGATTACTCGAACACTAATGAACCGTCAAATCTTCTTGAAATTTTGTAGGCTTATTTAATATATAAAAATGTAGTCTTGAATCGTTCGATTTTTTTTTCGAAAAAAATGGCCAAAAACGGCCGTTTTTTTTCGTTAAAATCGAACCATTAACTTTGACTGTCCGCCATTTTATGAAAAATGAATATTTTTTAAAATCCTTCGATTAAAGACTAGTTTATACTTATATTTGACTAAATCCATCCGCATTTTTTTTTCCAGATGATCCACTTCGCCGCAATGTTGGTCACCGCAAACCGTGTATATAAAAACATTATTTCATTGACGGCCATTTGCCACTAAACAATGTAATATTTTTCAATAAAAAAATTACTGAAAGTTCTTCATGATGTGTTCTTTAAGATGGTATATTGACTGTATATTGACTCTCTCTCTGTATCTATCGATTTATCCATCTCCGTCCCATTCCATGTCTACACCCCCCCCCCCCCTCCTACGCGCCAATTACACACACACACACATAGAGAGAGAGAGAGAGAGAGAGAGAGAGAGAGACACACACACACACACACACACACACACACACACACACACACACACACACACACACACACACATATATATATATATATATATATATATATATATATATATATATATATATATAGGTATGTTCGGAGAATTTACGCCAGAGCAGGGATGAAATGTAGCGCATTCGTAGCACGTGGGAATGCAAACTGCCGGTGCACTCCATTGCCTGGTTATACACATAGCATACACTGGAAGTGAGCCCTGGGGACTCGCGTGTAACAAACCAAGAAGCGGAAATTCTTCTCGCCCGGCGCTTTCTCATCTCGGATATAGCAGGCGTAGTACATAACGTATACTACACGCGATGAAAAATAATGTTTTAAGTAGTGTCATTCTCTCGCGATCGATATACAGCGTACAGGGCCAAGTTGCCTCAGGACTTTTTATGCATGGCGCTCCAACAGTGCAATGGCTAATAAAAGTGGTGCACAGTTGGCAATTTTAGAAAAACTCAGAACAAAAAACTGTTACCACTTGGTAATGTCAGTTTTTAATGTTTTATTAGAATGATCGTTTCGCTTCACTAATTGAGATCAATTATTCATTCTTGTGAAAAAGAACAGGTTAAGCAGGTTAACGTATATATACATGCAGCGTTTCAACAATTATAAATCCGTTATTTTCAACGATAAACATCTGAACATCTAAATACGACATACGTTTTCTTTGTCGGCTTGCTTTGAGGAAGTCGTTCCTATACTTCTTGCTCAGGTTTATATATATTTAATGGAAGCAACCTAATTTTTAACTTGGAAGCAACCTAATATTTAACTTGAAGCAACCTAATTTTACTCGCTTGAAATACAATTAGATTCAAGTGACAAAGACAGTTTAGTTGAAGCAACCAAATTATCATGTCAAAATAGCAATATGTCCCGGGCCATATAATGGGTTGGATTAACTACATCGGAGTTCATACAAGAAATCCGCGTTTTCTTTGAACTTTATATTCGGCCGTTATATTGGCCAATAAACTACATTTTCCAACTGAATTAATTATTACGCATAAAGCGAATGATGGTTGGTTCTACAATTGAATAAGTTAATTGAAACAAATTATTTAATTAAAGTTACTTCGAGGTAAGACCGTGTTTTCTTTTTTCTACGATGTGCATATTTTTCAGCTATTGATTGCTATTGCTACACTCAGAAAAACGTTTGGTACCGTCAAACAAAAAATTGTTTGAATCAACCAAATCCTGCAGTTGCGGGTGGCGAATGATATGAACGATTGAATTGACTGCGAGATTTGGTTGAATTACAAATATGTATTTATTTCCGGCAAACAAACTTCTTCTTGATCCAAAAACGTACAGAGTACTTTCTATTATAATTCCGGTGTCCTGAAACCAAACTTTATTTGTGCATACTGAACGGTTAGGTCGGTAATCTCTCCCTTAAAAGCATTTTCAAAATATATAGTTCAACAAAAAACATATACGGTAGAATGAAATATGTGTGCATTAAATGAATTGCAGAGCACACTCAGAAAAAAGTTTGGTACCGTCGAAAAAAAATTATTTGAATCACCCAAATCCTGCAGGTGCGTGTGGCGAACGATATGAACGGTACAATTGACTGCGAGATTTGGTTAAATCACAAATATATTTTTATTTCCGGCAACCAAACTTCTTCTTGATCCAAAAACGCACAGAGTACTTTCAATTATAATTCCGGTGTCCTGAAACCAAACTTTATTTGAACATACTGAATGGTGGGGTCGGTAATCTCTCCCTTAAAAGCATTTTCAAAATATATAGTTCAACGAAAAACATATACAGTAGAATGAAACATGTGTGCATTGAATGAATTGCAGAGCATATGTGAGACGATTTACATCGAAAACATAAAAATGTGCGAAATAGAAGACATCTTGATAGAATGGGGAATTCAATCGCTTGTTTCTACATTTCGAGGAAAGTGTACGATCGTCATTTCTTTTTGTCCGCCATTGTTGTCACGCTGCATGCTATCCTTCGAGAAAAACATTGTACGGCGTCTCTCGGGTGTTGATAGTAAATTTAGTGGAAGCCGGTGAGTTTCATTTAACTTTGCGGGTTCACCGAGTGCATAAGAATTGAAGGATTGCTAAGGGAATTGTGATTGAGATTTTTTTGCGGGCACGAGCCATTGTTTTCCCGTAATTTCAGATATCGATTAAACTCGGTAAATCCAACCACGTGGACACTCGGTTTAAGCCGCTAATATTTCGTCGCAACGACGCTGTAGTCTGAGACCTGGCGTTGCATAAAGCAAAAAGACTTATTTGCGCCAATTCCACTTCGAGAACACACAAAATCTGATGGTTTCTGTTATGTGGCCTGGAGATAAATTCTCGTTAGATCAGAAAAAAAATTATTTATATGTACAGATTATTTCAATTGATTTCTCTTTTGCTTTTTTTCAACACGCAGATTGCTTTTAAGTTTAACTATGTAATTTTCTCAGAGCGCTTTGTAAATTATCTTACAATTGACACCGTACAGTCGTACATCGACGTAGATTAATCAATAAAAGTTGTTTCTGTATCATCGCAGTATTTTTAATATGTACTTTAATAAACAGGCATTATTGAAAAATTACTAATCATCTTGTCTCCTAATTTAGCGGATCTATTTACCTTATTGTCTTCGTCTTCCATTTGTATTTATAATTCATCGTAGGAAGAATACTTTCTTCGATGATTTATATTCAATTGATTTTCTATCAATTCAATGTATATGTTGCATATGCTTACATCGAAATTTTATTAGAGTGACTCGATGTTTATTTGGTTCATATTAAGCTGATGCTCTATCTGCCATTTATTCGATTGGTGTAAAACCAATGTTTATTAAACTTACTGTATGCAGCTTCAACTATGTTATAATATCAGTTGTCAGAACCTACTCCATCATTCAGGGCAAACCCTCATATAGTTGGATCAAGTATAGCAGAGTTGGGGGTTTTCTTTTACAATATATCTTCAGTGGTACGGACTATACATGAACTTTTATCAAAAACATTATGTATTGACTGAAATATGTTCTGCAATTCATTCAATGCACACATGTTTCGATCTACTATATATATTTTTCGTTGAATTATATATTTTGAAAATGCTTTTAAGGGAGAGATTACCGACCTAACCGTTCAGTATGTTCAAGTAAAGTTTGGTTTCAGGACACCGGAATTAGAATTGAAAGGACTCTGTGCGTTTTTGGATCAAGAAGTTTGGTTGTCGGAAATAAATATATATTTGTAATTCAACCAAATCTCACAGTCAATTGAATCTTTCATATCGTTCGCCACGCGCAACTGCAGGATTTGGTTGATTCAAACTATTTTTTTGACGGTACCAAACGTTTTTCTGAGTGTAGATGAGGAAAAGTCTGCATTGTAAACGACTATTCTGTCCACTAACCTCACAGAGTTACTGCATATGTACACGTATTTCCGTAACTTATACAGTCAACGATAACGTTCTACAGCATCGATTATTAAAAAACCGAAGTGACAATTACTTCGTGGAAATGCCCCCCCCCCCCCCCCCGTTTTAGTCTCAATTTGGCAAAAGGAGAAGATTGAAGCACGCGGTAGGAAATTGTATTAGTTCGAAGTGAGAAGATCTCGCACCTCCGCGAATGGGTGGTTGCCTTGAGTATTTGTTTTCGTATGTAATGATTGATTTAGGAATGTCTCGAGGCTTCTCTTGTGAAAACCGAACTCCGTCTGTGTCGAGAAAGCCGTTGGCAATTGATGCGAGAGAGAGAGAGAGAGAGAGAGAGAGAGAGAGAGAGAGAGAGAGAGAGAGAGAGAGAGAGAGAGAGAGAGAGAGAGGTAGAGGTAGAGGTAGACGTAGAGGTAGAGCCAGAGGTAGAGGTAGAGACAGAGATAGAGATAGAGATAGAGATAGAGATAGAGATTGAGATTGAGATTGAGATAGAGATAGAGATTGAGGTAGAGATAGAGATAGAGATAGAGATTGAGATTGAGATAGAGATAGAGATAGAGAGAGAGAGAGAGAGAGAGAGAGAGAGAGAGAGAGAGAGAGAGAGAGAGAGAGAGAGAGAGAGAGAGATGTTTTATCGCCTTCAATGACCTCTCAGTCGCTCTATATGAAACATTTTTCCACTGTTGCAAGAAATGTTGCAGGTCCTTGTCTAAAAGGTCGTGAGCACCACCACTTTTTCCTTCACAGCATTATCGAATTAAAATCGCATTACTCTTAGGACAGATTTGATATTTCGGAACAGAGGAAAGTCATAGCCGAATAGGCCATGTGAATAGGCGGGATGTTCCAATATGGGAATGACTAGCTTCGCTAAAAACCTCTGGATAGACATCGCTTTGTTCCAATGAAGAATCCCCGAGTCGTTCTTCCTCATTTTAGGTTTTCTTTTCATGCAATCACGAAGGGCTGTCAAAACGTGTTTGGAGGTCTTTCGGCTAATAGTCTTACTGGTACCCAATCGATGTGAATAATCTCTCGGGCATAAAAAGATCAAGGATAGTATACGAAAAGGAATAAGTATACGAATCAAAGGATAGTATACGGAAAAACCATAATTTATCCTAATCGTAAGTTATTACATTTCATAAATAGTTTGGATCACTTTCGATGTTTGTAAGGATGTCAGCTCTTTGCTCAGAAATGAGCACTTTCGGTACCATTGTAGCGCAAAATTGTTTCATTTGTCAATGTTCATGTAAAATTTGGTGAACGGATTGTAAGCCGATGTTAACGGAGTTAGCAATTGCTCGAATTTTCAGGTATCGACTGGAACGGGAGGCATCCCCAATCTCTTCCTTTCCCTCCTCAATTGTTGTAAACCAATCAAACACCCAATTACGTCATAAACACTCATCACCATAAACTTCCTGATACTAATTGTTCGTTTCTGTAGCACATTTCCCGATTTTAACCCTAGGACCCTACACATGTGTTCCCCAAACCCCACATCATTTTCGGGGCCCTGGCATTCCGGCAATTTGGAAAGCCACGTGAAAATATCGATCGCATTAAGCAGGCGGGTGGCGGGGGGGGGGGGGGTGGCTGTCTACAGCAGGTTCGTGCAGGAATAACAGTCAGTTATAGTTTGAACATGACGTGGTGAACGTTCTTCGAGAGCCTGGAGTTAGCGTAACTCTACACTTTTTGCTCTCTATAAGTATATAATTATTTCCATTGTTTTTTGTTTTTTGTTTTAGTATTTCAACTTCCATCTGTACAGGGATCTTCCCCCCTGATACATAACCCCATATTCCAGCTTTTTTATCTCCACCTTGCGGCCGCAGCCGACTTTCCCCTCTGTATCGCATTCACCATGACATTTCTGCCTTGGGTATAGGGAAACTGCGGAAAACCTATACCAATACAGCCGGTCCCGAGTTCGCTTCACAGTCTCGGAGCTAGTCGCGTTTCATCGAGAGTCATACTCGCACGACACACACACACGTACCGGTCCGTGTGCGCGACACCTGTGTAGAACTGGAGTCACATCACGCCTGTTTTTATTTCTCTCCGACACTACGACACGGTGATTCGAACCCGCGACCAGTGCAGCCAGATCGCGCGTAAAAGTTACCCCCTCTCTAGTCTCTTACGCGCCCATCACACAATCATAGTAGCGCGTGTCCGTGAGCGAGCGACGCTCGGACATCTTCGGAAAGAGCCGAGCACGGTCGAATTTTCCCGACCGCGCCTTCGGTAGCTACACCAACACATGGACGCTGAGCACGTTCATGTGCGGCCAAGCCGAAACGAAGGCTTCGAGGGAAAAAGCAATCTGAGCACGACTCGCGCGTGACGTCACCTGACAGCACCCGCGAGGCTTTTAGATTATTTCAATTCTTATTTAGCTCTTGATTCTCTGCGTTATTAATGTATACAAAAAAATGTATCGTGCACTCTGATCGCTTATTTTTTTAGTGTATACGTTGATTTAAACATAATAGTAAATCTAAATCACAACTTATTTATCTTATATAAAATTGTTTACGCTTTACTCACACCCGTCCTTATGCCAAATAAATTATAATTCATAAAAGTAAGCAGAAATATATTTACAGTCGTATTATTATATTAATTTTCATACTTTCATGAAGCAATAAAGCATTATCCTCAAAAACAAGCCAATCATCCATCCGGCCTGCCACGAAGCGTTGTAGACAAATAATATTGAAGCATATTGCAAAAAATTTTTACGGGAAAATATTTCAAAATGGCGACACTGCAGCAAATTCTTCCGAGGCATGTTGAACTTAAGGTGCTCTGCGACACGCAGTATTACTTGTGTCAATTTTAATCTGGACAAAATATTTTTTTTTTAATTAAATCTAGATGAGTGTAGCTAGTGAAACACGTAGAGGATTTTATAAATATTGATTTTTGAGTAATTGCCGAGTATTTGACTAAAAATGTTCAATTTTTTTTATTAAGACAGTTATTTGTTAATAAATATTGTTTAAATTAACTTATTGAAAATCCCCTACGTGGTTCAGTAGCTACACTCATATAGACTTAATAAAACAAAATTATTTTTTTTTAGATTAAAATTGGCAGAGTTATACTGCGTGCCGCAGAGGATCGACATGTTTCGGAAGAATTGCTGCAGTGTCGCCATTTTGTAATATTTTCGGATGAAAAATTTATAGCAATATACTTAAATATATGCTCAATAAATACCGCAAGTATTATTTGTTTAACACATTTTCTTCCGCCAAAAAATATTAAAAATACGCTTCCTGTAAGGCCGTTACAGTGGTGTTACCCCTTAAGGTCTTCATATAATTTTCGAGATTTTCCTGTGATTGTAATTCAACCATGAAATATTCGGAAAAATTCGACAAAATTCGAAAAAATATCGGAGAAACTCGGATTTTTTTTTTTAATTATTATTACTATTAATTCTTATTTGATTACAGTAGAACCTCGATGATCTGAACCTCGATCATCCGAACCCTCAATTATCCGAACAATGACATATTTTATCCGAACTCTCAATTATCCGAACGTTGGCGCGAAAGATACATTGTTGCTCGTTGCCACCGCCGTGAGCAACAATGAGCAACCCAACGCAACTTCTCCTTCTCAAACGGCTGCGAGACTTAGCCGCTCAAAAACGCGTTATAGCCGTTCGTGAATTAAAAATGGACGATTTTATTTTAAAAAATATAAAAAAAGCATTCAACTTTTTTCAGGCGTTTCAAATACATACATACATACTAGACTGATTCAAAAAAAAATCTTTTTTCTGGATTCTCGTGCTATTGTTGGGCACTGATAAAACAAAATTTCTCTAAAAAGATGGGCGCGGTCACTCAATTTTTAGAGGTGGCTATCTCGACTTTTTTGTATTTGAATTTTTTTTAACGAACGTATTGCATTTAAACACAGTCATGGCTTCGGATTACGGATAAAAATCGGAAAAGTTTTGAGTTTGTTCTTTTACAAACATAACAGAGAAAAACTGACCATACGTCGAAGTGCACACGAAACGATGAAAGAAATTTTCGAACAATGGAAATGTGCTGAAATTCCAACGCGTCGATTGAATAACGCAATCTTGAAATCAATAAAACTCCATCTAGTCTGGAAACAACTTTTAAAAAATCGAGTTAAAAAGAATTTGCCGTCACAAATATCGAAGGAGCGTAAATTTAAGAGAGATTTGGACAAACTGTTCAACGTTGCACATTTTCTTTCTGCCCAAAATGTTAACGAACTTGAGAATGGCTGGGAAGAAATGTAAATGAGTTTGAAGATAATATAAGCGTAGCATTTTGAAAATGTAAATATACGATTTATGAATAAAAGCTTATAATTTAATTTTTCATAAAAAGTGCAAAATGTTAATGCGTATAAATAAATCTACATGAATAACGAGAGTAGTATAGACGCCATTATTGATCTACCTGGATTTGAATTGTGAATATCGCACGCTTTTCAAATTGTTAGAGTTTATTTTTGTTACGAAAAAGCTGCTGGATGTGATTTTTATCCGTAATCCGAAGCCATGACTATGCTTAAATGCAAAACGTTCGTTAAAAAAATTTAAATACAAAAAAGTCGAGATAGCCAGCTCTAAAAATTGAGTGATTGCGCCCATCTTTTTAGAGAAATTTTGTTTTATCAGTGCCCAACAATAGCACGAGAATCCAGAAGGAATTTTTTTTTTTGAATCAGTCTAATACATACATACATTCATACATACATACATACACACACACAAACACACACATATATATATATATATATATATATATATATATATATATATATATATATATTGTAACGGGTCTGAATTTGTTACAATGAATTTTATTTGTTCGGGACTCGATCAGGAAGAAAGAAGAAATTAATTTAAACTCTTTGTTTTAGAGGTATTTGTTAACAAAATGGCATTCATTCAATGTTTTTGACTCGATATAATGTTGAAAGCTTTCTGTGTACAGGTGTGATATGTTGTTTTGTGTTTCTAAAGCAGAGATTAGTAGGGAGATGCACAACGCTCCCCTTTTCGGCGTGCCTCGTAAATGGCGCTAAATCGCGGCGGCGATTTCGGGAGTATGATTTCGTGATCATCGCCTCTGTCAAGGTTGCAGATTCCCTTGTAGCCGCGCGAGCCCGTGATCACCGCTCAAGTCGGTATCGCAGTCAGCGTGAACACGAATGGGTAGCTGGTGGGGGAAAAGTCTCTGCCCCTCGCAAATCGCGCTCGCTCGACAGGCGAACGGAGCGAGGTTTTCCGTCCGATCGAGCTCGACATATATGTGTGGCTGTACTGAGGATTGGAATATGCATTAAATGAATTTCAAAGTGAAAAACATGTATCAAGATCATTGTTTTCTCTCGGTTGTCCGTTTATGCCGAAAATGCGGGTTAAAAAAAATTAACGACGAACCGCGTTGAAAAATAAAACGCCGAATCGACCATGGAAGGTTCAAAAAGAAATCTTGAGCCTTTGCTGCGATCGTTTCGACATTTTTTTTCAACAGTAAACATTATGGATAAGGGTGTATCATAAATGTTTCCTTATTTCCAATGAGCGTCGTGGTTGAATTGGCAGCGTAACGGATTAAGGATGCTTACGGTTCGGGTTCAAGCCCCCCGGTGGGCCAACTTTTTTTTCTTCATTTTATATTCAGAAAATTTCGAACTTACTCTCGCTTTAGCTATTCTCGCCTGTTCAGGCATTATTTATGATATTTAATTCGTATATGCTTAATAAAAAAAACAAGCCTTACGCGCCCATCACACAGTCATAGTAGCTCGTGTCCGTAAGCGAGGGACGCTCGGACATTTTCGGAAAGAGCCGAGCACGGTCGAATTTTCCCGACCGCGCCTTCGGCAGCTACACCAATGCATGGACGCTGAGCACGTACATGTGCGGCCAAGCCGAAACGAAGGCTTCGAGGGAAAAAGCAATCTGAGCACGACTCGCGCGTGACGTCACCCGACGCCACGCGCGAGGCTTTTAGATGATTTTAATGCTTGTTTAGCTCTTGATTCTCTGCGTTATAAATGTGTACAAAAAAATGTATCGCGCACTCTGATCTCTTATTTTTTTAGTTTATACTCTAATTTAAATATAATAATAAATCTAAATTACAGCTTATTTATCTTATATAAAATTGTTTACGCTTTACTCACACCCGTCCTTATGCCAAATAAATTATAATTGATAAAAGTACGCGGAAATATATTTATATTCGTATTATTATATTAATTCTCATGCTTTCATCAAGCGATAAAGCATTATCCCCCAAAACAAGCCAATCATCCATCCGGCCGCGAATCGTAAGTACCAGAAAGGGCACATATTCTACAAGCGATGAGATGATCCCGTTAGTAGCGTTCCTGACTTCGGTCCGCAGGGGTCCGTAGTGCAAATTATTCTCCAAATTTTTCATAATTTCTCATATTTTAGTCATATTTGAGATTTTCGAAGAAAAAATGATTTAAAACGGATTCAAGTTCTGGTCTATTTCCCAAAAACACATTTTTTTTCATTGAAAATTCATGATTTCTCATTTTTTTCCCGGAAATTTCTCTTTGTCCTATGACCTGAGTGAACGGCTGCGGAGATATTCGGAGCAAAGTTAAAGATGAAAAGAAATGAGATTTCCGTAAAAAAAAAGATTATTATTTTTTTCCGAAAATTTTCCTTTTTCCTCTGAGTAAACGGCTGCGAAGATATTCGGAGAAAATTTAAAGATTAAAAAAAATGAGATTTTCGTAAAAAAAACTTGTTCTTATTTTTTTTCCGGAACTTTTTCTTTTTCCTATTGAGTGAACGGCTGCGGAAATATTTGGAGAAAAGTTATAGATGAAAAAAAATGAGATTTTCGTAAAAAAAACTTATTACATTTTTTATCCCTCATAATTCTGAGAAATAATAAATTTCCGGAATTTTTGCAAACATTGTTTTCCTTAAGGAGTAACACCACTGTAACGGCCTGCCACGAAGTGTTTTAGACAAATAATACTTGGGGTAATTATTAAGCATATATTGAAGTATATTGCAAAAAAAAAATTATGGAAAATATTACAAAATGGCGACAGTGCAGCAAATTCTTCCGAGGCATGTTGAACTTAAGGTGTTCTGCGACACGCAGTATAACTTGTACCAATTTTAATCGGAATAAAATAATTTTTTTTAAATTAAATCTAGATGAGTGTAGCTAGTGAACCACGTAGGGGATTTTAGAAAGATTGATTTTTGAGTAATTGCCGAGTATTTGACTAAAAATGTTCAATTTTTTTTAAGACAGTTATTTGTTAATAAATATTGTTTTAATTAACTTATCGAAAATCCCCTACGTGGTTCAGTAGATACACTCATGTAGACTTATATTAATAAAACAAACTTCTTTTTTTAAATTAAAATTGGCACAGTTATACTGCGTGCCGCAGAGGTTCGACATGCTTCGGAAGAATTGCTGCAGTGTCGCCATTTTGTAGTATTTTCGGATGAAAAATTTATAGCAATATACTTAAATATATGCTTAATAAATACCGCAAGTATTATTTGTTTATCACATTTTCTTCCGTAAAAAAATATTAAAAAATACGCTTCCTGTAAGGCCGTTACAGTGGTGTTACCCCTTAAAGTCTTCATATAATTTCCGAGATTTTCCCGTGATTGTAATAAAAATGATGAAATATTCGGAAAAATTCGGAGAAACTCGGATGTTTGCGTAAAAATAATTGTCCGCAAAACTCCGAATTCTTCATATTTCTTCCAATTCATAGCAAAATTCGGAAAAATTTTCCGGAAAAAATCGGAGTTTTTCGGAAAAAAATTTGCACTTGGACCGCGGGATCGTTTCCCGCGCTCAGTGCTTTTTTAAAAATTATTATTACTATTAATTCTTATTTGATCAGTTATTTTAATTAGTTATCATTATTATTTTAATTAGTTACCTTTTAGTGTCGAAAAACTTATCGCGCACTCTGACCGCTTATTTTATTAGTTTATATGTTAATTTAAATATAATAATAAATCTAAATTACAACTTATTTTACTTCTGAAACATTTTTTTGCGCTTTACTCACACCCGTCCCTATGCCAAATAAATTGTAATTTATAAAAGTAAGCGGAAATATATTCGTATTATTATATTCATTCTCATATACTTTCATCAAGCGATAAAGCATTATGATAATGCTTTATCGCTTGATGAAAGTATATGAGCGGAAATATATTTATATTCGTAATATTATATTCATTCAATAACTAATCAAATACTTTCATATACTTACGCTCATATACTATATACTTCTTTCAGATACTACTTTCATATACTATCATCAAGCGATAAAGCATTATCATAATGCTTTATCGCTTGATGAAAGTATATGAGAATGAATATAATAATACAAATATAAATAAATTTCCGCTTACTTTTATGAATTACAATTTATTTGGCATAGGGACGGGTGTGAGTAAAGCACAAACAATTTTTTAGCAAATAAATAAGTTGTAATTTAGATTTATTATTTTATTTAAATTAACGTACAAACTAATAAAATAAGCGGTCAGAGTGCGCGATAAATTTTTTCACACTAAAAGATAACTAATTAATATAATGATGATAACTAATAAAAATAACTAATCAAATAAGAATTCATAGTAATAATAATTTTAATAAAAGCACTGAGCGCGGGGAACGATCCCGCGCCCCTAGTGCAATTTTTTTCCGAAAAACTCCGATTTTTTCAGAATTTTTCTATGAATTGGAACAAATATGAAGAATTCGGAGTTTTGCGGACAATTATTTATACGCAAACATCCGAGTTTCCCAATTACTCAAAAATCAATATTTCTAAAATCCCCTACGTGGTTCACTAGCTAAACTCATCTAGATTTAATAAAAAAAAATATTTTGTCCAGATTAAAATTGGCACAAGTTATACTACGTGCCGCAGAGCACCTTAAGTTCAACTTGCCTCGAAAGAATTTGCTGCAGTGTCGCCATTTTGTAATATTTTCCCGTACATTTTTTTTGCAATATACTTCAATATATGCTTAATAATTACCCCAAGTATTATTTGTCTAAAATGCTTCATGGCAGGCCGTTACAGTGGTGTTACCCCTTAAGGAAAATAATGTTTGCAAAAATTTCGGAAATTCTTTATTTCTCAGAATTATGAGGGATAAAAAAATGTAATAAGTTTTTTTTACGAAAATCTCATTTTTTTCATCTATAACTTTTCTCCGAATATCTCCGCAGCCTTTCACTCAATAGGAAAAAGAAAAAGTTCCGGAAAAAAAATAAGAACATTTTTTTTTTACGAAAATCTCATTTTTTTTCATCTTTAAATTTTCTCCGAATATCTTCGCAGCCTTTCACTCAGGTAATAGGAAAAAGGAAAATTTCCGGAAAAAAATAATAATCAGTTTTTTTTACGAAAATCTCATTTCTTTTCATCTTTAACTTCTCTCCGAATATCTCCGCAGCCGTTCACTCAGGTCATAGGAAAAAGAGAAATTTCCGGGAAAAAAATGAGAAATCATGAATTTCCAGAGAAAAAAAATGTGTTTCTGGGAAATAGACCAGAACTTGAATCTGTTTTAAATAATTTTTTCTCCGAAAATCTCAAATATGACTAAAACATGAGAAATTATGAAAAATTTGGAGAAAAATTTGCACCACGGGCCCCTGCGGACCGAAGCCAGAAACGCTACCAACGGGACCATCTCATCGCTTGTAGAATATGTGCACTTTCTGATACTTATGATTCGCGGCCGGATGGATGATTGGCTTCTTTTTGGGGATAATGCTTTATCGCTTGATGAAAGCATGAGAATTAATATAATAATACGAATATAAATATATTTCCGCGCACTTTTATCAATTATAATTTATTCGGCATAAGGACGGGTGTGAGTAAAGCGTAAACAATTTTATATAAGATAAATAAATTTAGATTTATTATTATATTTAAATTAGAGTATAAACTAAAAAAATAAGAGATCAGAGTGCGCGATACATTTTTTTGTATACATTTATAACGCAGAGAATCAAGTGCTAAACAAGCATTAAAATCATCTAAAAGCCTCGCGCGTGGCGTCGGGTGACGTCACGCGCGAGTCGTGCTCAGATTGCTTTTTCCCTCGAAGCCTTCGTTTCGGCTTGGCCGCACATGTACGTGCTCAGCGTCCATGCATTGGTGTAGCTGCCGAAGGCGCGGTCGGGAAAATTCGACCGTGCTCGGCTCTTTCCGAAAATGCCCGAGCGTCCCTCGCTTACGAACACGAGCTACTATGATTGTGTGGTCGGCGCGTAAGGCTTGTTTTTTTTTTATTAAGCATATACGAATTAAATATCATAAATAATGCCTGAACAGGCGAGAATAGCTAGAGAGAGAGTAAGTTCGAAATTTTCTGAATATAAAATGAAGAAAAAAAAGTTGGTCCACCGGGGGGATTTGAACCCGGACCGTAAGCATCCTTAATCCGTCACGCTGCCAATTCAACCACGACGCTCATTGAAAATAAGGAAACATTTATGATACACCCTTATCCATAATGTTTACTGTTGAAAAAAAATGTCGAAATGATCGCAGCAAAGGCTCAAGATTTCTTTTTGAACCTTTCACGGTCGTTTCGGCGTTTTATTTTTCAACGCGGTTCGTCGTTAACTTTTTTAACCCGCATTTTCGGCATAAACGGGCAACCGAGAGAAAACAACGATCTCGATACATGTTTTTCACTTTGAAATTCATTTAATGCATATTCCAATCCTCAGTACGGCCACACATATATGTCGAGCTCGATCGGACGGAAAACCTCGCTCCGTTCGCCTGTCGAGCGAGCGCGATTTGCAAGGGGCAGAGACTTTTCCCCCACCAGCTACCCATTCGTGTTCACGCTGACTGCGATACCGACTTGAGCGGTGATCACGGACTCGCGCGGCTACAAGGGAATCTGCAACCTCGACAGAGGCGATGATCACGAAATCATACTCCCGAAATCGCCGCCGCGATTTAGCGCTATTTACGAGGCACGCCGAAAAGGGGAGCGTTGTGCATCTCCCTACTAATCTCTGTCTAAAGTGTATTTTGTGTATCGTGTCTCGGTCGGTATAATACTCAAGTAGTGGATTCGCTTGGATGGTAAATATGTTTGTACGTAATCGCTTTACCAGAGGTTGGTACTTTTCTTCCCCTTCCCCTACGTGTATTGGCGCTCGCGGCGTGCGTACGTTACGGCGCGCTCTCGCCTACGGCGCGAGAAGTCTGCCGGGCGCCTTTCCCTAGGTTGCGTGTGGCGCTGTCTATCGCGGTCCACTTTCCCTAGTGGTATCGATCTTAGCGCGCTCTATCTCGGTACGGCCTGCTATCCCCTCCCTTTCTACTGTCGCTCGTTGCGCGCGGTGCCGAGCGCGCTCTCGTGCTACCCGCCGTCCCTGGGTCCCCCCACTCTATCGATTCCCGACGCGGTGGATCGCGGCGCGCTTTCGACTGACGCGCTACGGCGCGCTCTCTTGTAATTACTCCCCGTGAGCGTAATCGATTATCGCGCGTTGGTAATCGATTACTCTAACTGTGGCTGACGCCGTCGGATGGCGCCACGTACCCGCTTATGATAATGTACCGCGTGTGATGTGTGTTGTGTCGGTGTGGTGTTTCGAATTTCGATGCCTCTCTGACCTTCAGGTTCTCCTGATACTTTCGGGAGCCCTGGCAGATATTTCGTGTTTTACAGGTGTTTGTAAGTGTGTGTGTATTGTCGCCTGGTATTTCGGATACCTACTCGCATTTTCTATTCTCCTAATACTAATTTTATATCTCTCCTTTCGTAATTTATTCCTTCTTTGTTTATTTTTAATATTTTTTAGTGCTCCTTTTTCTTATTCTTGTCCCTGTCTTTGTTTTCACCTTTATTGACTTAAAAAAATGTATATTGTAATTCTTCCCTTTTAAGTTTCTTAAGGTTCCCTTTCTCAGCTTTCCACCCTTAACGGGGTACTTTCCTGAGCGGTACTTATTGATCCGCGAAGGAAAAAAGAAGTACCGTTCCTCCAACTTTCTTCCTCTTTTATACCCACATTTTATTGTTTACTTTTCCCCTTCCCTTAAGGATTACCCATCATTCCCTTTATTGTTAACTTTTTTTTATATTTAAATAAATTTATGCTTCCTTTGTTTTTTTGTTACTTTTTCTGTTTTCTTTCCAACGACTTTCCCCTTCCCTTACTTTTTATCTGTCGTTACCTTTTCTACCGTTATTGTTTATTTTCTGTTTTTATTTTTCTCTCACTCGTCTTTCCTTCCGCTTATTGTTTTGTGACCTTGAAGGTCGTACCTGTTCACTTGACTTTTTATGATGTATTATTCCCCCTCCCCTACTCTCATAATGGGTCGGTTTACATTTGTGGTGGGGGTATGGCGACTGAAACGGTCCTGTACGTCTCAATATATATATATATATATATATATATATATATATATATATATTAGGGTGGCCCTTGATATGGGTAAAAAAAAAATTGATCGTGCTGCCCTCCAAGACGGTTCCAAATAATTAAAAAAAATCTACGCGAAGCCCCAGCTATGTCCGTTAAGAGGAAGGCGTGCCTGTAAGCATGAACTTAAATTTAAATATCAATTTTTCTTCGTGATTGGAGAAATTTCGATTTTTGAAATCTAGCTTAGTTTTCATTTTTTTTACTTTCCGAAGCTATTGTATATTGGTATTCAATATACAGATCAAACAATAAGGTCCTCCATACTAGATTTGATGAGCGTTCAGTTTTACCATCCTATTATTTTGGACCAATAGTTCGATTTAGCTGCTGTCGAACGCTTTTAATCACATCAAAAAAAAACTTTAAATTTACATCTTGTCAGAAAAATCTATTAAGTACGAAGGATATAAATTCACGATAAACCATTCACATCGAACTTCCGGATTGGCCAGAATTATTTTTTTTTAATTTTGTTAGAAATATTCCTTGCATGCTGAGATACAAATATATTAATATTTCACTTAGATCAGACTTCCAGTGCTGTGGATAAAAAATGTATTTGAAAATTACTTTCGCAAAAATGCATAGGGACATTTTAAACTTGGCAAGATTTTAAACTTGGCGAGCTTGGTCGTTTTATTGAAAACAAAGAAATTATTTATTCGTACAAGTCATCCAATTGGTCGGAAAAAACATAATATTCAAACAATGTACACAAAAGATATCGATAATAGTTCGCTCAGTACGAATTTATTTATTCAAACCACAGAAATATCGTGGTGAAAAATTGACAAACAAACTTGATTTAAAAAACCGAAATTTCTCCAATCATGAAGAAAAATTGATATTTAAATTTAAGTTCATTCTTACAGGCACCCCTTCCTCTTAACGGACATAGCTGGGACTTCGCGTAGATTTTTTAAAAGTTATTTCGAACTGTTTTGGAGGGCGACGCGATCAATTTTTTTGACCTATATCAAGGGCCACCCTAATATATATATATATATTTCAACGTTAACATGTATGTCAAATTTTAATATATATGTATGTACTGTTTTTATATAAAATGGTGTTGTTTATGATCTAGTCCCAAAAAAACCCACGTTTTGATTATCCGATCTAGTCTCGGTCCCAATTGGTTCGGATAATCGAGGTTCTACTGTATCATTGTTATTTTAATTAGTTGTCTTTTAATGCCGAAAAATTTATCGCGCACTCTGACCGCTTATTTTATTAGTTTGTACGTTAATTTAAATATAATAATAAATCTAAATTACAACTTATTTATCTTCTAAAAAATTGTTTGCGCTTTACTCACACCCGTCCACATACTGCACACCCGTCTTTACTCACACCCTACGCCAAATAAATTGTAATTCATAAAAGTAAGCGGAAATATATTTATATTCGTATTATTATATTTATTCTCATATACTTTCATCAAGCGATAAAGCATTATCATAATGTATCCGGCCGCGAATCGTAAGTACCAGAAAGTGCACATATTCTACAAGCGATGAGATGGTCCCGTTGGTAGCGTTCCTGGCTTCGGGGCGCCGGATCGTCCCCCGCGCTCAGTGCTTTTTTAAAAATTATTATTACTATTAATTGTTATTTGATTAGTTATTGAATGAATATAATAATACCAATATAAATATATTTCTACTCATATACTTACATCAAGCGATAAGGCATTATCACAATGCTTTATCGCTTGATGAAAGTATATGAGAATGAATAGAATAATACGAATATAAATAAATTTCCGCTTACTTTTATGAATTACAATTTACTTGGCATAGGGACGGGTGTGAGTAAAGCGCAAACAATTTTTTAGAAGATAAATAAGTTGTAATTTACATTCATTATTATATTTAAACTAACGTACAAACTAATAAAATAAGCGGTCAGAGTGCGCGATAAATTTTTCGACACTAAAAGATAACTAATTAAAATTATGATGATAACTAATAAAAATAACTATTCAAATAAGAATTAATAGTAATAATAATTTTAAAAAGGCACTGAACGCGGGGAACGAGTCCGCGCCCCTAGTGCACATTTTTTTCCGAAAAATGTTTCCGAATTTTTCTATGAATTGGAACAAATATGAAGAATTCGGAGTTTTTCGGACAATTATTTTTATGCAAACATCCGCGTTTCTCCGAATTTCTCCGAATTTTTCCGAATATTTCATCATTTTAATTACGATCACGGGAAAATCTCGGAAATGGTATGAAGACTTTAAGGGGTAACACCACTGTAACGGCCTTACAGAAAGCGTATTTTCTTATATTTTTCTTGACGGAAGAAAATGTAATAAACAAATAGTACTTGCGGTATTTATTCAGCATATAATTAAGTATATTGCTAGAAATTTTTATCCGAAAATATTACACAATGGCGACACTGCAGCAATTCACCCGAAGCATGTCGAACCTCCGCGGCACGCAGTATAACTATGCCAATATTAATCTAAAAAAAAAGAATTTTGTTTCATTAAGCCTAAATGAACATTTTTAGTCAAATACTCGGCAATTACTTAAAAATCAATATTTCTAAATTCCCCTACGTGGTTCACTAGCTACACTCATCTAGATTTAATTTTAAAAAAATATTTTGTCCAGATTAAAATTGGCACATAGAGTTCAACATGCCTTGGAAGAATTTGCTGCAGTGTCGGCATTTTGTAATATTTTCCCATACATTTTTTTTGCAACATACTTCAATATATGCTTAATAATTACCCCAAGTATTATTTGTCTAAAACGCTTCGTGGCAGGCCGTTACAGTGGTGTTACCCCTTAAGAAAAATTTCGGCAATTCACTATTTCTCAGAATTATGAGGGATAAAAAAATGTAATAAGTTTTTTTTACGAAAATCAAATTTTTTTCATCTTTAACTTTTCTCCGAATATCTCCGCAGCCGTTCGCTCAATAGGAAAAAGAAAAAGTTCCGGAAAAAAATAATAACAAGTTTTTTTTACGAAAATCTCATTTTTTTCATCTTTGAATTTTCTCCGAATATCTTCGCATCCGTTCACTCAGGTAATAGGAAAAAGGAAAATTTCCGGAAAAAAAATAATAATACGTTTCTTTTACGAAAATCTAATTTCCTTTCATCTTTAACTTTTCTCCGAATATCTCCGCAGCCATTCACTCAGGTCAAAGGAAAAAGAGAAAATTCCGGAAAAAAAATGAGACATCGTGAATTTTCAGTGAAAAAAAATACGTTTTTGGGAAATAGACCAGAACTTGAATCTATTTGAAATCATTTTTTCTCCGAAAATCTCAAATATGACTAAAATATGAGAAATTATGAAAAATTTAGAGAAAAATTTGCACTAGGGGCCCCTGCGGACCGAAGCCAGGAACGCTACCAATGGGACCATCTCATCGCTTGTAGAATATGTGCACTTTCTGGTACTTACGATTCGCGGCCGGATGGATGATTGGCTTGTTTTCGGGGATAATGCTTTATCGCTTCATGAAAGTATGAAAATTAATATAATTATACGAATGTAAATATATTTCCGCTTACTTTTATGAATTATCATTTATTTTGCATAAGGACGGGTGTGAGTAAAGCGTAAACAATTTTATATAAGATAAATAAGTTGTGATTTAGATTTATTATTATGTTTAAATCAACAAAAAATAAGCGATCAGAGTGCACGATACATTTTTTGTATACATTAATAACGCAGAGAATCAAGAGATAAATAAGAATTGAAATAATCGAAAAGCCTCGCGCGTGCTGTCGGGTGACGTCACGCGCGAGTCGTGCCCAGATTGCTTTTTCCCTGTAAGCCATCGTTTCGGCTTGGCCGCACATGAACGTGCTCGGGGACCGAAGGCGCGGTCGGGAAACTTCGACCGTGCTCGGCTCTTTCCGAAGATGTCCGAGCGCCGCTCACTCACGGATACGCGCTACTATGATTGTGTGATGGGCGCGTAAGGGACTAGAGAGGGGATAACTTTTACGCGCGATCTGGCTGCACGGCCCGCGACCTCCCGATGTGTTGATTCCAGAGGCAAGCACGCTAACCACTAGACCAAGACATCGGTTCAATGTTTTTTTGTTATTTATCCTTATACAATCAGTGTGTTATCAACAGAAATTACGTTATGAACATTTATACTATTCTGAATTTTTTAAATTAGAATAAAGCCATGGGGACGAGGTCGCGAGTACGAAAGACTGTGGAGGTCCGGCGGATGCGCACAACAACCTGTGCGCCTCAGAACAACGACTCGACTGATAATGAATCAGACGATGAAGAAGAATTGGAGCGTTCTGATGAAGATTCTTTAGAAGAAGGACGGGATTCTGCCCGTAACGCGGTGCAGACAGCGACCATGACATGATCGCACGAGAAGCGGAGAGAATAAAAATGCGTCGTACATCCCAATCTGCTCTCGGCGGCACTCGGAGTATATTTCTTTACGGAAATTCTTTACGGAAAAAACCGATGCAAGTTATCACTCGATCCTCCTGCTCCTCGCTCTCGCATTACGTCTGCCCATAAGATGAATAGGCCGTGTAGCGTCAGGGCGGGAGCCAGTGTAAGGAGCGAAGTTGTACCATGGTATATATTGTCACCTGCTGAAAATTTGGATGCCGATTCCCGCGTTGCTAAGATCATCGCTCGATGCAATGCTCTTGATGGACACCGAACTCAGTTTACAACGAAAAAAATCTACATTTATTTTCTTTTCATTTCTATTACCCCACCTCAAACTACCTGTCGCGATTTTTTCAGAATTATTATGTAAACCCAGTTATTACCGAAGCCCTCGGTAAGTGGCAAAAAAATTAGTTCGGTAATTGCACAGCCACACCTCGTTTATCACTGGCTTGTAACTATAACCAGCTGTTGTAAGATCGATGACGGTGCACACAACAAATTCATCACATTTCCGACCCAAATCAAGTCTATACGACAATATTTCAAAATGTATAGTTATGAGTGAGGCTTTCATCGACTTACCAAAATCCGCTACTCGGTATAGAGAACTTATTTCGCAATGTTCGTTCTGCACTGCGCCTCCTGTCAATGCCGGAGACCATAGTTGGAGTCATGTTGGGGAACGTTAACGATTAGATTGTGGCTTTTGTACTCGCATAATAATCAGAATTCCGTAACGTGTCTGCGTATTCGACGCGTTTTGCTACACCAATAACCGCACAATGAGGCTCTAATGCAGCCGTATCATCTCTATAGAAACGGAGCTGAACCCAGCTATAGGGCTCCATCAATGAAGAAGCTTTCAGTGCTATCACGTATCGAGAGATACGTTCCGGCTCATTGCAAACAAAATGCTACACATACTTCGTGTGGCCTAATACGTGAAACGACCTGAGTACGACTTACGTAAAAGAACCACTTTCGCTAAGACTTGATACCTATGGACTGCTATCTATTTGTGTACATACGTGCTAACCAATAATTTACACATCCAAGCCTCAGTATCAGCACTACTCTATACACAATCTATCTCTCGTAATTTCCTCTTGACAATAGAGAGATGAAGAAATTGTCCGTGCGTTTCTATGGTTTTTCTTCCTTAATTACGAGCTTCAATCCACACCACCATTAACGAACTCAAACGCTCACCCAGTTGCACATTTGCCAATGTGGATTTTCGGTCAAATTGAACAAGTCAACAGCATCAATTAGTTTGGCAGGGCAAAGCCATCGCCGTTGCAGCTATTCTATGAATTATTTACATATAATTCGGAATGTGACTTGAATTTGCTCCTTCAAATGGAATTCGAATAACGTTTTAAAAATAGTAAAAATTGTCACAGTACATAGATGTAAAAAAAAATTTAATTGACAGTTAGGATTAACGAGGACAAAACATTTTGCTATTAATTTAAATTTCATTTACAATACAAAATGGTAACTATCGGTTGGCCACAGGCAATTATGGTTAAAAAATATCTAAACTATCTACAGCCTCGGCCAAAATATTAGGCACCCTGTAAATTTTCTATCCAGACAAGAAATCGAATATCTCGGCGAAAAAATCGTAAACCAATTTCCCAAACGGTGTTTTGAAGCGGACAAAGCCAGCTTCATTTTGCTTATTTATTTTTGCGATTTTTTTTTGTACCCGGTACGTCGTTTTGAAAATGCCAGTTTTTCACGATTTTCGTACTGTGCAAAATCGCGTGCTGAACTTTGAAAAATAGTTATCTCACTATTTAGTGATATGATCTTTAAAAAGGATACCATTAGCTTCAGTTTTGTTCTTTAAAAAAATGCGATTTTTTCTTCTTTACTCTAAGAATAGCACATGAAGACGTAAAAGTTTTTGTCGAACTTTAAAAAACGCACACGTCTAGCATTTTACGATCCAGATTTTTGCAATTCACCAGACGAGGACTTCTATTGTTTAATTTTATATTTAACGATGCCATCTTAGCTTTAGTTGAAAGCATTTTTTATAGTTTTGTGTACTTTTTGAAATATCAATATTGTATGGGGTGCCTAATACTTTTTGCCAAGGCTGTATTACATTAAATCATATAAAAAAACAATTAATAGTGCCTAACCTGTGACGTTTTATCATAACCAATGTCAATCATATTTGATGAATAGTAAAGTATACTCGACGAAAAATTATGACTAAAAAATTTCACAATTATAGCTGGTATTTTTTTGAATTATAAAAATTGAAGAAAACTTCTTTTTGCGTTCGATTTTGCTTAAAAGTAAAACTAAACTGTCAAAATAATGTTGGAATCGTTTTTACTAACAAAGACTATAGCTTTCCCGATATCATTTTATCCTGTTAATGCCGAGAAAAACAAAGCAGACCGAAAATGTGTAGACTTTTAAAACATGTATGCGAAAAACGGACGGAGATGAAGAACTAAAAAGAAGTTACGTATAATTCTTTTCAAATGTTCAGGTGAAAAGATCTTTGCGTTGGTACGAACTGCTAACAAGTAGGTATACGTGTGTGCGTGTCCGCGTGTGCAAATGTGCGTGTATTGACGACGAAAATGTATTTGCGTAATAGTACGCGCGTGGTGTTTGAACAATTAAGTTAGGCGGCCGATGACGTGCGATACGGAGAACCTTTTAGTCGTTTGGGTGAATTTTCTTGTCAGCCACGGGGCCGAAGGTGGAAATGCCATGCAATAATTGATCGTCAAAGTAGGGTGGTGTGGTGAAGGCTCGCGGTCACGTCCGTGACCACGCGAATTGCGATGTGTCCGTGTATCCAGGTATATGCTGTTAAAATGTTCACCCACTGCCTGTTTTGTTTGAAATACAACGTGCGTATATGTCCGCGGTAATAAAGGAGGTCAATGTGGTCTCGTCGTTGCTGATGCGAGAAATACAAGAGATAGAGGAGGGAGGGAAAGAAAGAGAGAGAGAGAGAGAGAGAGAGAGAGAGAGAGAGAGAGAGAATTATTTATTCATAGGGATGGATTGTTTCCGTAGAAATAAATTTGATCAAACGTACATATATCGTTATGAATTAAATTTGGTGTATCAATTAATTCGATGACATCATTCACTCGTCGGTGAATCACGCGAAAACTCTGGATATAATGCTTTTTCATTTTTTTTCTTTTCCCTAATCGCCTGCGTTAAATCTTTTCACTGAAGGATGTGCTTTCTGATACCCAAATCCACGGGCTATATCTACCTAGGTGAGTAAAAAAATAGCATTTTCTAAAAATATATTCCACAGTATCACCTTTTAGCTACACTGAACATTACGTTGAAATATTCCTACAATTGACCGAGCTGCAGCTTCGGGCGAGCGGTGTAGTCTTCGCCAATCGAACCGCAACGGCCAATACGTGGACCAATGTTGGCGGGAAGATGATCGATTAACCAATTGTACGCCAATGCTCGGCTGAGTATTGACTAGCCAACATTGGTTTGCTGATACGAGGCCAATGTTCGGCCAAATATAGACTCGCTAATCATTGGCTTGTCGATACGAGGCCGATGTTTGGCGAAGTATAGACTCGCCAATCATTGGTTTGCCGATACGCGGCCAATGTTCGGCCAAACGTAGACTCGCTAATCATTGGCTTGTCGGTACAAGGCCGATGTTTGGCGAAGTATAGACTGGACAATCATTGGTTTGCCAATACGAGGCCAATGTTCGGCCAAGTATAGACTTGTTCATTATTGGTTTATCGATATGAGGCCGATGTTTGGCGAAGTATAGACTCGCCAATCATTGGTCTGCCGATACGAGGACAATGTTCCGCCAAATATAGGCTCTCTAATCATTGGCTTATCGATACGAGGTTGATGTTTGGCGAAGTATAGACTCGCCAATCATGTTTTTGCCGATACGAGGCCAATGTTCGGCTGAGTAACGCATGATCGAACCGCAATTCGTATATTGACGATTCATTGTTTCACGTTGAAGTCATTGAGAGACGAGATAAATACTTTTTACGAGTCCTTTGGACATTATTCTTAACAAATATACTACCAAATCAATGCACTCATTGTTGACCGATTCTCGAACGAGCTCATACACGATATTCTGCCGATTTTTATGAACCATCCTACACTGACAGAAAAATTCTATTAATATTAACGAACCGCGTCTATTTATTTATTTTTTATTTGAATTAACTAGATTTTTCGTGAAATCAAATTTTTCCTATTGCATTCCATTATTGGAATTATTCATTTTAAATATATTTATTTATTCAAATTAAACTTGAACCAATGAACTAATGGTCTGTCTTTATTGCAACACACATATTAACGGGTTGTGGGGGTAGAGAAGATGGAGAGAGAGGAATTATATATATAGGTTAGGTTTGAAAATTCTATAACATGTCATTCGATAACACTCTCTAATTATCAGAATGATATTAACTAATTGATGTAGTTTATGTGATACAAATAATGATGAGAATCCATTTGGTATCTTATGCCATATCTTCGATTCGAATGTTACAAGCACTCGGTAGCATAGGGGCAGCGTGTTTGGCTATGAGTAGGGAAGCTCAAGGTTCGAGCCCTATATGGGTGAAATATTTTGCCAGTGCAGGACCTATTTTGGTGATCTATATTGGGTCACAATTATCCGCCAAGACTCGGTCGATAATCTGGCCAAGCTCGAGTGCCAATGATGGCAATCTTGAGTGGGCTTATTGTTGGCCGATTCTCGAATGAACTCCTACGCGATGCTCGGCCGATTCTCATAAGCCATTCTAGGGCCAATATTGATTGCGAATATCGGGCCGCTCTTATCATCCAAGGCTCGGTCGATGATCGGGCCAAGCTCGAGTGCCAATGTTGGCAAGCTTGGCGTCGAGTATCGGCCAATCATTGGCCACTACCGATCACCCTACATGGGTACTTCAAACTTTAAACGCGTTTTACTTGAAACGCCGTTTTCAAAGGCCGTGCAAATGATATCTCGAGAACCACTCGATGAATTGTTTCCAAATTTACAGGAGATACGATGAGAAACTTTTAAAGGTCGTTGATGATCGTCATTTTTAGATAGTTACGTAGAAATAACGATTTTTTTCATAGATTTTGCACGCTCGTGTTTCACGTTGACGCCACGTTGCTGAAAAAAATATTTAAAAAGTCGACCCTCGTCAACGACCTGTATTTATTGTTAACTTCAATAATCCGTTTGATTTTTAGATTACCGATGGACCGTTCAAGGTGGAAAGACCACCAAACGTCAGGGAAAAATTGCATCATTTGCCGGCGGCCATGTTTTTGGTGTTTTTCTGTATGTTTTGATGATTTTTTTATGGCTATCAATGTATGTACCTTTTTGTTAAAAAAAAATGCGTTTCTCTTTCACCGACCATTTCCCAGAAAAAAATCAGAATTTAGCCATTTTTTTCGGGCCTCTAGGTTAGTTGTAGGCTCTGTAACGTCTTATGCAAAAAAAATTCGTAACTTATTTGACGTGGATGATATTTTTCAGACATCGATTTATCATTCTTCCTTCCATTGGCAATAAACGGTAGTCTATTTTCCCAACAGACATCCACTCATTCGGAATGTGCGGTAATAATAAGTTGAATGAATAATTGACAATCGAATAAGCTTGTGCGCATAAATACCATTACCCTGTACTCGAGAGGCGTAATTATTTATATACGCACACCGACACGCACACGATAACGCACCACGTTGAGAAATTTCTGTGGGTGAGGTATCTGAACTCGTGATGTTTATACGATTCTACGCAGGGTTATTTGAAGGGTTATTTGAATGACCCTACATTTAAAAAAACGTTATCATCGCGTGGGCATACAGTACTTTAGTATGTGAGCAACCCGAATCAATTACCTGAAATGCGCTCTGTTCGGGGTGTAATTTCCGTGAAAGAAGATTAGTGCCCAGGAATTTTGTGAACCTTGAAATTCTCCTACAAATCACTGTAACTTCCCCTGACCTAAAAGCATTGCGGATATCGACTTCAAGGCCTTTAGCTGAATAGAAAAAATATTCCAACCGTTTTTTTCCGAAGGGCTTCTGAAACGCACGAACTAGCGTAAACGATGAAAGTAGCAATTTTGAGTTATTTAGTTCAGTCGTTGTACAGAAACTATACAACGACCTAACAACTGAAGACCTACTATGAAAATAAACATAGGTACGCGCAGAATTCAAATGAGAGCTTCAATTTCGTCGTGTGGACGATTGCGCCTAAATCAGTTTCTAACGGTGAAAAGATTATCGACATAGCGACCGACATAGCAGCTATAATTTTAAATGAGGGTTCCAAGGGATTTCCCGAAGTAATGACTGTCTTAGGATTGAAGATTGGCTTAAGGCAGTAGTCTGGTCTAGAAATTTGACAAAACCGATTTTTTTTTGTTTTTCATTTTATTATTCCTCAGACTTTTCTTAATACGCTAAGGGAAACCGTTTATTGATGTTTCAAAAATTAGCAGAGTAATAGAAATTATAAGCAAGCCACGCGCAAACCTCATCTAACGGTATAAAAACTTTGAACGCGTTTATCTCAGAACTATGTTTTTCAAATCGGCGCCCACGATATCTCGATAACTAATTGACCGATCGAGCTCAAATTTCGCACATACTTTCGGTAGCCTCTTTCTGAGGACTGGTAGCAGAATTGAGTCGAACAATAATTTTTCCCACATTTTATAACTCGTCGAATACCCGAAAATGTATGAAATACCGTTAATCAAAGTTTAACAGGCCGCCATTTTGTAAATTTTTTTTAAGTACCAATTCTGCTACCAGTGCTCAGAATAATCATACAGATTGAGAATATATTTTTCTTCAGATGCATACAACATCACCCAGAGTGGGTGCCGATTGAGGCGGTTTTCGGCGGACCATGGTGTAAAAAAATTTAAAAACTACATGAAAATGTTTAGAATTTTTTTTAATGTAGATACTTTCTCAAAGGAGTAATAAATACATATGTAAAATTTAATCAAGACAACATCAACGGTTTGAAAGTTCTTCCAACCCAAAAATGACGACAAAAATCTCGCTCTAGACTAGACTGCTGCCCTAATAGATACAACTTTTGCCACGAAATTGCCGAACAACGCGTAAGAGCTCCGAAGCGCTCGTCAAATATGTAGAAAAATAGTTCTAAAATTCCAAACGTGTTTTTCTCGAAACCAAGTTTTTCGAATCGGAGAGAAGCTTGAAATTGTAAATGTCGCTTTATAGTTAAATTTCTTGAAGAAGTACACGCGACTTTTACGATTCATCAACGAGTCTCGTTTTCATACACCAATTAAGGCCTATTTTTGCGACAGAAAAAAGCATTAAAAATTATGTCATTTTGCGAAATAAAACCATTATAAATTTTTTTCGTTCTAATTGTTCATCCATAACTTCTGCATCCTCCCGCACAGCGTCTAAAAAACACTCAGTGTAACTACAACTGAGCCACCATTTCGTATTTTCTTCATAACATTTTTGTTACACAACACTTGTACAACAAAGCCTCGAAATCTCATTTTGATCGCTTCCCTAGTATTTTTAAAAAAGATTCTCCAAAAGTTCTCATTTTTCGGTGAGCCACATACACTGCCCGCCAAAAGTATGGATACACCTAGAAAAATTTCGCGCCGCATTAAAAGTTTGATATCTCTGTGAAAACAAAAGATATTCGGATTTCCAAGGAGGCATTTTAAAAGGGACAAATGAAGCATCACTTTGCGTTTTGGAAAAAAAATCGATTTTTTTAGACCCGGAGCGCCATTTTGAAAATAGCAGTTTTTTGGCTTTCTTTTGGCTGTTTAAAATCGGCTACACGTCTTCAGGACATTTTTTTTCAAAGATCTTTAAAAGACAGAGCAAAAGCTATAGTTTTCTTTTGTAGAAAGTTTCGTCCCATTTTTTTTTCACCGAGTTATCGCATTTTTTTTTCAAAAAGACAAGTTTGAAAAGATGCTGCTGAAATGAGAAACTTTGAGGTTTAGAGAAAATTGCCAAAAGGAAAAAAAGTTGCGTTACATCGTATTGAATGGAGCAGAATTTTTTCAAAATTTTTTGACTAGAATTTTTTTGATAGGATTATATTATAGATATTGATATAAATGTTATTACACTCAATGAATACACTTTCGAAACACATTTAAAAAAACAATTCATTTATTTGAGTCACTATTTATAGACGAAAATGGTAGTTAAAAAAATGTCCTAACAAATTGTAGGTCTGCGCTGTTGATGAAATCTCGGAGATAGATTATCCGAAATAAAATAATCAAACGGTTGTAGATTCAGTATGTTAACGGGTTATACGCAATTAGAAATTTTCAAAAATCGATTTTTTATTGCATTTTCGGAATGTACAAATATGTGAGTATATTCCCTGAAAATTTCAAATCGATCCAGCGAATATTCTTGGAAATACACATATATTTGTAAGGACGCTCGGAGCGTTACAGAGTAAGCGCGCGAAACTTCAAACGTGTTTTGCTCAAAACGGTGTTTCCAAAGTCGGTGAGTACGATTTCTCAAAAACGGCTCAACCGATAGGTCTCCAACTTTAAAACAACCTTGTCAGATATATCCTTCAGGTATTGATGGAAGAAATAAGATTTCCGATAATTATTTCTATTTTTTTTAACGATTTAACGAAAAAAAAAATTGGTCGAAAATCGAAATTGTTTCTTTCCGGAGCCACCATTTTGTCAAAAATCAAAATTTCGATTTTTCCTTCGATCAATACCTGGATTCATCTATCCCCTAAAAGAATCTTTTTCGTTTTTTCATTTTAGATAATCTAAACCGGAGACACTTTGCTCACCGCCGGACACTTTTTTCGGGGACCTCCAGGAGACTTCCTACAGGAACAATGTTAATGAATATTTATAAAAATAAAAAATGCCAATCGAAAGCTAAAAGATGCCACTACACTGCCTAAAGGTGGATTTATATTTATCTGATGTGTCGTGGGGTGACGCGTTTTGACGTGATGCCTAGCATTCACATTTATCTGTCGTGTTCTGTCGCCTTCTGACGATATTTTGAAACAATACGGCCGTAGCTCTCGAAGAGGTGACACGTTTTCAATGTTCTCCCACGAGTTTTCCGATTCTGATTCAGATTTATGAAGAAGATATTCAATTTACGATACTGGCAACTTTATTATCTAAACAAAGAAAGAGAAGAAGATATTGGATTCATCCAGTCAATAGAAAAAGAGAAATTAATGGCGAGTTTCATTGTCTCATTGAAGAGCTTGAAAACGATGATGAAAAATTTCATCAGTATTTCAGATTGTCGAAAGCGCAGTTTGAACAAGTGCATTCTTTGATTGAAGATGATATAAAGAAAATGCATACAAGATTTCGTAAACCTATAGGAACAAGAGAAAGACTTGCAGTATGTTTGAGGTAAGCATTTATTTATTTATTATTTTGTATCTTTTTATTACAATGTTTTGAAGGCAAACATAATCAATTATCTTCAGTAAAGTTCACATTGCTATAATATGATGAGATATTTTCTTCGTCTACATTAGAACATAAAGCCGGTTGTACGATTTGTTATGTGGATGTGAATGAATGAGCGGGTGGATGGAGGTTTTGTTGCGGCTGAGAATGAGAAATAAACTGGTGAATCACGTTCATTGGTGCAATCATTTGTTCAGTTCTTTGAAGGTTACGTATTTCAGCTTGTGATATAGCAGTGTGCAAATCTAACTTAATTTTTGTCTGATCTAGTTTGGGAAGTTTTTTAAGAGCTTTACTCATGCTCAAAAAAAACAAATCTGTTTCATCCATATCCTGCTGCTTAGAATACTTTTGGAGTCTTAAATCGTGTGAAGACTTCATTAAATGATATAGATCCTGTAAGTTTGTTTTGTTTCGATTAGAACTTTGGGTATGTGAAGACGAGCCAGATTGTGGTGTTTCTGAGCGGTGTTCTAATTGATAACTTTGAGGGCTTTCAGGATTTTCTGGTGACTCTGGAGGCGACATAAGATTTGTTGTTGATGGTCTTGACTTTAGAAATGGCTGTAAAAAACTCATTTGTTCTTCATATTTCCACGACGTAACTGGAACAGCGGCTTGCCCACTTTTTTTATTTTTACGACGCTTTAATGCGTTGATATATGCATTCCTTAATTTGTCCCAATCTTCTTTGCATTTTTCCGCTGAAACAAGAATAAAGTGTATGTTTTTATATTTCCAGATTTTTGGCAACTGGCAACTCTTTTCGGTCTTTGGGGTTCAATTATCGCATGGGATTTGCTACAGTAAAGATAATAGTAGAAGAAGTATGTACTGCAATTTGGAAAAAATTAGCCCCTATTGTAATGCCTCAACCTACAGAAGAAATGTGGAGAGAAATTGCTAAAGGATTCGAAAATATATGGCATTTTCCGAACTGTATTGGAGCATTGGATGGGAAACACGTAACAATAATATGTCCCATAAATGCAGGCTTAACCTTTTACAATTATAAAAACGAGCATTGTATTGTACTGCTTGCACTCGTTGACGCTCATTACAAATTTGTTACGATAGATGTAGGAGCGTATGGTCGAAATAGTGATGGTGGCATATACCAAGAGTCGTTAATGGGGAAAATGCTTGAAAACCGTCAATTAAACGTGCCACCAAATAAACCATTACATCAAAATACCGAGCCTTTACCCTACGTTATTGTGGCGGATGCAGCATTCCCCTTAAAAACGTATTTGTTAAAACCGTACAGTAAAGCTAAATTAATTAACAATAATCCAAATAAAATCTTTAATTATCGTTTATCACGTGCTCGCCGCACTGTAGAAAATGCTTTTGGAATATTACAAGCAAGATTTAGAGTATTTCAAGGACCTTTACTGGTGCAACCAAATATAGTGGACAAAATCGTACTTGCTGCTTGTTGCCTTCATAACCTTCTAATCGAAAATACACAGGAAAACAACGAAAATTTTATAGATGAAGGCGAAATCGGCGACAGTAACGGCTTAGTAGATATTGGACCGTTAAATAGAAATCCGACTCAGGAAGCTATTCAAGTTCGCGAGGCATTTAAAAATTATTTTGTAAGTCCGGAAGGACGAGTGCCATGGCAAATTTAAACTAATAAATAATAAAGATACTTACCAGGTTGTTTTAATTTTTCTCCTATCTCCTTCCAGACAGCTGTCCTAATAGACTGATCTTTATATTGTTTGCATTTTGTATCGTATATAAGATTATATTGTCGTACAGTTTCAATTAATTCGTCCATATTTGAGAGCGAACCAACGTGAACGGACTCTGACGCGTCACAACACAACAGTGGCGCTTGTACATACGTCTGACGTGTCCTGACATCGCCCTTCCCCCGCTCCAATGCTCTGACGCAACCGGGATCGCTCCTGATGCGACACGTCAGAAGCCATCACAACAGATTACGAATTACAAGTGTGAACGATACCATACCAAAAGTATTAAACCGATTCTGTCCTGACGCGTCACGTCACGACACGTCAGATAAATATAAATCCACCTTAACACTTTTCGTTTTGCCCAAATGAAATCCTTTTCCAGAAAAAAATCGTGAAAAAACGACTTTTTTGGCCTTGCAACTGCGTATAACGCCTTGAGGGCTATAGCGCATATGATACGATTTTTGATATATGCAAAGATTAAGGACATTTTTCGAGAAAAAAAAAACAAAAAAACGTGTTTTTCACTGTTTTGGCAAAAAAAATAGTAAACATCAAAATTTAAAAAAAAACATAATATGCGCTATAGCTATAGTTGTAAAGAATATGTGGTTAAAATTTCATAAGGATCGGTTCAGTAGATTCGAAGATTTTATCAACAAGCCGTCGAAAAACGTTGTTTCGAGAAAAACGCGTTTAAAATTTGTTTAAAATTGTTTGAATTTTTTTAAATTTCATTTTTTTAAATACATTTTAAAACAAATTAAATGCATCTATTAAGTGTAACAACTTTTATATCAATTTCTATAATATAAACCTACCAAAAAATTAATAAAAATAGCCTTTTTCGGCGTCTAAAGTGAGAAGACCCCTGATGGGGTACCGTTTTGCCCTTTGGGTACGGAACTCGAAAAGAGGGGTAAATTTCATGTATTCTCTTTAAAATCGCGAAGCATATGCTTTTCGGTTCGCTAGCAAAGTCAATATATGTGTACGGGTATCAACTTTTCTAGTCAAACATATAAATATACACCTCGTACATAAAATCTGGAATCTCATTCAATCGATATATTAGCTCCTTCTCACTTCCTCTCACACTTTATTTATGGTTGCATGGGGATACCAAAACCTGCAACGTCATTTTAGCCCACAACTTCATTTTTCAACCAAACCTCGTACCGCAATATCGTCGATGTGCTATCGAATTCACGAAAGTTTGTCCATTGGTATTACGGACAAACTATCAGTTCGTGATATTTGCTCCAGCGTTAAGACTAGTTTGATGCCTGTGTAAAAACTCCCAAGCAAAAAGTACGTGAAGAAATATCAAAGAACGGCGTGACCGTGCGAATCGACGCTTCTATTATGTTCATAAATATTATTTTTTTGTAAACGGTGTGCTTCTTAACGAAGAGTTTTCGATAAAATAATGACGATGCAATCGATGGGAACTTACCGTGTGCGCCGTTGTAGTTAACTTTTTTCCCATCTTCCCGCTTCCACATTACGTAGGGCTCCGGATATCCCTTCGCCTTGCAAACTAGTGTGACGTTCGACGCTTCTCTGACTACCATGTCCGTGCTAGTATCCTTCGCAATGATTGTCGGTGGCACTAATCGCGGGAGAAAGACACACAAGGAAAAGAAGTTCACTTGCAGGTTGAAAAAAAATTGAGGAGTATCGATACTGCGTTACAATTGATCGCACAATTGTGAAAAAATATATACACACATGAAATGCAGACAGAATGTGCAGGCAGAATGTTGCATAGCCCGGAACACTTTGCATTTACAAAGAATACCGGAATACGGATCTGTACCCCCCCCGGATCGAGATCAAATATTTCACAAACCTCCCTTTTCATATTTTAAGACAACCCCTTAAGGGATTTTTGGCGACTCGCAATAGTTTTCGACATATTGAATTTTTTATTATATTTTTCTAGGTGTAAGGTTCCAAAACTCCCCTCCTTCCGATTGAAATGAAATTTTGTACAAACCTTTCTTTTAATATCTTAAGACAAAGGAATTTTTAGCGACTCGCAATAGTTTTCGAGATATTGAATTTTTAAGTTTTTTTAACGCGCGTCAACCATATATATGTATGTATCTGCTACGTCTCCGTTCATACCTATATATGTTATCACGCTCTCCGATTTGCCCACAGAAACAAACCCAAAAACTATTGCGCGTCGCCAAAAATCCCTTTACGAGTTGGGTTGGGGGGAGGGGTATTTTTATTTGCGTTTTTTTAACTTTGTCATGTGAATGCTTTATGGGCCTGGCATCGATGATTCTGTATAAGTATATGAAAAAAAACACTCCATTATTGATGTTTACATTTTTATTTTCTGGTGTAGAAATCTTTGAAATTTTTAAACGCATTTTTCTCACACTCAGCATTTTCAAAGTCGGTGAACTATCTAGCTCAAAATCTACGGCACCGAACCGTTTGAAATTTTACATACTCTTTCTACACATACATTACGAGGTAACGCTGTCGAGTTTTTCAATTTTTTATAATTTTAATCAAGAGATGCGGTAGCGTCTCGACGCCAAGGAATAAAAAAAATTCTTCGCCACTGACAACGCCACCAATATCGACGCCACTGACGAACTGACCACACGCCGCGACTCTTTATACAGTAAGATGGCCTTTTAGCAGACAACTTTTAAGGGGCTATACCAGTGTGAACACGGAAAATTTGGGTGATTTTCGGGATTTTTTGGACGAAAAGTACTTAATTAAATGTTTCGAAAAATTAAGAATATATTTGGCTATATTTGACCTATATTACATAATTGTTTCATAGAAAAATATTGAGATCCATGCAACTTATGCGCTGCCTTCGGAGATGCCAAAAAAAATTCCTCCACTGCTGACATGATTCCGGCCGATTGAGTACCTGTGACCGAGAATGAGGAAAGAATGACGTTGAACTGGAAGGTATTTCCTGTAAAATGACGTAGGGTTTTTGAGAAATATCAAAATCTTACAAAATGGCGTAGTTATGAAAAAAAGTCTCTTTTATTGCCTATAAAATGGTCGTTTTTTCAATGCCAAATCGTCAATTTTCATCCAATCAAAAATATCCTACGTCATTGTAGAGTAAATATATTCAACAGTACTCAGTTCAAATTTCAAGTCAATCGGATAATTGCTCTTTGAGTTACAATGTCGGCCAATTTGAAAAATCTCATTTCGAAAAAAAAACGCGTTTAAGGTAGTACGAGCGCGCAATCTTGATTTTTCTAGATTTTGTTCAAATTTTAACCAGACATTGTTCATATCATTATGCATGTTTGAGTGAAATTTCAGAACAGTCGACTGTTCACATTGGGAGATAATAGGTTTTAAAGTTGCAACTTTAAACACTACAGGGGAAATTTACACAGAACAATTTGCCGTACAAAAATATATTTCCCCTATAATAATAAGACACATGGCATCGTTTCACGTATCCGATGACGTAAGTTTGCGCGGCATATTTAATATAATTATGCAACACAAATTTTTGATTTGGAAGTAGTTTTTAATCGAACAAAGTTTTTAATTAGTTATGAATTAACCAACACTTTTATTTGTTAATGAAGATACCATAAACAATATGAAATATTAATATTTATAATGCAAATATTTTTTTAAGACGACATTTTTAACTTTAGGTATACGATAATTATTTTTTTCTCGAAATATTGAATAATATTGTTTTGCGTTGTTGCCATATGTCTTCTTATTATAGGGGACAAATATTTTTTACGGAAAGCTATTCTTTCTAAATTTCAATGCAGACCCTGCAGTGTTAAAAATTGCAATTTTAAAACCCATTATCTCCCAATAGTCGAGTCTTCTGAATTTTCACTCAAACATGCATAATGATATGAACAATGTCTGGTTAAAATTAGAACAAAATCTATAGAAACCAAGATTGCGCGCTCGTACTACCTTAAAGATTTAACTATCGATTTTTGCAAAATAAAATGATATTTACCATAAAAACTGCTAATTACAGGATATTCTTGAAAGTATAATCTGTCGAAAAAGGCAAAAAAATGGATTTTTTTAAAGTGTCACATTGGTATAGCCCCTTAATGTTGTCTCGACATTATGCGAAAACACGGGAACAAATAAAAAAATCTAATGACTGTTTACCAATGTAATGTGATTTTTTCCTATCGATTTTGTTCGGGCTATTTTTCGAACTTTCTGATTTTTGACCCACTTCTTACCCCAAAAATTGTTCCACACTCGTTCATTGTGGTTTATTGAATGAAATAAAGTCATTGGCTCATGTCGTCAACATAGTGCATACGCCGTTTTGTGAATTGGTAGATGGAGTTTTATTAATTTCACGATTGCGTTATTCAAACGACGCGTTGGAATTTCAGCACATTTCCATTATTCGAAAACTTGTTTCATCGTTTCGTGTGCACTTCGACGTATGGTTGGTTTTTCTCTCTTATGTTTGTAAAAGAACAAACTCAAAACTTTCCGATTTGACGGTAAATGACGGGTACTTATTTTCGGAATTTCCTTGCCGATTAGTCAAATTGTGTTGTCTCCGTTTTTCCGAGCCATTGTTTAAAATTGTCTTCAATTGAATCACATTGAAAAAAAACAACACCACTTACAAATGCGCTGCGCCAATACAAAATGGCGCCGCAGATGCGCAGTGACATACGCAGTGGTATGCGCAGTGGCATGCGCGATGTTATGCACAGTGGCTGGGAAGAAATATAAATGAGTTTGAAGATAATATAAGTGTAGCATTTTGAAAATGTAAATACATGATTTATGAATAAAAGCTTATAATTTAACTTTTCGTAAAAAGTGCGAAACGTTAATGCGTATAAATAAATCTACATGAATAACGAGAGTAGTATAGACGCCATAATTAATCTACCTGGATTTAAATTGTGAATATTGCAATCTTTTCAAATTGGTAGAGTTTATTTTTGTTACGAAATAGCTGTTGGATGTGATCTTTATCCGTAATCCGAAGCCATGACTATGCTTAAATGCAATACGTTCGTTAAAAAAAATTCAAATACAAAAAAGTCGAGATAGCCACCTCTAAAAATTAAGTGACCGCGCCCATTTTTTTAGAGAAATTTTTTTTTATTAGTGCCCAACAATAGCGCGAGAATCAAGAAGGAATTTTTTTTTTTTTTTTTTAAGCAGTCATATATATATATATATATATATATATATATATATATATATATATGCAGGGTGAGGCACTAACTGTTGCCACCTTGAATATCTCTGCAATTATCGACGTTACAAAAAAATGTTTGCAACAAAAGTTGTACCGTACGAAAGTGGTCATCAAATGGACCATTTTTTTATCTCAGGCGCTGCCGCACAGAAAAGGTCACCTCCACTTTTTTAAATGGGACGGTACATTTTTTTCAACTATCTTGTAGAGCATCGAAAACTGCGTAAAAAATATTTAGGGGTCACAGGCACAGTCGTTCAAGGTCATTTAAGATAAAAAAGTGACATGAACTTTATTTTTATGTGAAATTACCTTTATTCACAGTAGATGTTCAAAGTGACTGCCATTGGAATCAATGCAGTATTGTAATCTCCTCATCGCGAATTTCTTATCACTTCGGCACTTATCGCCGAAATCTTGACATTGTCTTGTATGTAAACAACGGCACCAAACATACAATGTACACGGAACATTGTTCAATGTTTCGCCCAAACAAACCCAAGATAACGATAGTAAGAATGGTGAGACTAGTATTAATGGATCAAGCGAATGTAAATGATGTATTCTTTTGAAGTGCAAACTGATATGCTTCTAATTTACGGAGAATGTCAGAAAAATGCAGTGAGAGCTAGAGACTTATACGCTGACAGATTTCCTGAACGTTCTCATCCTACACGCCGTACATTTCAAATTTTGTACACTAAACTGAGGACAACTAGATCCTTAACCCGCCGGGAAAGTAACCGATAAAAGCGAGTTACTAACGAAGAAGGTGTTACTAACGAACGAAATTGGTGTTCTTGCCGCCGTTCATCCAGACCCTAGTGCGAGTTCTCGTCAAATTGCGAGGGAATCTGGCGTAAGCCAAAGAAGTATTCTACGTGTTCTACATCGTCATAAATATCATCCTTACCACATCAGTCTCCACCAGGAACTAACTGGTACGGATTTCATGAATCGCACTGAATTCTGCCGATGGGCTCAACGCCAGATTCAGAGAGTTGACTCATTTATTAATCGGATTTTATTTACTGATGAGGCAACAGTTACGAATCATGGAAATATTAACTTGCATAACATGCATTTGTGGTCAACTGAAAATCCACATTGGCTGCGGCAAGTTGCACACCAAAGAGCGTGGTCGGTTAATGTATGGTGTGGGATTTTTGGGGATCGAATCATAGGCCCTTATTTCATCGAAGGGAATCTTAATGGCAGGAAGTACACCACATTTCTTCAAGAAACATTAGGTCCGTTATTGGAAGAAATACCTTTAGAAACAAGAAACAGAATGTGGTATAAACACGATGGGTGCCCGGCACATTTTTCGCTGATAGCTAGAAATTAATTGCAAAAGAGATTTCTATATCGTTGGATTGGACGCGGAGGAGCTGTATCGTGACCGGCTCGCTCGCCAGACTTGACGCCTCTGGACTTTTTTTGTGGGGATACTTGAAATATCCTGCTTATAAAGAACGTCCAACTACGCCGGGTGATATGCGTGAGAGAATTCTTCGTGCCTGTGATTCGATAAGTCCCGAAGTGATAAGAAATTTTACACAATCCGTGATGAGGAGATTGCAATACTGCATTGATTCCAATGGCAATCACTTTGAACATCTACTGTGAATAAAGGTAATTTCACATAAAAATAAAGTTAATGTCACTTTTTGATCTTAAATGACCTTGAACGACTTTGACCCCTAAATGTTTTTTATGCAGATTTCGATGCTCTACAACAGCGAATTTCAACCGGTGTGCCGAGGCACACTGGTGTGCCGTGAGTGTATTTCTTGTGTGCCGCCAAAAAATAGGCGGATGTATGTATCACATGATAATACACGGGCACCGATCGTGACGAGTGTCGATTCGCGGGGCGGGCGGCGCGGGGCGAAGTCCAATACGAAGGGGCGCCGTAAGAATTTTACAGAGATTCAAGTGTGCCGTTCATAAAAAAGGTTGACAAACACAGCTCTACAAGATAAAGATTTAAAAAAGTGGAGGTGACCTTTACTGTGCGCCAGCGCCTCCACTGAGGTAAAAAAAATGGTCGCATTTGATGACCCCTTTCTTACGGCACAACTTTTGTTTCAAACATTTTTTTGTGACGTCGAAAATTACAGAGATACTCAAGGTGGCAACAGTTAGTGCCTCACCCTGTATATATATATACACACACATATATATACAGGGACCAGCCACGGAAACGAGAACTTAAACACGAGAGCTAAGGTATGAGAACCGTCACCTTTGGCAGTCCACCCCGCGCGCATGCATCCGCAATACCCGGGGCGCCAGAGAATTTTGTTTCACCGGACGTCTCAACCGGTCTAAACTCGGGTCGGGGGGATCCAACCCGACCCGCTAAACGGAGACTGGAGCTCTCCTTGATGTTTGGTTTCCCGGAATCCTAACCTGGTTCGGAGATTGGAGCTCTCCTCGATTTTTAATCGCCGGAATCGTGTAACCGAACTAAACTGGATGCACTTACACGGGGGAGAACGGTTACGGTAAAGCACGGCCGCTCGGGCTGTGGGTTGTGGTAGAGGGGTCGGGATTCACTGGGGAGTAACTTAACTTTTAACACGGTATCTGTCACTATTTGCGACACCGGTAACATCATAATAAAATAAAATCATTTTCATTTTTTTGGGTGGGAGCTGGTGGGTTAACCACCCGTGAACTTTTTACGTAAACGAAACCCAACGCGAAAGCAAAATGCACGCGAAAACGTCACACCAACGGGAACGAAAGAGCACGACGACGTACCTCTAACGCGAGAACGAGAGCGCGACGTCACGGGCGCGAGAGAGACACGACACGTCTCCCTATCGCGAAGCTCGTGGCTCGACGTCCGATCGACAACTGTCACGATACATGCAAAATCGGGAACGATCGCGATTTTGGCAGACAACCGTCTCATCCGAAAATTCGTTGGGCAACTCTGTACCTCGCGCGACTAAATCCGGCGTGCGAGGGATTATGTGAGAGCGAGATAGAGCGCGTTGACAGAGAAAACGTTAAGGAGGTACGGTGATGACCACGCTAGTAAACTAAGAGTCTATTTTTCGCCATAATACCGCTACGTTTTAGACATATGTGTGTGGCCTATTATTCGAGAACTATTTTTTAAGTATTGAATTTCAAGCTACTTATTATTTTTATAATATGAAAACAAACGTAATAATCTACTACTCGACTTCAGTAGTACGCCATATCGTCGACGTTTAGCATCGTTGCATTTTCGATAGCTGTCATCGGTCCCACGCGCTCGGCTTATTATTTTTGGTAGCCGGTAAACATGAAGAATGAAAATAAGTACTGTAGAAGTTTATCAAGAGAGTAACAGGATTGTACCTGAAGTCCAGTTTAGAGACAAAGGTAGATTCTGTCGGACAAGAATTAGAGAGTGAAAAGATGATATTACGAATGCAAATGAAAAAAGTTGCGTTGACGTTATCCTCAATATCCAATGTCCAATCTGTCCGAAGTCAAAACATATTTCATCGATTGTTACGTTATTTTTCCCTTTCCTAATTTTCACAATATTTGCAGATATAAAAACGAACGTTCATTTTATATGACGGTTTGTCCATGCTGAATTTACATATAAATGTGTTGTATGTATGTCGCCAGAAAGATTGAGATGCCTTAGCTATACATAAAAGAACTTTGAGTAAATATCGGCGAAAGGCCTTTTATAATCGATTAAAAAACGTACGGCTTCACACAACCATATTTTTAATTCGCGTTGAAAATATCCGATAGAAGACTCAAATTTGCGCGGGTATCCGGCGTTGCCACACTTCGAGCAAGATGGCTGCGATTACGTCACGAGACGTCTCTCTCGCCGAATACTTCGGTTTTTCGCGACTTTATTTCTAAATTTATTGCTTATTTCTGCGGTGAGCTTTCCAATTCAAGTTGCCTTATTGATCACAACGAACGAACGAACGCAACCGTCAGTTTTTTTTACGCGTGTCTTGGCTCCAAGTAGCACAAAAAAATCGATATATGAGAGGACAGGCACATTTTGTCGTCTACGTGTGACTAATTGACCAACTTTAACAATTAATAACTCGCAAACTGTACGGTAAATCTCGTGGAAACTCCGCATACGCATGGACGAAGCTCTCGACAATGTTATTTAAAAAAATCGGGCTTTTATCTTGGACTCGCTCCAATCACCGTACCTCCTTAACACGCTCGCGGCATCGGACCATGCGAAATCGCCGGTCAAGCGAGAACTTTATCTCGTATAATATCGAGAGCTGAAATATTATTTCGGGAGCTGGAATATTTTGATAGAATATTACTTTCGGAATCTATATTTCCTGCCCGAGTTACCCCGCAAACGGAAGGGTAACAAATCGGGACCTTTTCTCATCGGTAACATGGAGGCTCTCGGAGATCGCATTCCCGGGTCACCGTGCGAAAGCGAGCAAAGCTTCTATCCAGAAGCGCGGCGCGGAGGCCTCCAGCCACTGCCCGTAACCCCAACGGCCCGCTCTCCAGCACGATGCACCACTACGGTGGGGCGCCGGCGTTTCAGCCGGGCGTGCACCGATTCCCTGAGAGGCCTCACTGGGTGCATCCCTCGGTCGGGATTGCTCAGTACGTTGAGCCACACGCCGCTTGACCGAGTTCCGCACGCCAACCTAACCAAAACGAAAACACAACCCAAAACCTCAAACGTACCAAGACAAGCATACTAGAGAAAAGAACCTTAACACTACCGGATGGGTCGCAACCCGGGCATCGAGAGCATACCTCGATCATCGGTAGCATTTCTGTGATGTGTCTTAAAAAATCACGTCACAATACACACACACGCGCGCACACACACACACACACACACACACACACACACACACCCGCGCACGCAAACGCACACGCACACGCGCGCGCCCACACACACACACACACACATACATACATATGTCGACGCAAAAATTATTTTCGCGCGGTTGGAACGGAAAATTCTGTATCTTCCCGAGCTTTTTGCTAACCATGCACGCGAAGTCATTGCATTTCCAGTGTACTTGTGTTTTACCCACTTTGTACTTTTATCTAATGGCGACTTGTACTTCTTTAAGACAAAGTACTTGTACTTTGTCTTAAAGAAGTATAATGAAACCATTATTTGAACTTAAATAAAAAGTATAGTTTGAGATATTTGAGATAAATCAGAATTTTTTATATAGTCAAACAAGCGATAACGATGTTGAGGGATTTTATTATTACTTAGCGTTTTTTTTTCTTTAAAAAATAAGTTTTTAAGAGTTTATTCTACAATAACAAAATTTCTGATTATTTAACATGAAAAATCGTTATTTTGACTTCTAAGTGTAACCAAAAATGTTAAAAATCAATTTAAAAAACCCCGATAGCGTCACCTTAAGGAACTTATCAACTAATGAAATCTTTTTGGCTTTGTTTCAATGATCCAGTGATGAGTTATGCGGTCCACTGCAATGTAAATTTTTGTTTGGGCGTCTGCGAAGATTTGCTATCAATCGCTCATTTCTGAATAATTGTTAACGAAAATTTTACAGAATATTCTTCACATGTCCTTTTATTATATACTAATGACATAAATAAATATATATATTAACTGTGTGGTAAAAAAAAAGTTATCGTACATTTGCTTTTTTTATAGCGAATTAACCTCACCCCCCCCTCTTAAAATATTAAAAGGAAGGTTTGTGCAAAAATTCAGCTCGTTCGGAAGGCGGGTTCGGAACCTAACCCGAATACCGTTGTATTTAAGGGGACTAGGCGTCAAAAAGTCTCGATTAAAAAAAATATTCTGTTACTACAATCTCTGCCAAGCATTTTGGCGCAAGGAAAACTGAAAAATTCGCAGAATTGAGCAAAGGGGAGCAATAAAGCTCCAATACTCCGCTAACGGTGAAGGGTTAGATACAGACAAGAGATCGTAAGCATCGACAAAAGAAGCTAGGGTGGAAAAGTCCGATGTTCCGCGATTGCTGCCACAGAAAAAGCTGAACTCGAGAAGTCGATCTATAGCGCCAGCAATTTTTAACGTATGTAAGTTGCAGTTTTCTGCCGTATAGTACTGCGCAAGAACTTAAACGCGTTTTTCTCGGAACAGCATTTCGTACTAGTTTTGCCTATAAGTCAAGAACGATCGAAGATATTGGCTTGTTTTTTTCAAATGAAGATATTAACTTGCTCTACCAAATAAACCAAAGCCTATGTAAAAAAATCGATTTATTATTATTGTTATTTCAACAAATGTCATCCGTTTTTTATGTTTTTCGAATTTTAGCCATCATTTTTTTAATTTTTATGTTTTTTAAGAAAACAAATAGGTTCAGTCTGTGGAGGCATATCCCCTTAAGGGAATAGCGTTTGGTAATTACCGAAAACTTCAACCGGCCAATCGGACTCGTGGCAATGAGGGAGGAGTACATGAGACGCATGGTGTTCTTCGTCCGCTCATATCTCCCTTAAATAATTATATTTTTGATACCTCAACCACTGAATTTTATAGCCAAAACTCAAATAAAAATGTTGCAAAAAATAAAATGTATGTTGTTCCGGTTATTCACAAATTACATTGGAATTTTATCCCATTTTCCGCTCATTTTCGGTGTCTAGTCCCCTTAAGATTGTTCGATTTTTCCGCAGAAAAAGAATTGCATTCGATTATATAAATTTATTGTACTTTGACTTCGTTGCTTCTTTATTTGAAATGATTGTGAATGTACGGTTTGCGAACTCACCAACGACTTGAAGGTATCCCTGTAGACTTCTCATAGGATCTGTGTTAACCTGGCACATGTACCATCCCCGATCGACTTCTTTTACTTCCTTGATTTGAAGATACCAAGAGCGATGATCGTTGTAGGTCAATGATATACGAGGATTTTGCGTTATAACAGTGCCGTGGATTGATAGTATTGTCTGTGTGTCAACCCGGACCCAGGCTACCTGCAAATTGACGAAAAACAAATTACCATTACTTATCCAGAACATTTGAGAATTATTCAGATAATAAAATAATCGGTCAATCTCTTAACCTGGCCTCAACTCGGAAGGGAAATGATTTTTCTCTTCATACATATTATTGTACGAGCTACTCTATATAGCGATCTTTTAGAACAGTAATGTATTGTGCCTTTTGCCTTTGCTGCCTTTTTGTTTTTGCCTTTGCTGTTCTTTTCGAACAGTAATGTAAATTGCCTTTCACGTGGTTAATTGCGTCGTTTTATGTCGAAATGCAATTAACTAATAATGCCGCAGTATGACGTAGGTGTACTACAATATTTACTCGCCCTCCATCGATTATCTTACAACTCGTTGTATTTCATCAACAAAGAAATTTAATAGGTACATCATGTTTTTCATTTTATTTCCACGTTTTCTTCTACCCTTATCCCCACCCCTTTCTCTCTCTATATATATACAGGGTGTTTGGCGTATGGACCGACACAATTTTTTGGGGAATTGGGAGGATCATTTGCTAAGTTTTTTCTCCTTAGATCCTATGTCCGAAGTGTCACGGCAATTAAGATATGATTTTTGTTCTTTTTTTTTAATTACCCAAAATATCGCCTTTAAATCGTCATAACTTTCTTAGTTGTGGTTGCAATAGCACGAAGTAACTTTTGTTGTATACTGCAATCTATGTTTATTATAAATAAATAATTATTTGATACAATTGGTTCCAAGAAAATGACTCGTGAGCTTCCAAAGTCTTAAAACACGTGAATGTATGAAAAATATCAACTTCTAAATTCATTATAAAAAAACTGAAAGCTATTTTGAACGTACCTTTTTCTTAAGTTTTCTAGTTTATACCCTTTCCAACTCCATGCTACATGTCACGGAAATCATTCATTATGTGGTCAATATAAAGAGAATAAGTTTTTTTTTTATAATGAATTTAGGAGTTCAAATATTTCATAGTTACATTTCTTTAAACCGGAAGCTCAAGAGTCATTTTCTTGAAACCAATGATATTAAATAATGATTTACATATAATAAACATACATTGCAGAATACAACAAAACTTATTTCATACTATTAAAATCACAAATCAAAAAGTTATGATGATTTAAATGCGCAATGCCGTCATACTTAGGACGGTAATCTCTCTCACTCTCGGTGGCGAGAGGGGCAGCGCGCAACCGAAGCCATCGCAAAACAAGTTACTTTTTTAAAATGATTATGAAAGTTGAGAGTCTGGCGCATTCTTGAGGCCTAATTAGGAACCATGAAGTCACCTGTTTAGATTTTTAATTTAAAGTTGAAAATTTAAGTAATAATTTACCGAACGTAAATTTTTCACTTTAGACCGACATTTTCATAAGTTTCATCACAGTTACGAAGCTGATTATTTTATGAATGAAAGTACTACTCATGAAGATTCAGTTGCAAATAAAAATTTCGACAAAGTCTTCTACTTTTTTTAAAGATTTTTAAAAAATTGGTCAGGTCGAATTTCTCAAAAATTCACAAAAAAATTCATGACTCGAAAATTATGAAAAGTCGCGGAACATACATGGGGGTGATTCGGATACCCCACGATACAGGGGACCTAAGTTTTATTTTTGGACGTCAGTGTTCCGGCCACCCTGTATATATGCACAAAAAATTATTTCGACTCAATTCTGCTGCCAACATTGAAAAACAGTCAACTGAAGGTGTATGCCAATCTGAGCTCAATAAACCAGTTGGTTATCGAGCTATAGCGGTTGTCGGTTTGAACAACATAATTTCGAGAAAAACGCGTTTAAGGGGCTATACCAGTGTGGCATTAAAAAAACAACCATTTCGTAGGCAAGAAAACAGACTTTTATCATAACTACGCCATTTTGTTAGATTTTCATATTTTTCGAAATTCCTACGTCATTGTACGGGAAATACCTTCTAGTTTAACGACATATTTTCCTTTTTCAGTTTCAGCTACTCAATCGGCTGTAATCATGTCAGCAGTGGAGGAGCTTTTTTGGCGCCTCTGAAGGCAGCGCATAAGTAGCTTGGATCTCAAAATTTTTCTATGTAAAATTATGTAATATTATATAAAAAATATAGCCAAATATATTCTTAATTTTCCGAAACATTTAATCGAGTACTTTTCTTCCAACCATTCCCGAAAACCATCACAGACGTTGAGACCAAGTTTATTACAGACGTATTCAGAAGGGTCTGTAGAATAATAGAACAATTTTTTTTTAAACACGATTCCTAGACAACAATGCAGTCTTAAGCCGCATGCATCAGAACTTCCGGGTATTAAAGCTGGAGGGTTAATTTATGTTCGGTAGATCTCTTTCAAAACCAGCTATTTTGTAAGCAAGTTGAAACGAAATGCTTCATATAGAGGCATTCAAAATAATGGATGTTACCCTATGTGTGTGCGTGCATGGAAAGAAAGAAACGTAATATTTGCCGTTAACTATCAGCTCATAAGGTGATTTTTTGAACGATTCTCAATACTTTGTTAATGAAATTAAAATGACCTTGAATACATATTTTTACATTTATCTGAAGGTGATTTTTGGACTGGATGTATTACCTGAAGCCGAATGTCAAAAGAATCACCTTTAGAAAAACTTACATGGTCCTCAAACTTAACGACGTTGAGTTTGAGAGCCATCCCGAGTCGAAATTTAGACCCTCCTTTAAACCTCCTTTCGATCCCAGTTTGTCATTCAATGGAGGTTCAAGAGGTTCAAATGGAAATCTCAAAAACATGTATATCAGAACCTACTGAACCTCCAAAAGTGGCAGAAATTGGACTTTTTCACTCAAAGGAGGTTTAGTAGGTTCATCTGAACCTCCTTTAAACCCTAGTGAGCCTGATTTAATGCTTACGCAAACCTACAGACCCTCTTTTAAACCTCCTTTCGCCCTACTAATTCTCCTTTGACTCCTTTCACCGGTGGCTCGCAGAGCCTCCTAGCCCTCCTTTAAACCTCTTCTGACCCTACTAACCCTCCTTTAAGCCTACTTCAATATGCTGCCCTCCGCTCCCTTCTCTCCTATCCGCAGTTCACCGATATTCCAAAGAAGGGATAATTATAATTAAAAAATATTTTCAGATAAACTATATATCATTTATTTATAATAATGAAAAAAACTTGAAAACACACAAACAAATGTTATGCACATACAATACATGTATTATGTAACACATATATTATGTGTTAGCGTACTTTACTGGACTACTAACGTATACTATATTTGTACTATACTATAGTGCATATATAGTATACGTTTAATATAACGTTTTTTTAAGTTACACGAAATAATTTATAGTTGTGACAATGTATGTATATGTTTCGAATTAATAAATCAATCTTATAATAAATAATCAAACATCATATTTTTAATTCACACATATAATTTATTTTTCAGATATAGCTTGACCCTACAGAACCTCCTTTGGATCCAATCTTTCATTTTCCTTCTGCTTTGGATTCAAAGGAGGTTCTGTAGGGTGCAGATAGGACTTTAGGCCAAAACGAGGTTGTGTAGGTTCACTCAAGCCGAGCCCATAGGCCTAAAGGAGGCTCAGGAGGTTGAATAGAAGGTTCAGTAGGGCTAAAGGAGGGTCGCCAACGGTGCAAATTTCTCCATATAGGTTCAAGGGGAGTCAAAGGAGGGCGGCGGTCTGTGCGTTACAAAGGAAATAGGTTCTCGAGCATTCAAAGGAGGGTCTAAACTTCGACTCGGGATGCGTTTCGATGACGCCAGACCTCGAAGTTGCACGCTTTAAAATCACCAAATATATGTAGGCGTTTGTGTGTGTGCGCGCGCGCGTGTGTGTGTGTGTGGTATGTGTGTGGGTGTGTACAGGGGGACAATAAATGTGTTTATACATATTTATCTATTGTTGCTGTATAAAGTTTGTGGAGTTTTTTTCATGCTTTCCGCAATCTACCTTTCAGGATTTTACATCTTTCACAACGCTTTCTCAGTTCCTTAATGCATTCTACCACAATGATAAAAATAGAGAGAGGTAAAGAGAGAGATGGAGATACATTCAGAGATATCAAACACTATCATAGAGTATCAGCACATGTGTGCATGTAAATCTCATGTGGTTTCACGATACGGATAAGTGCCACATCTTCTAAAGCTTTCGTTACAGTGCTCTTGATATAAATGGTATCCATTTTTTTAATACATTTGATATATTCCCATATATCCTCCCTCCACTATATTTTGTCAAGGATAGATGAGTGACAATCAGAAGAGAAACCAATGATTGCTGCTTTGTAGCCAAAAATGAGTGGAATTGTAATAAAAATCGATAGCAAATTATTCGCCAGTGGCATACGTATTTGAAACGGGTTTTTTTTTCCACGGTATTGGAAAATAATCGTATACAAAATTCTTTTGTATACGATCCATTCCATATGTCTATACGATTCAGACCATTACTGTGTAACGTGTACCATTTTTTCTGTAAGACAACAAATAGCGAGAAAAATAATCGGTACAAATGTCCTACTATTTATGTGCTGAGTAGGAAACTTTTATATATGATGAAAACAACATTTCGAAAAACCCGCCGTTTTGGAGTTTCACTTACAATTGGTTTATGAAAAGTCAAAAAGACATTTTTTTCCGACTTCCATGAACGTTATAGCCTATTCGTGAAAACTTTCAAATTTGATTTATGTCGTGCGGAAGATCATGGTGACGTTATCGAGGGAAGTCAAACGTCTATTTCGGAATTTAAAACTTCAATATAAATCATGTGATTTTCTTAATCTCTAACATCTTACTATTTTATTGATAAAGTTGGCAGTAGAATCCGTTTTATCAAGGTGTCTACAAAAGTTTGAAATGTTAAGAATACCACTTTTCGTACGATACATTTTTATAGCATATGGTATCATATGGTTGTTGCAAATCAACGTTGATTTGCAACAACGGCTCCGTAAACATTCAAAAAAATGAGCTGTGTAAATGTTAATTTTTTCGGTAAAAAATGATTAATGTTGTTTTTAGTCGCAAATAAAATTGCCTTCTACAGCTTGCTGATTTCGTAGTTTTCGAAATTTCAAAAAAGTATCCAGTTATGCGACAGTTTTATTATTATACTAAAAGTAAATTCAAACAAATTTCATTTCAGATCACCCTAGCTGCCAAAACCTAAAACCTAAAACCTAAAACCATTTCAGATTACCCTGGCTGCCACTTCTTTAAAATAATAATAACATCATCGTTTATCACCATTTTTTAAATAAAAGTATACTTTGCTTGACAAGATCATGTCCTAATTGTCTGTGAAATCCGGACCTCGTCAACCCAATACTCCGTCAGATTTTTCTTTCGAAAACCAACCTGTTGCTTAGGCCCCTAGCTTATAGAGACCCGTCATTTGATAATTTAATGAATGACATCCACACATTATTTGAAGCATTGATGCGTAACGTTTTTTTAAATTTCTTATCCTTTTTTATATTACCTGAAATTGTTTGAGATTGTCAACGACGCAAGCGAGCAGGGCATCTCGGCCTATGCTCACTGTCACGTTGGATATGGGCGCGGCGAACTTTGGCATCGATCCATCTGCAAGCAAAGCCCGTGTATAGATATTAATATGTGCACAATATTCCATCGAATTAATATCAATTTCACTCTGAATATTGCACAAATTCATGTTGTGTTACATATTTGTCTACCGTAATCGCTTTATCAGCCCATCCTTCTCGCGCTTATCAACTAAATGACAACGCTTCCATTGGGTGATTTGGTCGTTTCGTGGATCACATTGTGTTAATATAAATGAATAGATGATTTTGCCTCGCCGTGTGAATCGAGATATTGATAGACATTCTGAATATCACCTTGACGTAGGACGTGGTTATTGTTGATCAAGCGTGTAACTCTTCGTGAAAGTTCGCCGTAATGTCAGGGATTTTATTCCAGTTTACTAAATATCTGTAGCATATCTGGAGAATATATGCATAGATATCCAACAGTGCATATGGGACATTCCACGCCATTTCACCTCGCCCGTGACCGCGGCCATTTTTGGTTTGCCTGATTTTTTTGTGAAATTGTACCCCATTATAGGAATATCCACGGCAATTTTTAGATGTTTATCTCTTCTCTTTTAGGAGTTATCATTTTCCAAAAAATGTTGATTTCGAAAGTTTTGGAAACGTTTGAACGCTGATAATTCCTGAACTAATTGAGATATCGAAAAATATCGCTACATATTTTTTTTTTTGATACAGAAACGAAAAAGGTATGGTTAGCTTACATTGGTTGTGTTTGACGCTCGGTCGCTCGCTCGCTTGCGTGGATGTTTGTTGTCGCTCGCGTTACAAGGGCCTTCGCTCTTAGCCTGGTGCGCTCGCTGGTACAATAGCTGGTAAGGCGCTCTCAGGATTGTACGCTGGTCGTGTGTATAACCGACGTGTTTACTACGACGAGCACTACGCGTAGATAGAAATATGAACTGCGCGCAAGGTCGATGAATTGAGATTGATATTCACGGACCGACGATAGAACTTATACAAGTGTAAAATAAAACTTTTGTGACTCGAAAAATGAAGACCGTTCGTATGAAGGATAATCGGAGATATTCTTTAGGCTTCTGGGTTAAGACTTGATATAAGGAGTAATTCAGTTGACGGAAATATTGGTTGATGGGAGACTAAGTTCTGAATTTGGTGAAGATTGTCGGGAGACTGGGATGGAGACTTGATAGAAGAACTTGAGTCGATGATATTTGACGGGAGACTGGGATTGAGACTTGATAGAAGAACTTAATTTGATGGTGGTTGATCGAAGACAGGGATAGAGATTCGATAGAAGAACTTGAGTCGACGGTAGTTGACGGGAGACTGGGATTGAGATTTGATAGAAGACCTTAATTTGATGGTGGTTGATCGAAGACAGGGATAGAGATTCGATAGAAGAACTTGAGTCGACGGTAGTTGACGGGAGACTGACTTCAGGAAGGAAGTCTTTCTTGATATGAAAATTAGAAGAGGTTCAGTAGTGGGAGAAGGAACCTTAGCGAGAGTGTGGTCTTGGTCATCTAGTTCTTTAGGGATTCGACCATTGGTCGTGAAGATATCGGTTGATTAGCGTGATTGGTCGCGGTATGGTGTGCGAATACTTTACAGATTCGTTAGGCACGTGCGTGGCCTTATTTCAGGGCATCGGTTCTGACTAATATGCGTATGAAGAGAAGGAGACCTTTGTCTCGTGTTTCGAAGAAAAAGCGCATGGGATATAGAGTTCGATATCGGAGACCTAAGCCTTCGCATGGTTTGTGTTATGTGAATTTATAGCTATGGTGACTTCTCATATCGAGAGGTTTATATATCGGACTACGCTACGAGACCGGATGTCATATTAGTAGTCGGAGTTATAAGTTCGTCGGAGCCGTCTAGATTATGTTATGTTTAAATAATCTAGGGTCGAGGCTTTCTTGGTTCGCATGCGGTTGGGCCGCCGCAGGATTTTTGGAGTCTGTTGATCGAGCTGATGGTTGGTTTTTCGTTCGACAGCTCTTCTTGGAATATGCGCCTGAGATCTTGTTCTTGTTGACGGCCAATGGCATAGGAAGAGTCGATAACTGGCGGTGCTGCTATCGTGCGTATATCGCTGTGGGTGGAATATGCGTGCGAAACGTACGCACGTTCCTTTTTACGCGATTATTCGTCTTATTACTAGACTTATACATTTAATAATAAGCTTATAACGCCAAATGAGGATATTGGGAATAATTGAGAGACAGCACATTCGTTAGGATGTGACACGGCCGAAATAACAACGCCCGACGATAAAAAAAAATCGCGGCATGGCCTGCGCGATAACCAATATCATGTACAATATTGAATAAAATGCTTTGAAAAAATGTAAGATATTACTTTAAACATGTATAAATAAGTAGTATAGCTAGGCCGGTTCTAACGCCGGTCCTCTGAGGGGGGTGCGGGACGGGGTATGACGTCAGGCGGGGAGGGGACTCGGCGGAGTGGCTGACGTCACACGAGGAGGGGGCAGTCGCTGGAGCGGCGGAGGGGGGTATATATCCATTACCGATTAATTGATCATCGATTATTGATCTTTATATATTTAAAATTTATTATTGATTTATTTTTATGTATTTTTGTCTTATATTGTTTACTTCATGGATTTTATTATTTAACGACTCTCGCCTGAGAGCCAAGTTGATTGACCCGTGTCGCTGAGAGAAGCGATTGGATTACACGAATGTATGAGAAAGAGAGGGAGAATGAGAGATGGAGCGACCGCATCGCCTACATGTGAGATAAAGTACATGTGAGATAGAGCGACTCATCTGCATGTATAAAGACATATACACTTTAGACATTCAGCGATTAAAGCGGTTGGGTTTGTTTGGGTGAAATCCCAAACAAACCGCCACGAACGTCTTCAAACATCTATTGCATCTCAAGGCCAAAATGCCTAGAACATTCGCAAAAGAATAAAATTATGCGAATGATATTGCAAGCGCTTCGCGGATTTCGTAAAAAAAAGGTTGATATCGGCAAAAATCTAAAAGTCTGTAAAAAATATATAACGAAAAAATGCACACGGCACCAAGGATGCAGTTGTTATAGAAATCGAATATAAATCGTGATTAAGAGTTATACACTTTCAGTCAATGTTTGAATTTCCGAGATCGCGGAGTGCCTCGTGCAAAGACATGACGGATAATATTGAAAAAAATCTTTGCGAGCAAGGGGCTCAAATTAGTTCGGTCAAAGAGTACTCTGTGTGAGATCAACGTTGTGACGAGTATATCGAGTCGTTAGAAGAACAAAGTAGAATTAAACGACCTCGATTATCGATCGGAAATCGTCAATCGTTGGTAGCTCAAATTGCGCGATTTGAAGGCTTCAAGAATTCGGTGTGTCAGCGTTTCATACACATGGGTTCTGGCCATAGCAATCATGGATTCATATGGCGAGAAATTGATCCGGCGTTCGAGGGTTGTCTCTTGACTGGTGTAGTCATAAATCACAACGACATCGAAACTCAACAATTTCTCAAAGACGCTAGTGATGTACTTTCACGCGTTCAAACCATTATCAACAATCATGGTAGTGTGAAAATTAATACCGTTTTTAACGACGAATTTGTGACGGGTAACAAGCGTGCAAATAAAAGCATTTATACTAAAAACTATGAACTTTTCAATACGTCTGATTTACGCGAGTGGTACGATGAAAAAGTTATTGAGCCCATTTCGACATCACCCGTGAAGTTTCAGGAACGCGACAGCGGGTGGGCATTGTCTAGAATATATAATGTCACGTCCTGAGGGGACGTGGGCATATGTTTTATCGCGGTTCCCTCTTTTTAGCCTACGCCTAGCGCAATAGCTCGGCATGAGGGTGTAAAAGGGAAAGGCGCATGCGAAGATTGGAGTGACGCAGTGACTCGATTAAGAAATGAATTGATCTATACAAATAATTAACAATTTGGGATTTATTGAAATTAACCAATTTAGTTAATTCCGTCAATATGAAAATACATAGAGGTTCGCTTAAATTTATGATGCGCCGTGGATGCGATAATCGGTTTACAGCGGTTGGGTTCGGGCCTCCGCAGACAGGTCGGACCCCTCGGTTGCGCACGCTCCGTGACAATGTTGAAATTACACGTTGATACAAATTTTTACACATGCGAGTTTCACACGTACACATTCAACGTAGACAGTTAAATGATATCTTACAGTTCGCGGTTTTATGAGGAACAATTTCGAAGTTCAAGTTTCGCGTTTGCTGTCAGGAGACAGATGGTCTACTTATTCCGATGAAAGTTGTTGGGAGACTGCCTTCATAATTTCCTTCTTCCAGGATGTAGGAAAATTGGGATGCTGAGGTAGTGGGAGAATGGCCCCCTAGGAGAGTGCACATTTGGGGGTGCATTCTTTTGGATTGGTGGAAAATATGTATAAGTTGAAATGAGAGTGGGAGCGAGGAGTAGGTTGCGATAGCCACAACCGTCGCTCTATTTCCGGGAATTGGAGCTGCGCTTCTTTATCTGGAGCGCGGAAAAATACAGAGGAAAAAGGGGCCTTGTCGGCGCCAAGAACGCACGCTCGAGATAGGGCTTGTTGACCGAGGCCCGCGAGTCCGCATGGGATATATCAGCGCCGTTTTATGACCGGGTCAACTTCCTGGGTCGGAGGATTTTCTCCTAGCGAGTGTATATTTTAAGGACTTGGACATTTTTCCGCTCTTGGATGGTCGTTAGCATTCGGCATCGTTGCGTCGTTATATATTTACGTCTTTACGAATATTATTACGGATTTCTTGCGTGTCGCTTCACGTGTTCGTCATCCTTGTAACCCGAAGGTTTCCTTTGTGTATTTTTGGTCTTAAGGACACTCTGCGATATACTCGGAATCTGTTCGGATTACAACGAGACTGTTCGAAATTTTCCCGCTTGTATATTTGTTCTCGATATCGTTAAGACCGCTACGCTTTCGCGTGGGAAGGTACGAGAAACGCTTAGTTATATTATTATGGATAGGCTACGTTTCCGCCGTGGTAGGCCTAACTCTAAAGAAAAATATTTAAATCCGTCGAAAAATGAGAATGCCGCTATCGTGCTATTAAGCTTAAAAATACATTATACGCATTTGGTCACGACGTGACAATAACTTGACTATGAATATGAATAAATATAACCCAATGCGTCCCCGATGCCACATAATGTTATCGCGGTCGAAAATGCTGAAAAGAGCAATTGTTAATGTGAAATCGAGTGATCAAGCATGTTTCGCATGGTCCGTAGTCGCTGCTCTTTATCCAGCCCAACGGGACAGTGCGCGTGCATCTTCATACCCGCACTACTCGACAGTGCTAAATGTTCAAGACATTCAGTTTTCAGTGACTATAAATCAAATTAAAAAATTTGAAATTCGTAATGACATTTCAATCAATATATACACCATTGAGAACAATAGTACTCTTCCAATTCGCGTGAGTGAGCGAAAGAGAGAAAAGCATGTGAATTTGCTTTACGTCGAAGTTCCGCAACAAAACATCGTAGGACATTTCGCGCGGATCAAGAATTTATCAAGGCGCGTCAGCTTGCAATTAAGTCAGAAGCATCATCGAAAATACATATGTGATAGGTACATAGATTTGATATGATTCAATGTATTAAAATAATTAGTTCGAAACTGATTTTTTGTTTATTTTCGCAGATGTCTACACTACTTTCATTCCGAGCAAAAATTGCAAGGGCACACTGCGGACTGTGGCCAGATCAACGACTGTGCTGTCCGTCTACCGAACGATGCGAGCATCTGGCTCACTTTTAAAAACTTCAATCATAAGGAGCGACTTCCATTCGTAATATACGCCGATCTTGAGTGCGTTCTTGCGAAAACGAATGAACCAAACATGTACCAACACCACGAGGTTCAATTGTTATGCAGATATGAATCGCACCGTAGTAGCGATTGCATTGCATGGTTCGTCGAACATTAAAAAAAATCAGCTTTGCATGTAAAATATATTTTATCTTCAAATATCCCCATGGTATAGTTAACATCCGACGAGAAGCTTGAATTTCAAAGCGCGATTAAGTGTCACATATGTGAAGAAGATTTTGCACAAACCGATACACGAGTCCGCGATCATTGTCATTTAACTGGGCGTTACAGAGGCCCCGCCCATTTGAATTACAATCTAAATTTCAAACAATCTTTTTTCATTCCGGTCGTTCTTCACAATTTGTCTGGCTGTGATGCGCATTTTATAATCAAGGAAGTAGCCACCGCGTTCGAAGGGAAAACTTACGTGATTCCAATAACAAAAGAAAAATATATTTCGTTCACGAAAACTGTTCAAAGTACTACCGAAGAAACAAAAAACCAAATTAAATTACGCTTCATCGATGCATATAAATTTCTAACCACAAGTCTTGAGAAATTGGCATCATTTTTAACGACGGACAAACTGAAAATGTTACGCTCACAATTTCATGGCCTACCGATGCATGATTTTACATTATTAACAAAAAAAGGTGTGTTCCCATACGAATACATTGGCCATGTCAGCAGATTGGAAGACACGTGTTTGCCGCCGCGCGACTCATTTTACAGTTCCTTGACCGGGGAAACGATCAGCGCGAGCGAGTACGTTCACGGTGAGAATGTCTGGGAGCGGTTTTCCATTCAAACGCCTTGTGAATATAGTGATTTGTATTTGAAGACGGATGTTTTGTTCTTAGCAGATATTTTCGAAAATTTCCGTGATACGTGTATTGAAAGTTATGGGCTTGATCTGGCGGATTATTACACTCTTCCCGGATATACTTGGGACGCCATTGAAATATACGCACATTACGTTTGAATTATTGACCGACATTGACATGATTTTATTCATCGAGCGAGGTATACGCGGAGGTTTAAGCCAATGTTCAAACAGACATGCACATACTAATAACAAATACATGCAATCGTATGATCCATTGAAATCATCATCCTACCGGATGTACTTCGATGTGAACAATTTGTATAGATAGGCAAAGTGTCAACCTTTGCCTTATGCTGATTTTCAATGGATCGACGACACATCGAATTTTGACGTATTATCCATAGCGCTAAATTCGCCTGTAGGCTACGTTCTCGAAATCGATCTCGAATATCCGCAACGTTTGCATGATTCGCACAGTGACCTTCCGTAATGTCCGACCCGCGACAAACCACCTGGCAAGCGCCAAGAGAAATCGCTCGCAACCGTATGCGATAAGAAGCGTTACGTGATACACTATCGCAATTTGCAGCAGTGTATGCGTCATGGACTTAAAGTAGCTAAAATACACAGAATTTTTAAATTCACTCAATCCCCCTGGTTGCGTTCATACATCGAATTGAACACGCAGTTTCACACACGTCCTACAAATGATTTCGAGAAAAATTTGTATAAATTAATGAACTGTGCACTATTTGGTAAAACGATGGAAAACGTGCGAAACCGTGCAGACGTGAAACTTGTAACAAAGTGGGAGGGACGCTATGGGGCAGAGGCAATGATAGCTAAACCAAATGTTCACAGTCGAAGTATCTTTTCGAAAAATCTTATTGCCGTCGAATAGCGAAATCTGTAGGTGAAAATTTAACAAGCCGATTTATGTGGGTATGTGTATACTCGACATTTCGAAAATATGCTTATATGTGTTTCACCACGAATTCATGATTCCGCTGTATCAGCAAAACTACAAGGTCATGTATGCCGACACCGATAGTCTCATATACCACATTAAGTCTGACGACGTTCACGACGATATGAAGCGTAACATTGATAAATTTGATACGAGCGATTACCCGATAGAAAACGTGTACGGTTTACCATTAGTCAACAAGAAAGTGCCCGGTCTCATGAAAGATGAAAATAATGGTGTGGTACTGACGGAATTTGTGGGATTGAGAGTAAAAATGTACGCTTTGCGAGTCCATGGTAAAAAAGATACGAAAAAGGTGAAAGGTGTGAAAAGTAATGTCGTCGCGCGAACAATAAATTTCAATGACTACACTCGCTGTTTACGGGAAGAAATTGAGATGACTCGTCAGCAGTCTTGCATAGGATCGAAGCTGCACGAAGTTTACACTATTTCAGAGTCAACAATTGCTCTAAGTCCACACGATGACAAGCGGTATATCGTGCCGAAAAGTACAGACACTCTACCATGGGGTCATTATAAAATAGCATTGTAAATGTATTTGTTAGGCTCCATTGTATGTATTGTTATAAAATAAATATGGAGAGATATAATGAATGTAGTAATGTAAATTTGATATATATTGGAAAATATTCATGTTATATATAATGCGAGTATGTTAATGTTTACAGGAAATAATTATTTATTTTTATAAGGGATGGTGAATGTATACACAAATAAAATGGTATGCCTATTGTAAATAAACTTTATTGAATTTTTCATATACTTTATAAAAGTTATTACAATATTTAATTTTTGTGTATCCACGAGTTTTGAGATTTATCCATTCCCAACCATTTAACATAAACATCATTGTCCTTTTTTCGTATTATCTTCTCCACGAGATATATGTTTGGATGGGCAACACGTTGCAGTTCGGATTCGTAGAATTCTCCGGATATCGGATTTCCACTTGAGTCCTCGACTAGGTACGTTACAGGATAAGTTTGTTGCACCTTGACGATTTTAAACACTTCGGTGGTCTAATTTGGTTTGAAACCTGTTTCAAATATTGTCTTGAATTTGCTTATGCGCACAAAATCATTGACTTTGAATCTTGCAGGAGCCGCAATTTTTACGTTGCTATATACGGTGGTTAAGAGTTGCTCCGCGATCGCAGGAGTAAAGTCGATGGGCCTCATGCCAATCGTACGATGCTTTCGAGCATTGTACTTCACAATGAGTTGCGGTAACGCATCGCTCCACTTGTAATTGCCATTGAGTGTGAACATTTTTCACATATTATTTTTGAAAGTGCAATTGAATCGTTTGACGACCGAGGTCTTCATAATAGATTTCGTCGAATAATGATTGATGTTGTATTTCTCCATGAGTCGTTGTACGTTTACATTATAAACTTCTCTTCCTTTGTCGGTTTGAAGATTTTTCGGATAACTACTATGATCTTGTATGATTTTCGCGATCGTTGTACCCATTTCGTTGCCAGATTTACTTTTCAAGGGTACGGGCCATGCATACTTGCTGAACACATCGATGACAGTGAGGATGTAATTGTAGCCTTTGTTGAAACGCGAATATGGCCGCATTTCGACTACGTCAGCCTGCCACAAATCATCATACCCACGTATGATGACACATCTTCGCAGAAAGTATTTTCTTGCTGGTGCATGTAATTCCTCCACGAGCTGCTTTTCTTCAAACGTTTTTTATTCTCCGAGCATATCGTGTGTTTGACTAGACGATTTTTACAAATCTTCCTGCGTTGTGTCAGCTACAGCGTCAGTTACATACTGAATCGTTTTAGACGTATCGTTCATAGTTCTTCGAAGCGTATCCTCTAGTGCGATGAATTTTTTCTCAAAATCATCCAGGCGTTCTGTTAACAGCTTGATTTTCATTTCCACATAACGTTTATTAGCAGCATCGTAATCCCCATCAGGTAGGTGACCTTGTATCGCATCGAATTATATTACATCGAATCTGTATTTTGTATTGTATTTTACTTGATCTTGTATTGCATCGCAGCCACTAAAGGTTAGATAAAGAGCATTATCACGTGTATAATTTCTTATTAGCCTAGTCCACTGATAGTATGAATTATCCTGCGCTCCAAGCGATGATCCGATTTTATTGATCGACATTCCGATATCAATAGTGACGAAGGAATGATCATTACCATCGATGCATAGGTTAATTTATAATGAGACCCGCTTCGCGAAGTTCCTCAATAATCGACATTATCTCATTGTCGTTATCGTTGTTACCCGCGTGTCGTGAAGCTTCCAACAAACGCAAACGATCAACCCACTGGTTGGGATCATTCCAATGCACATAATCGATTTTGTTGTTATTTAATGTCATGGCGAGCTGTATTTCTATACCTCTTCAAGTTTTTCGGTCGAAAGTTAATGGTCCAATTATATATTTATACTTGAAGCCTTTGTTACCCAATACAGGATTGAGTATATTGCTACCACGTTGATGTGCATTCATTGCCAACAATATACTTTTATATTTCTTTTTGTCTTCCTCGGTGTATATTACATCGTCAGGAATTCTCTTGAAGATTACCTCATAGAGTCCAGGGGTTCCCAAATATTTTATGCCATCGATGAATATATTATCATCATTATCTACATCGAAACGCTCATCGCCTAACACCATTCCTTCATTGGTAAATTTGACACCATACACGTAATCCATGCTCGAATTTTTGTCTTATGAAAGAATAGATGAAATGTATTGTTGACCGAGTGGACCGAAATGTTCGTGCAGTGTATTTTGACCTTCAGCCGTTTGTAATTGAGGTTGAACTGTAGATACGAATGATTCGGGCGTAGTCTCAAAAACGTCCTCTTCAACAATGGTGGCTGGTTGCAAGGGTACAGCAGCCATCGACGTATCATCGAGAGATTCCTTTCGCTGCTTGCGTTTCAACTGATACGGTGTAGAAGTTACTAGCGAATCTTGAAATAATGAACGCATGCGCTTTGTTCCTTGTTTCACATCCTTCTCTAGGTTCTTTGCTTCAGACATGCTTATCGAGTCAATTCCCGGCCCAAGAGATTCAACAGCAGCTGATTTTTAAACAATCTGCTTGAGAGGTTCGGTGATTGGCTTGACGTGTCTCTCCAATCCAAGATCTTCTACCATTTTTCCAGTCTTCAAAGTTTGATATTTTTTGCGTATTAAGTGGCTTGTTTTCGCAATGTCCCTGGAAATCTTTTCATCAGTATCAATTGTCGTCATCATGCCCACATGAAATTATTTGTCGGTCGTTGCACAGCTGATTTCTCAATGTCGACTGACTACATCACGGTTTTGCAAACTCGTTAAATCCATTTCTATATTGACCACCGGACAATGAGCTATCTTTGTCAATCACCATGAAGCCATATTCGTGTTGCCTACATTTTTCACATAACACCAGAAAACCTTCATACAGCATGTCCGTATTTACATGTTCATTGTAAACATGTTTCAAGTCCGTACGATCTTGTTTAAATATAATCAGCAGATTCACAATGTCGCGTATAAGATGCTTGGGAAACTTGGCATATGTTTGGCAAAGGTAGAAACAATCAACGCTCGAATGTCTGCCCATCGCAAAGTATTTTCTTACTGTATTTTGCTTGTCACATGCTACATCATCGAAAATAAAAATGGAGTTCGAAAGCGCTTCGTGCGGTGGGATAACATCACTATTATCTGAGAATTAAAAATATCCAATTCCGTTAATCGATGTCAGCAGATTTTCCAAATATTGATATTTTGGCTGTTGAAGCGATTTCGAGTATACATATAGGTTTTCAAAACGTACACCATTTGGACTTTCTTTTAAACTTAACAGAACATTGGTTTTCCCACAATTTGCAGGACCGCAAATAATACTGCGTATCGTAAGTGGCAGCATGTCTCCATGCTTGCGTACTTGTTGGCCCTCCGTTACTTTATCGTCGAAATTGGTCACTTGAATCACCGTCGCTTGTTGCACGAAACGCATGTTTTCTCTCTCAAATCCAAACACACATTCGCCCAAAATGCGTCGTGTGAGGAGTATCTATAGGAGTGCGCCGGGCCAAATCCGCTCAGTATCGAGAATGTTTTTGTACCTGTCGGGCGACTGCAATATTCTCCGCTTAACGGCTCATCAATTAGAGTTTATTCCAAAAATTGTTTTGTTGCAAAATTTGCATCACTTCGTTGACATTTTGTGGGAGAGGCTTCCCGAACACATAAAGGCCGATTCGGAAGTACAGCAACATCGCCGATGCACGCGCTATTGGAATTTACCGGGACAGGTAAATTGACGGTCCAGCACCGTTAATAAATAATAGTGCCGAATGTCAAAGAGAAAAGGCAATGGTTTGTTAAATCGTGCAATAAATGCACTTCCGATCGAGTTATATATTCCCGCTTACTAATTTTCTGGACCAGGCACTCAGTTAAAGCAGAGAGCTGCACGGGGTGATCGTGGTATAAATCCATTGGATGCCGCTCGTCACGACCACGATATAGCCTATTCTCGAAGCAATCATTTAGGCGAAAGACACGTTGCGGATAATATACTTGCAACAACGGCAAGAAAACGTATTACCGCGAGAGATTCGGCTTTTGGCGAGGAAACAGCAGCGATCGCTGTTTGGGCGGCTATGAAAGCAAAAACGAAATTCGGCATGGGAAAGAAGACAAAGAACTCATCGACAAAGAAAAAAACCGTTAAGAAAAGAATACTGCCGATAGCAAAGCGTGGCGGAATTTTACCAATGTTACCAATGCTGGGAGTTCTTGGTTCACTGGCTGGTGGGGCAGCTGGGATAGCAAAGGCTGTGAATGATACCAAAGCGGTGCAACGTCAACTTGAAGAAATACAACGTCATAATCGAGCTATGTGCTCTTTCTCGCTCCCTACAAGCGTGGACCAGGGTGTTCAACTAAAAAAAAACGCTAAAACGCGGTGAAAATGCCCATGGGCGTAACTAATGTACAATTGGAATGCTTAGCCAGACGCATGCGCATACCATTCTTCAGAGCGGTCTTCATGCGCAATGATTTACCAGTTTGTGGTGGAGTGCAACTAGATGAGAGCGGTATAGTAAATTTGGACGATGCCGATGGTCCCGGTACGCATTGGGTAGCCTATGCCAAGAGGGGGAGTCATATAATGTATTTTGATAGTTTTGGAAATCTTCGACCGCCCAAGGAGTTGGTGCGATATTTTGGGTTAAATACCACAAAAATATAATACAATCGAGAATTTTATCAGAATTATAATCAGCGTATTTTCGGGCAATTGTGCTTGCAATTTCTTCAAAACGTCGGTGATCAATATGTATTTAAGCCGTGACAATGTGTCAATCAACTCAGTATTCGAGGGAAACATGTCACTGACGCTGACGTTGACCGGCAAGAGTATCCTTCTAACCGCCAATTATTTTTCCGCTATAGATTTCAATGATGGCTGTAATGACCTCGGTTTGACGGATTTCGAAACTTATCACACAATACCAATTGTGAATTCATCAAACAACAAATGTTACTTTGACAATGATGACAAGGAAATTATAATCCCTGAAGGATCGTATGAACTGAGCGCCATAAATGCGTATCTGAATCATGCAATTTTACTCAAAGGGGTTGATAGCGGTGATGATGCTGAACATGAAATTGTTGCTCGAAAGGTTGATAACGATGACCTCGATGAAAATGGCGAATACGCAATCGTGCTACGCGCTAATCATACTATGCTAAAGAGCGAAATCAAATGTGCGTACAGAATAAATTTCAGTAAACCCGACAACGTAGGATCCCTGTTGGGATTTTCAACAAATCGAATACTGCATCCCTGGAAATTGCAGGAATCCGATGTATCGATAAACATAATGAATGTCAGCTATGCGGAATATCATTATCCGCATAGAATGTAGTGTCACCACTGGTGCGTAGTGCAATGGCGAACGTGTACACACGATACATGAATTTTCGCCAAGCATACCACCAGGATATAAGATATCGGAAACGCCTGCCCAAATCATTAATCTTCCGATCGTTGTGCGGAGCATTACGGATCTAACGATACGTATCGTGCATCAAACGTGAAAACTACTCGATTTTCGCGGAGAAGAAATTACGGTGAGATTGCACATACGAAAGGGACGCTTGTGATGCTTGTTCTGTACGACACGGAATACGCCAGAGAGATAATACGATTCCACACGATAATACTCTTGCAAGAAGACAAGCGGTATTGAGTGTTAAATTACCTGCAAAGAAGAAACTCAGTGCAGCGAATCGTGAATTTTTAGAATCTCTGGGATTTATTGTACGACATACTTGAGGCAAAAGAATGACTGACGTTTCGAATAGAAGTAGGGAGCCAATCTTCGACGACAGTATCATTAAAATTGAGACTCATACGTACAATCCGTATGCCAACTCGACGTTTGGACACAGCGATGAAATATCGAATTCCTATATAACACCAATACTTGTATACCCTACCATCTGAAAGTTTTCTCTACGTTGAGGGGAAGTTCACGGTGCTTAAAAAACCTGATGATCAAGCAATAATAGTATTGGGAAACAATTGCGTTGTATTTATGTTTGATGAAGTTCGTTATGAGCTCGATGTTGTGGAGATTGATCGCAATCGAAACGTTGGAATAACAACCACGATTAAAAACTACATCTCTCTAAGCCTTGAGAGGAGTCATACTTTGAAAAATCCTGCGTGGGATGTAACACATAATAATGGGGGAACATACTTTAATTTTTGTGTACCTCTCAACATATTGCTAGGATTCTGCGAAGATTACAAGCGCATTGATATCAATGCTCGTCGTGAGCTAATTCTGATACGTCCGCGCAATGATAAAAATTGCGTATTCGGTCAGCATCTATTAGTAGAGGCATAAGTTGAATTGCTCAAGAAACAATGGCGTATGCCCCACGCAATATTAAATGAGATAACTAAATTGTCATTACTTCGAACATTGGAAAGTGGGCGATACTTGAATATGAGCTTTCGCTCTTGGGATCTATACGAGTACCCACTGCTTCAAAGCACAACGAAACATTCATGGACTGTGAAAGCTGCCTGCCAGCTAGTGAAACCAAGATATGTAATATTTGCGCTGCAGACTGGCAAATAAAATTCTATGGCAAAGGACATTACACTATTCAACGATTGCAAACTCGCCAATGTTGAACTTTATCTCAACTCGGAATCCTATCCTTACGATGATTTGAATTTGGACTTTGACAAAAACAGACTCGCCATTTTGTTCAATATGTACTCTCGATTTCGTAAATCTTATTACGGCTGTAATAGTGATAATTCTTCGCTCACTATCGCAAACTTTCAATATAACGGCCCTCTCACGGTTATCGATTGCTCGCGCCAGAAAGAGTATGTGAAAAATGCTACCGTGGACGAACGAATAGAGTTTGAATGTAAGAAAGATTTGCTACCAAATACTACTATTGTTTGATCTTGCACGATCACGTTGTTTAATATTATCCATTGACAAACATGGTTCGTAAAATTGTATAGATCAGCAAGTAACCCCCGCTCAATGAATAAATAATGTAAAGACGAGTTTCTTAAATATTGACGTCAGTCATCAATTGATCTTGCTCTCGACTTGATCGAGCCAATGCATCTTCATTATGGCTGTACCTACATTTCTCGATATACAAGGGTTCATTTTTGGGAGAAACTTTATCGTGAAGGAAGTAGCGATTCTGAGAGCGGGATGTGTACTCTCTCCTTACATTTTCGCGAGTATCATACCATGGATACTCACAAAATCTGAGAGATACGAAGCGTCACAGCTGATTCGGAATCATCATGGTCTAAAGTGGACCTATGGAACCGTTCCATATAGCATGGCTCAAGGTTTAATAACGGCTGCAGTTGTGGGCCCAACGGAAGACGATATGTATCCTATCGTATATGTTGACGGCTATGAAAAACGAGAATGGTTAGCTGATATATTAAATATGAAAAATGATCTAGTTGTTGAAACGTTGGACGTGGACTTTGGCGGTATGGATACCTTAAGTAAATTAGGTGTAAGCTATAATCTACGATGCGAAAAGCATGAAAAAAATTGTGCATTACAAAATGTATTTAAAATGTTTAATTGGCGGTTGGATCATATAGATTCATGCAAATAAACGAAATGTGACATTATGTGATTTTTTATTCTCCTCACCCCTTTCTTTGTTACATCATCTGTAATGAGATTACACAGTTGTATAAAGTATTGCTCTCGAAAGAAAAACAATTTTTTTTTCGTTTGGAAATTGATGGAAAGTAACATAATATACTCGCTCGATGATGTTCGAAGGCATTCATCGGTAGATGTTCGATAGATATTCAAGAGACGTTCGGAGACGTTCGTGAGACGTTCGTGAGACGTTCGTGACAGGTTAGGAGATGTTCGTGAGAAGTCCAAGAGAAGTTCGGAGGCTCTCTCTCTCTCTCTCTCTCTCTCTCTCTCTCTCTCTTTCTTTATTATACCGATTATACCGATTATACCGATTATACCGATTATACCGATTCCAAAGATGAACATTATACATATGTTAAAGAAAATTGGTAAAAAAACGAGTTTCCTAAATAGAGTAGGGTATTACGTATCTGCGTATACGAGATGTGTCATATATAAAGCAATTATCGCCCCTCACTTTGAATATTGCGCAACGCTGTTAGTGGGTATGGGAGAAACAGAGTTGAATAAACTGCAGATCGCGCAAAACAGAGCGATGAGAGTCATATTGCAATGCAACCGATACACGAAAGTCGAAGATATGCTGAATGCGGTGCAATTTATGTCTGTAAGGCAAAGATTGTACTACAATGTATGTATATTTATTTTTAAAGCAGTGAAAAATCTACTGCCCAAAGAACTGAAAAGTCGGTTACAAATAGTGAGAACGAGGACTGGTAGGGAGACACGACAAGCGGAAAATATAGTAATACAATTTCGGAGAACGCGAAGCGCACAAAAGAGTATGTACTATGACGGAGTGAAAATGTATAATGCATTGCCAGCTGATCTAAAAGGCTGTGAAAAAGTCGAGCAGTTTAAACGAATGTTAAAAGAATATGTTGTGTCAACAGTAAAATGAGATGTACTTAGATTTTAAGGAAATATGTAACAATATGTACAACAAATAGCTGAGAAAGCTAATAAACATCAATCAATCAATCAATCAATCAATCAATCTCTCTCTCTCTCTCTCTCTCTCTCTCTCTCTCTCTCTCTCTCTCTCTCTCTCTCTCTTCTCTCTCTCTCTCTCTCTCTCTCTCTCTCTCTCTCTCTCTCTCTCTCTCTCTCTCTCTCTCTCTCTCTCTCTCTCTCTCTCTCTCTCTCTCTCTCTCTCTCTCTCTCTCTCTCTCTCTCTCTCTCTCTCTCTCTCTCTCTCTCTCTCTCTCTCTCTCTCTCTCTCTCTCTCTCTCTCTCTCTCTCTCGACTTCCCTCATAAAGTTCCTCATCACCTTCTGTTGATTAAACTTGAACGGCTAGGTTTTTCCGATGCTGCGCTAAAATGGGTATTCTCATATGTTTCTCCGCGTTCCCAGGCGGTTATAGATGATAATGGGAATATTACGCCGTGGCTCCCAACCCAACCTCGGAGTGCCTCAAGGATCAGTGTTGGGACCTGTTCTAGTCTCGATATATATATATAGAGACGAGTACCTGTTCTAGGCTCTATATATATATATATATATGTGTGTGTGTGTGTGTGTGTGTGTGTGTGTGTGTGTGTGTGTGTGTGTGTGTGTGTGTTTGTTTGAAAAATCTTTAGCATGTTATTCGATGAAACTCTCTAATTATCACAATCATATTAACTAATTCATATAGCTTATGTGATACAACAAATAGTTAGAGGTATTCATTTGGTCTCTTATGCCATATCAGCGACTAAAATGTTATAAGCACTAGGTAGCGTAGGGGCAGCGGAGCGTAGCTATGATTAGGTAGGACTAACTTCAAGTCGCATATAGGGCAAATGTTTTCTTCGAAAAAAATCATTTCTAAAGGCCAGGGAATGACTAATTACGATGAAAATTCCTTGTGGTAAAGCTCTCAATTAAGAAGTTCATTTTATTTTCGATTTATGAAATATTTTATGCATATAGTACACTTAGCTTTACAGTGTACATTGTAAGCAAATAAAGATTAATTCAAATCTCATCTTTATTAATATATATAAATATCTTTGAAAGAAATATGATCGTAGTAGGCTGTGAGTCAAGGAAAAAACCTATTTTATTTAAATAGATTCTATATAAATTAATTTTTTTGTTTAGCAGTGTACAGTAGGTCGAAAGGGGGGGGGGGGGGGGGGGGCAGTAGGTTCTGCGGGAGTGCTCGAAGTAGGCCGACCTGAGGTTCCGTAGGTTCAATTGTGATCCTCACTAACCTCCTTTGAGTCAAAAAGTCTACTTTCTGCCATGCCGGAGGTTCATCGGAGGCTCTAACGCATGGTACTTTCTAACATTATACCCTCCTTTAGATACCCAATAATTCGCTCACGCCGATTTCTGCTCGCCTTCATTTTGTCGATTGAACGTGGCTCGAAAATTTCGAGTCGGGTGCTTACTGACATACGTGCGGAATTAATCAGCACTCTGATCATTCCGAGGCTCGATTATTGTTCCGTCGTATATTGCAACCTTCCGGATACTTTAAACACCAAATTACAGAGACTCGTGAATTGTTGCATACGCTTCGTCTTCAATCTTCGTAGAGGCGAATATGTAACGGGGTTCAGGCATCGGTTGAGATGGCTCTCGGTAAAAAATAGGCGCTCCTACCTCCTTGCTATTCTAGCATATAAAGTCATCAATGAAAACGTTCCAGAATTTATCGATGAACTATTCGTTAGAGTTGACCCTAACGCTCGGACTTCACTTAGACTTCCACCCTCTACTTTTAACATTCCCTTTGCGCGGACGAGTGTCTTTCAACACTCTGTTGCCGCATCATCCTGTTGCCTCTGGCACTCGCTACCAGTGAATGTAGCTAGCTCTCGGTCATTAGAGATATTTAAGCAACGACTATTTAATTACGTGTTCCATCGCGAGGTGACGAGTGAGCTCTAGTGCTACGGTGAACTCCGTTCGTGTGTCTTACAACTAATTCTAATTCTAACGCTCCATATTATCATTAATATTATTATTATTTTCCTTGCTGGTATTGTCATACATCGGTTCTTCTTTTCCTTCTTCTGCTGTGCTTCCTGCATTCCGGTATTCTTTGAAGCTATCGTGGAAACTCGGGGTCACCTCTTAGTAACTTAAGTCTCACTTGGGTATCTTAGTATGTTAGTATCTTAGTATCTTAGTTTCTTAATCTAGTTTCACTTTATCTAACAATCATGCTTAGTTAATATTTGATGTTAGCTGCTTATTTTCTGCGTATTCTCGGCGTATTTTTGTGAAATTCTATCTATCTCTGCGTATTTTATGCGTATTTCTGCGTATTATCTGTGTACTTTTCCGCGTTTTATCTGCGTATATTTCTGCGTTTATTTCTGCTTATGTTTTTGTGCATTCTCTGTGTATCTTCTACGTATTTATATTTCTCGTATGTCGTGTGAATCATTGTTGCGTCCATTAGTTTAACTAGTTCATCATGAATCACACTTGCCATGTACTCACATTTGACCGAAAGTGGTACTAGGGCATAATAAATCATATAAATCAATAATATCAATCAATCAATCAATCAATCTGTCTCTCTCATGCATACGTGTAATCCGATCCCTTTTCTCAGCGACACGGGTCAACCAACTTGGCTCTCAGGCGAGAGTCGCTAAGTAATAAAATCCATGAAGTAAACAATATAAAACAAAAATAAATCATCAATAAATTTTAAATACTTAAAGATCAATAATCGATGATTATATATACCCCCCTCCACCGCTCCAACGACTTCCCCCTCCCCGCGTGACGGCAGCCTCTCCGTCGAGTCCCCCTCCCCGCTTGACGGCATACCCCATCACACGTGAACCCCCCGCAGAAGACCAGCGTTAGAACCGGCCTAGCTATGTTACTTTAAAATAACTGTGAAATACTAACACTGTAGATTTGAACGTTTCTTTTAATTGAATTCCCCACAAAACACTTTGAAAATGGGCGTGCACACTGGAATACGGCCTTTAACAATCTTCATGCATCGAACGCTTCAAAAAAATGTTCTCATCATTCATGTTTGAAAAGTCTCATCCAAAAATCAACAGGTCGCACTGTTTTTATATTTAAATATAATCGTTACACGCTGGAGTATCGTTAGCAATTTTTGTAGTAATTTTCCAATCATTACTGACCTTTTTTTAGAATGACGTAATATGGGACTAATGACGTAATAAACATTCCCAATCTACTTTGAAGATGCTTGACGAGACGACCGTTACAATTTTGTATAGCGTTTATTGATTAAGGTTTCTATTTATTCATTGTACGATGTCGAGCCGGGAATAGCTATAGTAATTCAACAATTACTATAGCTTCATTTATATTTTATAACAAGAGCAGACTCGGTACTACATGATACATCACGTTCAAATATTAAAGATCAAAGATGAAGTTGAAAACTCTTAATTATCTGAATGATTGAAATTGCGCGCGCGATTTAAATTGTTTCCATTCCATGGGTGTACAAATTTGATTATATGTTTAGTCATTCTCTTTGGAAGTTGTAGCTCGCCGATGAATCCACCTCGTGAATTTCTCAACCGTGCGTCAAATCTCTTTTCTCACCGGTTAATGAATTTATAATTTCTCACGTTTTATCGTTCGAAGCTTATTCCATCTCACGTATTTGTCCCCGTATATTATAACGATATACACGGTGTCCCTGTTATCTCTGCCACCCGAAATAACTCGGTAATTATCGACGTGACAAAAAAATGTTCCAGACAAAAGTTGTATGGTGTGAAGAGGGCCATCAAATGCGACGCTTTTTTTTATTTCGGTCGAGGCGCTGACGCACAGTGAAGGTCACTTCCACCTTTTAAAGTGGAATGGTTTATTTTTTTCAACCATCTTGTGGAGTACCTCAAGCCGCATAAAAACATTAGGGGGTCAAAGTCGTTCAAGGTCATTCAAGGGCACCTATTATAATGAAATACAAATCTAAACATCTCAGATCACTACCAAATATTTAATAGTGATCCGAGATATTTAGATTTGTATCATTGATACGGACCTTGAATGACCTTGAACGACTTCAACCCCCTAACCTTTTTTTATGCAGCTTGAGGTGCTCCACAAGATGGTTTTAAAAAATGTACCATTCCATTAAAAAAAGTCGAGGTGACTTTCACTGTGTGTCAGCGCCTCCGCCGAAATAAAAAAAAAGGTCGCATTTGATGGCTCCCTTCACACCGTACAACTTTGTCTCGAACATTTTTTGGGACGTCGATAATTACCGAGTTATTTCGGGTGGCAGAGATAAGGTGGCAGAGACACAGTGGGTCCCTGTGTATAAATACATATTTATTATTTCTATATATTCATCGTTTTGCTCTCTTTCTTAAAGCTGCGAGAGTCGGCTCAGCAATATGAATTATTTATCGGTGGGAGAAGCCCCCAGCGTAAACGACAAAATCAGGATGAAGCAGGGTACTCTATTTAAAGCTGAGTTCTTGTTGTTCAAAAGTGTATTGTGCAATTAGCATGAAAAGTGAACCGAGCACTATGTATTACAGCGGAAAGGGGGTGAAGGCCGGAGTGAACCGAGCTCCCGGACGGCTGGAAGCCGAATGAGAGCGCGGCAGACCGAGCGGCGGCGGGGCCCCCTACTCCATTGAGTCGAGCGAGCGAGTGGAATGGAGAGGGGAGGGCTGGGCGAGTGCGTGGCTGGCGAGATGCTCTCGATCGCGGATCGATAGAGACTGAGCTCCGGCCGCGTGGTCGAAGAAAGTTCCCCCCACTCCTCGCCTCTAGTAGGAAATTCGAGAAAAGCGCGCAGAGCGCCGCGTCAACCAATAAAATAGGATTTTGCGGAATCTTTGCGGCAATTGGTACACCAACCCTCCCTGAGCCGGAAGGAGTAAAAGGCTTAATTATTGGAGTAAAATGTCGTCACTCAAACAGACAAAACTAGGGAAAGCGTGATTGGGAGGAAATGTCGCCACTCGGAATAATTCACTTAGATGGAAGAGAAAAACCCTGCGATTGGAGAAGCAAGCGTGGCGGTTATAAGGAAACCACTATATAAGGACCAGTAGAGCAAATATCGCCCTTAGACTTTCTTGAGCAGCCAACCATCCTTCAACCCTTGGGAACCAGTCGGTAGTCTAAACCAGAGCAATCTGGGGAAAGTCGTGGCGTCTTCTCTCCATCTTTTCCTCGAGCCTGAGCCGGTAGTCAGAACTAGGGCAACCTAGGGAAAGTCGTGGCCAGGTCTCCTATCTAGAACCTACACTCAAACCCAGCGCAGGTTGAATGAGATGTACGGCGAATGAGAGCAGCGCGGAGTGCGCGAGAATGTAAGGAGAATGAGAATTAGAGAGGGAAGGCGCAAGGTGCGATAGGTGGAGAAGGAAAGAAAGGCCACGCGGAGTCCGTGGGTAGCGAGTGCGGGAAGCGATCTAACGCGCACCATCCGAGCGGGAGATAATTTGTCCAGCGGGAATATTTAATGTGTCCAATCAGAATGAAGAGAAGAACGCAATGCGAGCGTTAGTTAAATCTATTTCGCGAAATTAGCGTCACAAAAGAAGCAATATTAAATTAAGCGTTATTTTATGTGTATTATTGAGTTTTGTTTATATTAAATAAAATATGTAAAGCGTAATTTCGAGTACAACAATTTATTCCTAGACTCCGTTCAAGTCCAGCGACCCAATCCTCGGACGCACAGATCGTCAACGCTAAGATAGTCGAGGAGAAGAGTCGAATTAATGCGAAACCGTCGCAGAATATTGCTAGATAATTTGACAATGCCCGATATCGTTCTACTATGCAGATGCTTGAGTAATATCCTTCTGTCATTTTCAAACAAATCCTGACCGCAGCAATATTTGTTCGCTGAGCAAATAAAAAAATGCTTCAGGTAGTGATCAGTAAAAATATCAATAAGGCTAATTAGGAACAGCTTAAGGCCTTATGCCACAGTAACGGATATAAAATCATGTGCGAATTTAACAAGTTTTCTTCGTATGTAAAAGTGATTCACTCGTAAAATGAATTACACATCTATTTAGTATGAATATTAAGCTGTTAGAATTTTTTTTCGTTGTACAAAATGGCCGATTGCACGAAACTTCTCGAAACAGCTTTTTTCCAACTGGCGTGACACACAACTTCAGCAATTTTCACTCAATTTACCTCAAATTTAAAAGTTATGTCCCTAATTGCATTTCGCAGAGAAGTACGTACGGAATTTCTGATTAATCGAAAACTTTTCATTTTATGAGCAGTTTATGAACAGCTATAACGATTTTTTTTACTGAAAATTCACTTCTTAAGTTCAAATACTTACAACTTTTGAATAAAACAATATTTTGTTAAATTCCGTACGTACTTCCCTAGATATTCTAATGTCGATTGACGAGAATTTTTGTTTTTAGTTCAAGGTAAAAAATTGTGGATCCTAAAAGTCACGCCACGGTGCGCCTAAAAAAAGATAACAAAATAAAATATTAGTAGTCGGTCATTTTGTACATCGAAAAAAAATATACATTTTTTCTACAGCTTAATATTCATACTACATAGATGTGTAATTAATTTGATGAGTGAGTCACTTTTTCATACGAAAAAAATTGTTAAATTCGCATATGATTTTATATCCGTTACTGTGGCCTAAGGCCTTAAATACAGTGCAGACAAAGCTGTACCAGAAATAATGGTGCAGAGAAAATGTTCGATGGAAATCAAAATCGATTGAGAAATTTTTTATCGGAACTTTATCGATTAGCCATTTCTTTTACTGTGACACTCCAAGATTATTTGCTTGGTGCGCAATACTAGCGCTGCGTAGCATTTGTATTTTCGTCGGCTCTGTCGAAGGCTCTGTGATTGTGGTTATAATATTGTGATAAATTACAAAAATTAGAATCGCCCCTCAATTGTATTTAATTTGTTTGCATTAAATTATTTTGTCTGGCCAAAGACGACAAAAAGCGTTTCCTATTAGTAAAGTAAAAAATAGTAAGTAACGTTTCCTTAAAATGTATATTTTTGCTAACTTGTAATTTTGTTTGGGTTCGAGAGTATAACTCACAATGATAAATTCAAACCTCAAACTCAATCTAAGGGAAAACTGTTGAAATCTGCTAAACACGTTAGGGACGTAGAAGAGTTCATGACAAAACATGAGCCAAGTTTAATAATTCAAGCTCCTGTCAAGGGAAACCTCCTTTTTCTTGTAACTGCAGCTATCCATTTGTTGCGTTGTCTCACTTCTAATTTCCCGTAAGGAATCGATAAAATTTACATTTCCTATTCTTTCCGGTATTTTTGGAAATTTATTACACAGCAACTGTCGTGGCTCATTTTTAATAAATCAATATTTTTTTTTTATTGCAAAAACTCATACTACGCTTCTACAGATTTGACAGATGAATAGCTGAGTTTGTTGCAACTTTTTTCCGCTGCGGGTGCTGCATTCAATTTCTTCACACCCACCCTATACACTGCACGGAGCGAATAAACTTCGTATTGCAATAGTCTGATAAAGTCTAAACTTGATCTCCGACATTAAGGTAACGGTACCATTGTTCGGAAGGGTCCCACTGTTCGGACAGTGGTTCGAATAACTCACCATAATAGCAATATAATCGACAGGTATCGAAAAGTAATACCTGTGTCCTATTCAGCTTTAATTATTTATTAATTACTGAAAAATTATACGCTAATAATGAATTTTAGGAGTAAAATTGACGATTCATATTAACGAGTCCGAGTCAGTCGTGTCACGAATGCACTTTTCTAAACCGGAGAGCTCAATAGTATCGATAATTATGTGATAGTAATAGGGGTTTATTGTTTATCGATTCCTAGACTATATTTATGGCCTATCGAAAGTGAATTGGACAAACTCTTCGACTCCGTCGCCGCAATTCGGTTTCAATAAGGTTTTATATAGCTACTTCAGCGTCCTTTTAAGTGGGCCATCCATCACAGGCATGTACCGCGGTCGAATCTCATGTCCGATTACTGGTACGAAGGCACGTAGCCACAGAGACCGAAACACCGGACACCAAGCTTTGTGTGTTTCGTTTCACTGCGTACCTCGCGATAAATTACTTGTTTAAGTACTTATCACATACTTACAAGGAAACGTTGCGAGGTCGATGTCTCTGATTTCGATGAAATTTGGCATGCTTGTAGAATGGGTAAAAATAGGTGACACGTATTTTTTTATATCGCTGGAACCCGATTTTTAAGGTTTGAAACGCACCCTCGAAAATTGGGGTGTTTTTCGTTTTTCGTCGATAACGTTTTAACGGTACGAAATATAAAAAAACTTCAAAATCCAACTATGTTCATTTTTTCGTGTGCTATACACTGGAGATGAAAACGATGCAGATATCAACAAATTTCATATTGTTTATTTCAAAAATGCAATTTTTTCAACCGCATCTCAGAGAATTTTCAATCGATTGGGATGTAAATTTGCATACACGTAGATAATGGAAAAGTACGGATACGGATTTTTTCATTTTCCGATATCTTACAATTCAGGGGTGGAAACTGCCCGTCGATTTTTTAGTGAAGAGCATCGTATAATCAGCTAGCCTTTTGGCATTTCAGTCTAAATTCACGTCAATGTATGTACGTGTTATGACACAATTGCATATTTGCAACATTCCAGCCGCCCCCTCCCAAACGGCCCCCCTCTCGAAAGGCAAACGTTCAAAGTTCTTACCGTGCGGCATGGACGAAAATTGGGAGAAATACAAATGGTTCACAAAGAAAGTACAATCAGTCAAAATAGTCTACACACATATTCTCGTTTTGGCGGAACGACACTCTTAAGGGGTCAATGCACCCTTAAAAACGTTGTTCTTTCTATAGCTCGTGGACGGGTTGAAATAAAAATAAAGTACGAAGGGAAAAAATGTATTCTTCGACTACTAGACGTTCATGATGATAATGATAAGTACAGAAACAAATAGCGTGTTGTTTATTGCAATGATTCGTGAATTACTGGTGAAAAATCACTTTTCAGTTTTCCACTATTATGGGCACAGGCAAGGCTCGCAACCACGGACTGACTTCGTGCTTTGGGAAGTAACTGGATTACAATTGTATATGTACGAAAAAATTCTCCCCCGACACTGCCCCGTACTGTCTTTGAAGATTACAACACAATCGGAAAAAAGTTTTCACGCTTACTTATTTAGGAAACGTTTTATATAGGTCGCCGTATCAGGGCTTTAACAGGCGTGAAACGCTTTTTGCATCCGACCCTGATGCGGATGTCGGTTAGGGACCTGATCAGTATACCTTTGCAGGCTCTGATCCGACTGCTGTATCTATGCCTGAAATGACAAATAAAAACAATCCAAAAATTATGAATAAAAAAATTCTGTTAGTATTTTTTGTTTCCGTATACCTTATTTATGTCCCTGCCTATATGATAATTGAATTAAAACGTATTCTGCCTCGTTAAAGTCTTTGGCCACCCTCGGGATTGAATCGATGCCTTCTTATTCTAGAGCTGAGCGCGCTACCTATTTCGCCATTCTAACATTTCTGTAAACTTTCTTATTTGCTTTCCTATCTTTATCAGTCTAATTCTATTCTCAAGAATGTCAATAATTTTATGTATGATGTTGAAGGTTGCATCATTGCAATGCAACAATAATTATGTTTTTAACGCTGAATTTTTCTTTTCATTTAGGGCCATTGCACGGTATGCAATGGCCCTGAACGTGGTCTGTTCAGTGCAGTGCAGTGCACTACGTGCAGACCGCGCGATACAAACGCGATACACACTTGATCTATATGCGTTTTGTGCAAAGGCCCTTAGGCTGTGACAGCAACTCTCACGCATGTAATTTCGACAAAAATAGTAAATTCACTTTTTTTCTCATTTATATATTATATACATCTATGGAAATATTTACACACACACACACACACACACACACACACACACACACACACACACGCACACGCACACGCACACGCACACGCACACGCACACGCACACGCACACGCACACGCACACGCACACGCACACGCACACGCACACGCACACGCACACGCACACGCACACGCACACGCACACGCACACGCACACGCACACGCACACGCACACACACACACACACACACACACACACACACACACACACACACACACACACACACACATATATATATATATATATAGATTAATCAGTCATTTCAAGTTCCACCATTAACAATAGTTTGAATTATGTATTATTAAATAATATCGCTTTAGTTCGTTTGCATATAAACAATTAGTCCATGTTTATGACCTGCTCGCAGAGTGTAGATTATTCGAATTCATGTGGTTTATATCGCAGACATCAATAAAACCTAACCTCAAAATCTTAATTCGCCAAGTACGGCTGCACTGATCCGGCTGACATCCGGTACAGATCAGGCATGCCGTAACACGGTGTCTATGGATGCTATATTACGGCGACATACAGGCTATCGTACTTCGGCCTGTTTAGGGTGACCTTTCGCGCCCGTACTAAGGTTCCACCGATCCAGTCCACCCACAGCACAGATCAGGCCTATGCCGTAACTTGGCGTCCATGGACGCCATATTAGTGCCGCATACAGGCTACCGTACTTGGCCCTGTTCAGGGTGCCTACTCGCGCCCGGACTGTTTTCACTGGTTCGGGGGACTTCCAGCACTGATCAGACGTGCCGTACGGAACACAGCTGGATAGTGGCCTGATCAGTCAGGCTGCCGGATAAACATTTCTTGCCGGGTAACCGTGTGTTGTTGATGTTTTCGATTGCACTACTGTCTCAACCGATTTCTGCCCTTCTTTCGCCAATGTGCGGCCTGTAGCTCTAAATTAAATCCACTCTAATCAGATTTAAAGGTGTTTTCAGCCCCAACGTTGGCTATATTTTACCATTTCTATGAATTCGATAGCTTTGTTTCGAAGTGTATCAGCGTTTAATAATTGTTGTTTTGCTACATGTTTAATAATCTTCCGTGACACAATTCCATGTTGGTTTTTGAATGTCCTTAGCCAAGAAGCGGATGCAGGGAAATTTACGTCTGGCATTTCTACAATTTCTCGTACACGTAAGGCTCATCGTCGAAGATCTATATCATGGACAGGCAGCCTTTTGTCCAAAGTATCATTAAAATTGTTCAACGTGTAGTGAGCTATTTTTGTTAACTTTTCTTTGCAGGTGGCACCCTTATTTACAATATGGGCCCACCGGCGAAACTGCGGCTCTGATTTCACCTTTTTGAATTTCGTTTCAACAGATGATAACTTTCTATTCCCATTTGCCCCGCATCTCCAGTAATCGACAGCTGTTGTCTTGTATTCATAACTCAATTCTTCAATATCTTGGGTATATACATTTTCATCCATTTTTGGATCTAGGTATCGTTGTCCGTGCCAATCTCCTTCACTGTCATATTCTATTGCGGCTGCTTCATGAATTGCATTTGGTGAAAGAAAATCCAAACCAGTTTCGACTTCCATTTTCATGGGTTGATCCATCGCTTCAATGACCATGTTTTCTAGATCCTTACTGAACTGTTTTTCCTGTTCAGTGATTGGAGTGTGAGGCAAATTCATAGCACTTATCGCAATGGATTGAAGTTGAATAACATTCACTGGTTTAACGTACATTTTTTTTTCGTATTTGGAACTCAAAAAGTATGGCTGGCTTCTCCGTCGTAACTGCAGCAATAATGATCGTTGCTGAATTTATATGACATGAAACCCAATTGATAAGTACACACAAAAAAATAACGACGACATACGCTATTACCAGAACTGCTATTAATCTTTAATAAGGCGATTTCAAGGTTATCATAGGGTAGTCGCTCTCTGCACCGTAGTCGCTCTTTGCGAAGATGTATTCCTTTCGTTCATTAGTTCTGCTGTTTGTGAAATTAAAGTTGAAGATAAAGTTTAAATTATGCTGCGTTATAAGCTGATAAAACTGTTTGCATCATTCTGTCCATGAGTTGCAGCAGCAACCAAAAAACGCTGTAATCTCTGCAGATAATGCCTTCGATACAGTGAGCGGAGTGGATTTTCTTCGTAAATATATAATTGTCATCCAGTTGCTTCCCGAAGCACGAAGTCAGTCCGCGATTGCGAACCTTGCCTGTGCCCATATTAGTGGAAAACTGAAAAGTGATTTTTCACAAGTCATTCACGAATTATTGCAATAAACAACCACCATTCGTTGCTGTACTCATCATTATCATCATGAACGTCTAGTAGTCGAAGAATACAACATTGTTTCCCTTCGAATTTTATTTTTCTTTCGGCCCGTTCACGAGCTATAGAAAGAACGAAGTTTTTAAGGATGCGTTGAGCCCTTAAGAGTGTCGTTCCGCCAAAACGAGAATATATGTATCGACTATTTTGACTGATTGTACTTTCTTTGTAACCCATTCTTATTTCTACAAATTTTCGTCCATGTCGCGCGGTAAGAACTTTGAACGGTCGCCTTTTGAGAGGGGGCCCTTTGGGGGGGGGGGGCTGGAATATTACAGATATGCATTTGCGTCATAACACGAATATATATCGACGTGAATTTAGACCGAAATGCCAAAAGGCTAGCTGATTATACGATGCTGTTGACTAAAAAATCGACGGGCAGTTGCAACCCCTTAATTGTGAGATATCGGAAAACGAAAAAATCCGTTTCCGCACTTTTCCATTCTCTACATGTATGCAAATTTACATCCCAATTGATTAAATATTCTTGGAGATACGGTTTAAAAAATTGCATATTTGCAATAAACAATATAGAATTTGTTGCTATCTGCATCGTTCTCATCTTCAATATATAGTACACGAAAAAATAAATATTGTCGCAATTTGAAGTTTTTTCATATCTCTTACCGTTAAAACGTTATCGACGAAAACCGAAAAACACCCCAATTTTCGGGGATGCGTTTCAACCCTTCAAAATCGGGTTTCGCCGGTATAAAAAAATACGTGTCCCCTATTTTTACCCATACTACAAGCATGCCAAATTTCATCGAAATCGGAGACATCGACCTCGCAACGTTTCCTTGTTAGTTAACGATTTTGGTAAAAAGAAGATAAAATCAATTGGCGTACATGTGTCCCACGTTTAGATGACATAATAAATCAATTATTTAATATAACGTAACTAGTCACGATGCAAACAAAGTTTGAGATTATGTGGCTTTCCGCGAGGTTATACGACATCGATGCCTTCTTTTTTATTTATATATTCTAAATGTACCCGGAGGATTCCGTTCTCAAATAATATACCAGATTATTGCTTAACGGGGTTGAGTCACCAAAAAAATTATAAAAATAACACTATGATGCAATGACACAAATAAAATCTTGGAACTTTGCAAAAACTATACTCAAAGAAAACAAAAATAAATAAATATTCTCGTGCTTGTAATAATATTTTTGTTGTCCAGCTGACAGCTAAAAATAGAGCAATTAATGTTCTATTTTTAACTCCTCGTAAGGTTCAGATCACACCGACGAAGCAAATTGTATGTTCAATGTATACCCATATATATTTATTCAAAGTCGATTTTGTTGCACAAATATATTTCGTATTACTTATTGTCCTTATACGGACGAATAAGAGTAGGTACCTGTACAATTGAAACAATGTCACTGTGAGAATTAATTTCTGGATGTCTGAAAACTAGGACTTCATAATGGTCGGTTATAGGAACGTGTCTGAAAATTGGGACATGATAGTGTCCGAACACAGGGACGTAACGCTAACACGTGTCCGAAAATCGACACATTTTCTCATATTCAAAATTTAAATGCATGAAACATAACATATTCAACTTTCCAATAGTAAATGCATGTGTTTTGAAAACTAGAACTTATGAGCTTGACGTCGGTTACGGTCATTTTCTTAAAAAAAAACTGCTCAAATGACTAACGAATTTCTATAATCTAGGGACGCCCTTAACCGTCCGAGCATTCGTACCGTTACTTATAAGCTTTTCCGTTTTTTAATCCGTCTATCCATATTTTGAATTTATGCCCGGTCGTCATTCCGACAAAAATCAGGTTCCCTGTCGAGGAACCTTGCTCACCCGAACACTTCGAGAATTCTCTTCCTTACAGAAATCATCGCAATTTCGATGCTGCGTTGGGGGGGGGGGGGGGGCAGTTATGTGAGCGTGCTTCGCAGGCGTATTTTAATGCGCTGCGCATGGGAGATACGGAATTATTTCTTTATCGTTCCCGAGTCGAAATTTATACCCTCCTTTAAGCCTCCTTTCGATCCCAATTTGTCATTCAATGGAGGTTCAAGAGGTTCAAATGGAAATCTCAAAAACATGTATATCAGAACCTACTGAACCTCCAAAAGTGGCAGAAATTGGACTTTTTCACTCAAAGGAGGTTTAGTAGGTTCATCTGAACCTCCTTTAAACCCTAGTGAGCCTGATTTAATGCTTACGCAAACCTACAGACCCTCTTTTAAACCTCCTTTCGCCCTACTAACTCTCCTTTGACTCCTTTCACCGGTGGCTCGCAGGGCCTCCTAGCCCTCCTTTAAACCTCTTCTGACCCTACTAACCCTCCTTTAAGCCTACTTCAATATGCTGCCCTCCGCTCCCCCCCCCCCTTCTCTCCTATCCGCAGTTCACCGATATTCCAAAGAAGGGATAATTATAATTAAAAAATATTTTCAGATAAACTATATATCATTTATTTATAATAATGAAATAAACTTGAAAACACACAAACAAATGTAGTACCAGCGTACTTTACTGGACTACTAACGTATACTATATTTGTAGTATACTATAGTGCATATATAGTATACGTTTAATATAACGTTTTTTTAAGTTACACGAAATAATTTATAGTTGTGACAATGTATGTATATGTTTCGCATTAATAAATCAATCTTATAATAAATAATCAAACATCATATTTTTAATTCACACATATAATTTATTTTTCAGATATAGCTTGACCCTACAGAACCTCCTTTGGATCCAATCTTTCATTTTCCTTCTGCTTTGGATTCAAAGGAGGTTCTGTAGGGTACAGATAGGACTTTAGGCCAAAACGAGGTTGTGTAGGTTCACTCAAGCCGAGCCCATAGGCCTAAAGGAGGCTCAGGAGGTTGAATAGAAGGTTCAGTAGGGCTAAAGGAGGGTCGCCAACGGTGCAAATTTCTCCATATAGGTTCAAGGGGAGTCAAAGGAGGGCGGCGGTCTGTGCGCTACAAAGGAAATAGGTTCTCGAGCATTCAAAGGAGGGTCTAAATTTCGACTCGGGTTTCGATCGAGTTTTGATGTACCCGTCACCCCGCTGACCTCTTTGTTGACGATCGCCTTCCCCTTTCTCGCTCTACAACGTCGCTTCTCTACACTGTTGCGATTGCTAGACGATGCATTCCTCGTACCTGTGACACGACGAGCCCTGAGAGTGCCCGTGCTGTAAACGAAAGTGACTTACCTATAGTGGGGAGTCGAATCTTGAAAAAAGATCGCTAAACGATACATTGTTAAGGGGTTACACCTAGTTAGAATTCTAGAAAAAATCGATTTTTCATTTTCGACGGATTCTTATAATATAACCTTTCAAAAATATTCTCCACAAATTTTAAGTCGGTCCGTTGAAAATTGGGGGAGTTATGAGCGTTTACAAGAAGGTCCGCTCACCGCTTTACCGCTACAGGTAAAAACTTTGAACGCGTTTTTCTCGGAATGACTTTTTCAGAATCAGCAACTAAAATGTCTCGAAAACGACTTAACCGATCTGCTTCAAAGGGGGTCTAGCCGGATAAGAATTCTAAATCTGCCCCCACCGAATTTTGCGGTGCCGATTTTTTCCAAAGTTCGTAACCTAAAAACTATTTTGTGCAAAATTACGTGTTTTCTTTTCTTCATTTTTGCTGTTTTTGAATACCAAGACGCGATCGAAAAATCTTTAAAAAATCAGAAACATGTCAATGTTAATGGGAATTTTTGTTTCGTGTTTTAAAACGCTGAACTCTATTTTTAATCATCAAATCTTCCTTTAGAAACATTATTTTGTAGCGACGAAATTTTTCCTAATATTATGACAAAAATTGACATGATTTTACTCTTCTTCCCCTACATTTCAGAAAAAAAGATCTCAAAAATCAATCTGCAACATATTGAAAAAAAAAAAAAAAACAATAACATGTCTTATTTTTCATTGGAAATCCATACATAAATCATGATTTTGTTTAATTAATGGGTGATCATGGCTGGAGTAGTTGTGAGACATAACACACAAATGTAAGCAATAGGATTTTATACGCTGATTTTGAATATTTTTGAATTTTTGACGTCATTTAATAACATGTCGATGAGAAAATCATTGAGTATGTTTATGCGGACATTTGCTCACGTTACTCTAAGACATTCTAGTCACGTAAACGGTCAAACATGCATGCACAGTAATATGACGAACGAACAGATGGCGTTTACGCGAGTTTTTTCTACAGTAGTAAGGTACCAGCGCAGGTACAGAATTACAGCTTGCGTAAACATACCCTCTCATGGTTGTTTGACAGTTTACGCGGATCTGAATATTTCAGCTTATTAGCTCGACCAAAAGTGCGCGTAAATATACTCATCTCAGCTGTCGGTAAAACCGCACAGAAAAAGTGGCGCTACTAGTGTGGATGCATCGAACTAAAATGAACTACGCAATCGATCTAGATACTACAGACTCCAAGCTTAGTTTCCTACTTATTTGTTTATTTCTCTTTCGTGATAGTTGTGAACATCCCATCCAACTAAATTGACGAACACCGTAATCGAATGAATGAATTTCCTTCCATTCTATACGATGCTGGAGACGAAGAATTAAACAAAAAAGTAGTGCTGCTTGTAACCATTTTATCAATGTTCTTTTCATCAGCAAGCTTGGTTTCACGGTAAAAACATGTTAATTTCAAGTTGTCGATTTTAGAATAACTCATCAGCGATACACCAATATCAGGGACATACCGTGTCAACGCCGCAAGCAAGCTCGGATTCGACAACAGATCCCACGGGATGTGCATATTGTTTTCGTGTGCTTAGAGCATTGAAGGGATAGCGAAAGAGAATGATAATACTGAATGTTTAGAATACTCTGCAAGAATAGGCAAGGTCGTAAAACTCTGTGATATTCTCCACAATAATTGCAGGTTGATTCCTTATAGCAGAAGTGGACAAGTAAATGAAAATAGCGCCAAATCATCAACGACAGTTGGTTCAAGACAATCAGGATCACAACAACCAACAGAGTTTGGTGGATCTCGCCAAAGTTCTATGCCACAAGTTGATGATGATGTCCTCTATGAGTTACCAACGCAGACATCTTCACTTTCTTTAGACTCATCTCAAGTGGTTTTTCAACAACAATCGACTACAGTGATATGTTCACAAAGTTCCACAATCACTCCTTCACAATCGTCTACTGACGACCCATCATTTGTTGCACAGGAGCCTATCAATGTCGAATTGATAGAAATGCCGTTTCCACGGGTAGTGTCAACTCACAAATACTGCTTTCTTTGTTGCTCATCATCGCCAATCTTCACTGTCCCATCTCAAGCATTCGATTTCAAGCATTCGAAGAAAGAAAGATCTTCATTCCCAAGGGAAATCGTTTTTGCTCAACTCATCGGATAAAAGATAAATTCTATGCTGATGATCTAGCAGCGCTGCAAATACATGTTGGTAACAACATGTTTGAAGTATCAGACTTGACGTTTTGCCTTAATGATTTGTCGAATGGTCATGAATGGAAGCAACAAATTGGGGATCGTGCTCTACCTGATCAACGTCTGAAAGCATTGACTGGTTTTAATTAAGAAAATCTGAATGAGCTGTATGGAAAAATGAAATTAATGAGGATTTCCAAACCCCGTATTAATTTAGAAGCATTGGTAGTGTTCCTCTTCAAAATGAGGCCTGGGTATTCGAATAGTATTATTGTATCTGTACTTGGGCTTGATCGTGAACAGCAAGTTTCAGATTATTTTGCACAAGACGTGAACTCTTTTGAGAAAGATATTTTACCAGGGGGTTTCGGATATTTTAGCAAATCAAGGGACGATCTTGTAGAACATCAAACTTCGGACACAGTTAAAATCTATATGAGCTCGAGGACCAATTAGTGCAGATATTCGATGAAACTTACATTCGGCATCAGAAGAGTACGAACAACAACTATCAACGGAAATATTATCCTGGCCAGAAGACGGTACCACTATGTAAACCTTTCACCATTTGCAGGACGAATGGATACGTTGTTGAGATGGAGGGGCCTTTTTACGCCACTCAAAACGATACTGCAATAATGAAAATCCTGCTAGACAATCCGAATGCACTCCAACAAATAATGAATCCAGGTGAAATTTGTGTAGTTGATCGAGGATTCAGAGATGTGGTGCATCAATTAGAAGAGCGAAAGTATATAGTATTTATGCCAGCATTAAAAGGACAACGTGCTCAGCTCACAATTGAAGAGTCAAACAACTGTCGATGGGTTACTAAAGTTCGTGTGGTGGTCGAAGCAGTTCATGGCATCCTTGGCCAGAAATATAATCTACTTGAACACTCTTGGGATAATAAACTCCTCCCAAATGTTCGAGCACTCTTCAGGATTGCTTGCTATCTCAATAATACATTTGGAAAGAGATTGAACTTCGATGTTGGCGTTAGGGATGAGATCATTGAGCAGATGAAGTCCAGGCGTAATACGGATAATTCACTTGCAGAAGAGGCAGAGTTGGAGCGTTGGAATCGTCAAAAAACGCAATTTCAACAACTAACATCAGCTGATTTTCTTGATTTCCCGGAGCCGACTGAAGAGGATTTGAAGATACTTCTTACTGGTTCGTACTAACTATCTCAAGCAATGTCTTACCTTGCTGAAATGATGGACGAGGATGGAAATATTGCACACAATCATTTGAATAGATTAGAAGATGCGAATCAGGCAATCATTCAAGTTCTCGTGAGGTCGAGACACATCAATAGCAAAATGTATAAATGCTATATTGATTACACACGTGATTCCCAAGGTTCTTCCGGAATTTGCCGTTACGTTTGTGATTGTCTAAATGGCAAACGGAGCGTTGGATGCTGTTCACACATTGCTGCGATAATTTATTATCTATTGAATACTCTATATCTATCGAAAATCATAAGAGTAGCCAAAATCCTTACAGGACTTTCGATGTTGAAAAGGTCAATGCCGTGATCAACAGCGATAGTGATGAAGATCAATATGTTGCAATATAGATAGTAGGGATGAATAAACTAAAATTAGCAATAAAATCGTATTGTTTACATCGGTTTTTCATGCTTTATAACTACTCCAGCCATGAGCACCCATTTATTAAATCGAAAGAATGATTAATCTATGGATATCCAATGAAAAATGAGAAATTTTGTCTCGAAAACCCCTCGGCATCGATGTAGAAAGCTGTAATTTTGTACAAAATTGTTTATTAGGTTAGGAACTTTGGAAAAAATTCGCGCCACAAAATTCGGTGGGGGCAGATTCATCATTCTTATCCGGCTAGACCCTTTCACAGACATTTTTTGTATATCAAAAGGTAGTCCTAAATCAAAGGATTTTTTCTTTCAATGCATACTTTGTTTTATATCAAGGAAAATAGTGTTGTTTTCACCGAAATTTCGACAATCACATGCGATCGGCGACCATTTTTTCAAAAATCATTATATTATTGAATTCTTTGATTAAAGTCTAGATAATACGGTACAAAAAATAAATTCATTTGATTTTATGATTTCAGATGACTTGTTCCCGAGCAGGAGTGGTCACCGCGAAGGACCTTTTTACACAACGGTCTGTGCAATTTACTGCATCTCCGTCGTTTATAAATATTTCCCAATAAAAAAATTGTCAAAGATACTTGAAATGATACCCTTTACTATGCAAAAAGTTAAAAACCAGCACCCATTTCCCAAAAAAAAAAAAATTCACGAAAATACCTCTTTTTTCCGGCCGCGAACTAGATGCAACCCGTCAACACTCATTGTAAACGGTTCGCGTTTTGAGAGCAAAACATAAATCGATTCGGTCGTAATTTTTGCTTGCCGGGCATACCAAAGAAATGATATTGATGAATAATTTAATTGTTATTCGGTTTTTCGGTGCGCGGTCGAGGGAGAACGCCGGTACGAAATGTTGCGTCCATTTTTTTCGTTGCCGGTAATCATAATTAATAATTATTATTTGTTTGTGTATTTATAGATAGTTATATTTGTTATTATATTTCTGGGTAGAGTTACTCTTATTGTTTTAGATTGTCGTTCTGTGTGTCGATAGTTTACCGGGACACTTCCCAAATAAGAGCCTTTTGTAACGAAACCCAATATGTCTCAAACGTTAATTATCTACAAAGATGGCGCTTGGATGCTAATTTATACATAGAGGCCCTCGAGACGTTATCTCGGCGATTCTACGGTGTTTTGAGCTTTGGCAATCATGGTGGCAAGGGCCGCGACGTTGAAAGGGACGCTCCTCTTTCGCGCAAACAAATTTATATGTTTATTCGACAAATGATTTCAATTTTCGTCTGCTTTACTTTTTGTTGTCGGTTTAGACGAGGAAGAATCAATCGACTCGGAGGGAATGAAAATATCACTCCAAAAAATGAACCCATAATATTTGTATGCCCAATTAGAAAACTTGTTGACATCCAAAAATGTATAATTTCTAGTCGGGGTGCCTTAAGGAGGGAGATACCTTTAGGCGAGGAAAAATGGCTGATTTTCATGATTGTTTTTTAGAGGAAAGATTTCTTCGCCATTTTGTAGACTTATGTTATGTTTTATTACTACTTTTGGTTGTTACACGGTGTTTAAGAAATTAATATTAAAAAATTGCGGACGTATGGTACGATCTTCTAGACTGCATCTTCAAAGCTGGCGTGACGTATAATTTAAAAAAACTAACCGACCAATTCTGATGAAATTTGGTATTAATCCTTTTCATCTTATTGTCTAAAATATGACTCCAAATGTTTTTGAAATTTAAAACAAAAGTATTTTTTATTGCAAAATGTAGCTATTTTTCGGAAAGTTAAATTCTGTTGTTTCTAAGCGTAGCATTTAATCGATTTTCAATATTTCTCACTTTTTTCTTGGTTCATATATTGTCCATGAGTGTTATTGAAAGAAAAATCTTCGTTGTTATTTTTCAGATTAATTCCGTCGACCCTCCGTGTCACCCTGTCTGACAACATCTGCCGCAACCCGTTTAGAAGACCGTGCCATACCCCCGCCATTTTCCAAGAATAAAAAAATACCATGTAACAGCCAAAAGTAATAATAAAACATACTCTAAGTCTAAAAATGGCGAAGAAACATTTCCTTAAAGAAAGTCATGAAAATTAGCAGTTTTTTTTCACCTAAAGGTATCTTCCCCATTTGGTTCTGAATGGTTTCCGTACTCAAGCGCATTTTAATTTAGCCACCCAACCCATATATCTCCTTATTGGGACCTAGATGGACATCATTACAGTTATCCCTATTATAGCGGTCATGTTCAATCCGTTAAAGCCCCCGAACATTATTGGGGATGCCCTGACAATTTTCCACACGGGATGAACGATAATAAGCGAGAACCTCGCATGTCTCTCTACTCGCCATTTCACCTGATATCCATAAGATTACGCAAAACTTGTGCCTCGCTGGATAGCTCAAACTTAATTAGCAACTTAAAGTAGCACATATGCAAATGCAGTGTCCTCTGAAATCAAATTAATCGATTTATACAACTCGATCGTCTTTTGCCTGATGTTCCAGAAACAGCATTTTTTATACCGAAAAAATTAGTTTTTAGCAAAAAATATTTACAACTGTTTCGACACTGGTACAGTACTGCGCCACCTGTACTCTATGAATGGCCATTCGCTGACAGAAGTGTGGGTTCATTAATGTACCATTCTCGAAATTATGTCCTCGCGCCACGACTGGCTACCGATATCGTATCGACGAAACGAAATCAATGATGTTTCTGTTGTTCGGGTTACACTTACGTAAACGTTTTTTTCTATATCTAATTATATATGTAGTTTATAGGTTAAATAGTCTGATCGTGTCTTTTCGGGCGACACTTTCGCAAACACGCGGTCATGCGAACTGAGCGATTGAGGTTAGACAAACGAAGAACTGCACACACCTGTCGCGCATACGGTTTCGAACCCTTGAATACAATTGGTTGAGAAGCCAGGTTTGAAGATACGCGAGAGATACAACCACAAGGGAGAAGAAATCGTTAAATATTGCACGAAAAGCCGACAATGGACTAACTGTTCGTTCACCTACACCGATACAACACTGAATGGTGATTCGCGAACAGTGTATGACATAATTGACGGGGAATATTACTGGCACATGGTGGGTTTAAACTATCCCCATGAATGGTCGATTCTCCACCGTTACTGGACACTGTCCTGACATTGGCATAGGATATAAGCTGATATTGGAGTACGCACCTAAGCTTCAAATCGGTGAAAAAGAAACAAACAAATACATTTTACGAATCAGTTTTTGTTTTAATTGAAAGAATATATAGTATTTTATTAAATTATGAACGACAATTGGGAATCTTAATTTTTTAAGTAACAAGCTAAAAACTACGAAACGGGATTTGCGAACTCTTAGACATACGGGCGTTTAAGAGTACGCACGGGGGTCGATAAGAGTACGCAAGCCTCAATCAACACATAAATTGCAATGAAAGTTGCCCACATCTGTATGAGCGGTGCATTTCTCATGCCACCAAGCTTTACACTTCAAACACTCGATCCATTCCTCACATATCGGTTTTTCGTATATTTCTTGGTATACTTTGTATACTTGTAAAAAATATATACTATATCTAGAAAATATTATATATATATATATATATATATATATATATATATATATATCGTATATATATTGAGACGTATAGGTCCGTCTCAGACGTGAATCCCCCCACCACTTATTCGAAACAGCGATGTTGACAAGCGCGATCACTGCCTCCAGGTGGTATTCAGGAAAAGAACAGACCGAGAAAAGGGCCAAGTGGCGCCATCCCTCGGAACGCGGAAAAGATAGAGACAAAAAGAAAAGAAAAATTGAGTAAATTTTAAAGCAACATTTATTTAACAAAGGATGCTTGGGAAGGGGAAGAAAAGCGCGGGAAATGAGGGGTATATAAGGGCCACTCCGAGAGAGGAAAGGCCTACTTCTTTCAAGTCAGTTTCAAAGCGAGTACCGAAATGAGTACAGGCTTTTTAAGCGAGGAAAATATCGAACTAGGGAAAGCATTGAACAAAACGAAGCAAGTTAGCACAATAAATTTGCGAATCTCTTTTATTGTGAAGGCCTTAGTCCCGGACTCAAGTACCCACTGACTGCAGCGGGGAAAGTGACCGTTGCGGAAAGGAGCCGAAATAATAAAAGAGGAGGTAGAAAGAGAATTTTTTGAAATCTCTTTTCAAACGATTTTCACACGAGTCTCGAGCGGAGATGCCAGCCTTTTACGACTATGGAACGTGGACTTTGCCATTAGTAATGAAATAAGCGCATGTCCGAGCCCGAAAGGCAAGGAAGGCGACTGAACAAGGAAAGTGGCAAAGAGGAGCAAGTACAGAAAGAAAAGAATACCCGAGTCGAAATTTTTGAGCCGCGTTCAACCCACAAAATGAAGGCGAGCAGAAATCGGCGTGAGCGGATTATTGGGTATCTAAAGGAGGGTACAATGTTTGAAAGTACCATGCGTTAGAGCCTCCGATGAACCTCCGGCAGGGCAGAAAGTAGACTTTTTGACTCAAAGGAGGTCAGTGAGGTTCACAATTGAACCTACGGAACCTCAGGTCGGCCTACTTCGAGCGCTCGCGCAGAACCTACTTTCCCCCCTTTCGGCCTACTGTATACCGCTAAACAACAAAATTAATTTATATAGAATCTATTTAAATAAAATAGGTTCTTTCCTTGTCTCACAGCCCATGTAGGTTTCGCCAGTCGAACCGTAACGGCCAATACTTGGACCAATGTTGGCGCGACGATGATCGATTAACCAATTGTACGCCAATGCTCGGCTGAGTATTGACTAGCCAACATTGGTTTGCTGATACGAGGCCAATGTTCGGCCAAATATAGACTCGCTAATCATTGGCTTGTCAATACTAGGCCGATGTTTGGCGAAGTATAGACTCGCCAATCATTGGTTTGCCGATACGCGGCCAATGTTCGGCCAAACGTAGACTCGCTAATCATTGGCTTGTCGATATGAAGCCAATGTTTGGCGAAGTATAGACTGGCCAATCATTGGTTTGCCAATACAAGGCCAATGTTCGGCCAAGTATAGACTTGTTCATTATTGGTTTATCGATATGAGGCCGATGTTTGGCGAAGTATAGACTCGCCAATCATTGGTTTGCCGATACGAGGACAATGTTCGGCCAAATATAGGCTCTCTAATCATTGGCTTATCGATACGAGGTCGACGTTTGGCGAAGTATAGACTCGCCAATCATGTTTTTGCCGATACGAGGCCAATGTTCGGCCGAGTAACGCATGATCGAACCGCAATTCGTATATTGACGATTCATTGTTTCGCGTCGAAGTCATTGAGAGACGACATAAATACTTTTTACGAGTCCATTGAACATTACTCTTAACAAATATACTACCAAATCAATGCACTCATTGTTGGCCGATTCTCGAACGAGCTCATACGCGATATTCTGCCGATTTTTATGAACCATCCTACACTGACAGAAAAATTCTATTAATATTAACTAACCGCGTCTATTTATTTATTTTTTATTTGAATTAACTAGATTTTTCGTGGTATCAAATTTTTCCTATTGCATTCCATTATTGGAATTATTCATTTTAAATATATTTATTTATTCAAATTAAACTTGAACTAATGAACTAATGGTCTGTCTTTATTGCAACACACATATTAACGGGTTGTGGGGGTAGAGAAGGTGGAGAGAGAGGAATTATATATATAAGTTAGGTTTAAAAATTCTATAACACGTCATTCGATAACACTCTCTAATTATCACAATGAAATTAACTAATTGATATAGTTTATGTGATACCAATAGTGATGAGAATCCATTTGGTATCTTATGCCATATCTGCAATTCAAATGTTACAAGCACTCGGTAGCATAGGGGCAGCGTGTTTGGCTATGAGTAGGGAAATTCAAGGTTCGAGCCCCATATGGGTGAAATATTTTCTTCGAACTAATCATTTCGAAACACTAGGTAAAGACGAATTACAATACAAAAATAATTAATTTTTTTTTTTTGGCATTGCAGGTCCAATTTTGGTGATCTATATTGGGTCACAATTATCCGCCAAGACTCGGTCGATAATCGGGCCAAGCTCGAGTGGCAATGATGGCAATCTTGAGGGGGCTTATTGTTGGCCGATTCTCGAATGAACTCCTACGCGATGCTCGGCCGATTCTCATAAGCCATTCTAGGGCCAATATTGATTGCGAATATCGGGCCGCTCTTATCATCCAAGGCTCGGTCTATGATCGGGCCAAGCTCGAGTGCCAATGTTGGCAAGCTTGGCGTCGAGCATCGGCCAATCATTGGCCACTACCGATCACCATACATGGGAGCCTACTACGATCATATTTCTTTCAAAGATATTTATATATATTAATAAAGATGAGATTCCAATTAATCTTTATTTGCTTATAATGTACACTGTAAAGCTAAGTGTACTATATGCATAAAATATTTCATAAATCGAAAATAAAATGAACTCCTTAATTGAGAGCTTTACCACAAGGATTTTTCATCGTAATTCGTCATTCCCTGGCCTATAGAAATAATTTTTTTCGAAGAAAATATTTGCCCTATATGCGCCTTGTCCTACCTATTCATAGCTGCGCTCCGCTGCCCCTATGCTACCGAGTGCTTATAACATTTTGGTTGCTGATATGGCATAAGAGACCAAATGAATACCTCTAACTATTTGCTGTATTACATAAGCTATATGAATTAGTTAATATGATTGTGATAATTAGAGAGTTTCATCGAATAACATGCTATAGATTTTTCAAACAAACACACATATAAATATACGTATATATAAAATTCCTCTCTCTCCACCTTCTCTGCCCCTCGCCCCTTTTATATGAGTGTTGCAATAAAGATGGACCATTAGTTCAATCAAATAGAAAAATGGTTAACTCTAAGAAAATTCTATTTAAGGTAAATTTAAAAAAATAACTAGATCCATTCAGTGAACTTAACTAAATTGTTTTTTTTGAACAGATGAAGATGTTCAACTGATGAAACCGAATCACATATTTATTAGGATCAAATAAAATATGCAGTTATTGGACGATATTAAATAGATTCATTTTCTATAAATAAACATTTTTGAAATCAATCATTTTAATAATGGAATGCAATAGGAAAAATATGGTTCTATGAAAAATCTAGTTAATTAAAATAAAAAAGAATCAAATAGACGCGGTTAGTTAATATCATAATTATTTAGCGGAAAAAAATAAAAATATGCTTCATACATACACGTGGAAATATTTTTTAAATTTTCGACGTGCTAAAAATGAAAACAAAGAAAAATCAAACATTTTATTTAAAATCGACGGTAATCGGCCGTCGCCATTTATCAACTCATTATTCAATAAACAAAAAAAAAACAAAACGAACAAAAACAAAAAGAAAAAATCGAATGAGGTTGAATTCTAAACCGACAATTTCAATCCTTTAAAACATGAAATAGACTATAATTAACACCCTAACGTTCCATATAGATATCAACATTATATGTTATTTAGATCTACACTGCCAGCCAAAAGTTTTCGGACACTCCACATAATCGCAAAACTTTTGAGCGCAGGATAATTGTCAAATAATGTTAGAGTAATATAATTCATTTCATTTATTATTTCACGAACATACTATAAAGATGTTTAATTAAGTAATCATACAGAGCTTTATAGTATCTTCGTAAACTAATTATTATTCTACCATAAGTTTGCAATGATCCAAAGTTATATTAAGTTTTGCAGTTATCTGAAGCGTCTGAATACTTTTGACTGGTAGTGTATATTAGAATATATTAATACAACCACATATTTCGAGTATAATATATATATATATATATATATATATATATATATATATATATATATATATATATATATATATAGTATTATATAATATATACCGTCGCTTGAAAGTTTGCATACACCAGTCGATATTTCTTGCTGCACGAACGTAGCTTCGTAAAAAAAAGATAACCAAATTTACCGAACGGCGTTTTGACGGGAATAAATTCAGCTTTATATTGCTTTTCTAAAATATTTTTTTATAATTTTCTTTTCGACCCGGTGCGCACTTTTATACGTGACTGATTTTCGGCTTTTTTTCGACCATCGAGAATTGGGACTTATGCAAAAAAATTTGTTACGTTTGTTCATGATAAACTTGAACGGGGTAGCAAGAACTCCATTTGCGTTTTTATAAAGTTTTGTACGATTTTTTTCGCAATGTTATTTCATTTTTTGCTAAAAAAGACTAATTCTAGATAATGCAATGTAACTCAAGAACTAGAGGGTTTAAGAAGAAATGTCAAGGACGAAAAACGTCGCGTAAGCTTATACTGGATAGACTGGCATTTTTTAAGAATTTTCCTGTGAGATTTTTTCTCACAGGAAAACGCCCATTAATCCGATAGAATTGAAGTAAGACTGTATATACAAGCCTTCATTTATGAATTGCCTATAAAATAATAATAAATCGATATTCAGAAAATTTGATTGTTTTCGCATATTAATATTGCATTAATAATTTGATAAGGGGACGATGTATTTTTATTAATTTCGTATTATTTTCGTCATCGAACGGGTTACCAATCAGGCCACAATGGAATGATGATGGAGGAGATATCGAATTTGGGCCGAAAGCAGGTTAGGTGGGGTCGAGGCAACAGTTTGAGATTGAAAGCAGGTTAAGGAGGCCTGTGCTCTGCACGTTTCACTGAAACTGGGGTCGAGAGAAGGTTTGGGAGGTCTAGCAGAGGCTATCCTGGACCAAGAGGAGGTCTCTTCATGGCACTGAACTCGACAAATGAGGTTTCGTAGGTTCAACGGAGGCCGGCGGCTTATGTATTACAAAAGAAATAGGTCCTGCGAGGGTTCAGAGGAGGCTAAAAATTTTGACTCGGGTAGGCACCATCCGATTAGAAAAAGTGCGATAAACAGAGAAAAGAATGAAATCAAGAATCTCGTAGATATTCGAAAAAGAAAATTCTGTAATTTAAAGGAGAAAGCATAGAATCACGAAACTCGAAGCATCCCGCGTTAATAAACATCAGAATATTAAAGCTGTCAGCCAGCTGGAGGCCTAGATGAAAACAGATAACGAGAGCGAGAGAGAAGGAACAACACAAAGGGGGCAGTGGCCGAGCAAGGTCGAACCGGCGAAATGGCGAAGACGGCGCGACACACATAGGCGCACACAACTGGAGCATTTAAAACTTCGAATACATACAAGTCAAAGATGTACATACAACAAACGTACACAAACACGAAACGGCGGCCATTATAGAAAAGGAGTGACTCGTTACCCTGGCAACGGAGGCTCGCGAAATTCCGAAGACGTAGTAAGCCCCGCCTCCTCCGCACGCGAGAGCCGCGACAGCCGAACCGACCGAGCGCACAAAACCAAGATACAGGGCGATTCAAAATTTGTTTGTAACATGAGATGAAGTGAAATATGAATAAATCTTCGTTTATTTATTGAGACATAAAAGGTTTACATTAATTTACTCCCTTATCGTGCCCCGAATCTTCATAAATTTAATGTAACTAGGGGTGACCGTTACAATATATATATATATATATATATATATATATATATATATATATATATATTAGAGTGTGCGGAAAAAAATCGATATATTTTTTTTCGGTTGCATCCACCAAAAACAGGTGAATTAAGGTAACAAAAGAAGAATCCTCGAAGGGGAGCTAAAAAAAAATTATTTCGAACGGCGCATTGCATTTGAATACTTTCCATAAGAATAACACAGGAAAATATTGGCACTTCTGAACGTCGTGGTAAAACTCTTCAGAAAAAAATCTCACAAAAATCTCATTAAGATATTCTGATAGAGAATTGAATTCCCTACAAAAAAAGTTCCTACGAACAATTAGCTTAGAACAACCGTTCAAGTGGTATCGCTGTCTGAAATTAATTATTTTATTTAAGCGGCGTGCGCGCCCTAGCACACGCTGCCACCTGGCGGCAGCATGCGGTAGCTCGTAGTGCAAAATTACAAGCTTCACGCTAGCGCCACGAACGGGAAACCGCAACATTTTTCCCCCAAATCAAGATCTGTCACTGCTACAAAATTTCATTCGTTATTGCGAAGTGAATCCTGCCGTAGGGGAGGCTGCCTCGAGAAATTAGCTAGTCACTTGTGGTACTTTAACGAGAAAATTGTTGCTTTGTCGTTTTTTGATAATGCTGTGACGATAAGTGTGAAGGCAAAAATGGTACAAGCTCTGCAATCTCGAGAAAAATCCAAAAATCCTTCCGAGCGAGTAATTGTTTAAAAAAAATTATTGGGAAATGGTGCTGAAAGAAGACATAAGCGATTTCGTTACTCAAGAATCCTTATTTCTTTTCCAGCAATTAAATTTACCTCATGATTTTTTGAGAGTAAATATTGAATTATGGCCGGAAAATGCCACTTATTTGAGTTGCTTAGATTTTTTTTTAATCCAAAAGTCGTTAATAACGTAGCCGAACGTGGTGTTACTTTGATAGAAGCATATAACGGTTCCTTAACAAAAAAGCAAGAGCAGCTACAATATTTATTGGGTGTAGTGCAAAATCATCGACAGAAATACCGTAATTGCAACAAACAGACTCTTAAAAAAAAGGAACGATGCTTATCAAGCATTATAATGTAAAAACAAATCATTTTATCTTATTAAACCAAATTAATTCAATAAAACTTTCCGAAACACGATCAATGATGGACGTCGTGTCTTTTATATTTCTTGTTGTACTTGATTCTTTTTTGTATCAGAGAAATATTTTGAGAACGATTCCATGCAAATTGTATGTTAGAGCAGAACAATCTCTATAAAAAAAAACCCAAAAAGTTTTTTCGTAAAGCGAAAAATTAGATTTTGACAGCCTTCTGAATTATTTTTTTTCTATCACTTTAATTTCAGACAGCGATTTCACTTGAACGGTTGTTTTGAGCTAATTTTTCGTAAAAACTTTTTTGTTGAAAATTCAGTTCTCCATGAGAATATGTTAATGACATCTTTGTGTGATTTTTTCCTGACGAGTTGCACTACCACATTCAGAAAGCCCAATATTTTCCTGGGTTATTCTTATGGAAAATATTCAAATGCAATGCGCCATTCGAAACAATTTTTTTTTGAGCTCTCCTTCGAGCATTCTTCATTTTTTACCTTAATTAACCTTTTTTGGTGGATGCAACAGAAAAAAAAAGTATCGATTTTTTTCCGCACACCCTAATATATATATATATGGGGCATTCCACGCCATTTCAACTAGCCCGTGACCCTAACCATTTTTGGTTTTCCAGATTTTGTTTGTAAAATTGTACCCCATGAAAGGACTATCCACACCAATTTTGGAATTATTACTTCTCCTCTTTTAGGAGTTATAGTTTTCCAAGAAATGTCGATTTCGGAAGTTTTCGAAACGTTTAAACGCTGATAACTCCTGAGCTAATTGAGATATCGACAAATATCACGGTGACATTTTTTTAATTTATTTCGAAGCATACTTTCGTTAGAAAATTGAAAAAATTATCAATTATCAATGTTAACGCTTTTTTTTTGTTTTGCTTCGAAAGTGAAAACTATTTTTATTTAAATTATTACCTTTTTATTTTATTATTTTTAATTCTCTAAAATAGAGTGATCCGTTCTATGATTTTTAAGACTGGTCTCAACGTGGGTCGATTTTTCCTTCTATTTTTTTTCGAATCAATCATATTTTGCGGAAGGCTTTTATCATTTTTTCGGAGAGAGTGACGGTGGCGCAATCGGAAGCGAGACCGGCGGCTACATGCAATCGGGTCAGAGAGGGACGCCGAGCGTCTGGAAGACCGAAACGTCGTTGGGCTACGAGCGGGCCCGAATTCAGCAAGGCGGAAGGGGCGATAGGATCAGTTCCGTCCTCCCGGCCTTCCCGTGTTTTCACCGTCGCGTCCGCGAATTAATTCTGGCAGCAATTGGTCCTTCCGCGGCATAGCTCATTGTCGCCGAGCTCGAGTTCAAATTGCGCGCGTTGGTCCCGCGGCGTAACATCAAAGTATGCGCCTCATGTAGGTTGCGCCAATCGAACCGTAACGGCCAATACTTGGACCAATGTTGGCGGGACGATGATCGATTAACCAATTGTACGCTAATGCTCGGCTGAGTATTGACTAGCCAACATTGGTTTGCTGAAACGAGGCCAATGTTCGGCCAAATATAGACTCGCTAATCATTGGCTTATCGATACAAGGCCGATGTTTGGCGAAGTATAGACTCGCCAATCATTGGTTTGCCGATACGCGGCCAATGTTCGGCCAAACGCAGACTCGCTAATCATTGGCTTGTCGATACGAGGCCGATGTTTGGCGAAGTATAGACTGGCCAATCATTGGTTTGCCAATACGAGGCCAATGTTCGGCTAAGTATAGACTTGTTCATTATTCGTTTATCGATATGAGACCGATATTTGGCGAAGTATAGACTCGCCAATCATTTCTCTGCCGATACGAGGACAATGTTCGGCCAAATATAGGCTCTCTAATCATTGGCTTATCGATACAAGGTCGATGTTTGGCGAAGTATAGACTCGCCAATCATGTTTTTGCCGATACGAGGCCAATGTTCGGCCGAGTAACGCATGATCGAACCGCAATTCGTATATTGACGATTCATTGTTTCGCGTTGAAGTCATGGAGAGACGACATAAATACTTTTTACGAGTCCATTGGACATTATTCTTAATAAATATATTACCAAATCAATACACTCATTGTTGGCCGATTCTCGAATGAGCTCATACGCGATATTCTGCCGATTTTTATGAACCATCTTACACTGACAGAAAAATTCTATTAATATTAACTAACCGCGTTTATTTATTTATTTTTTATTTGAATTAAGTACATTTTTCGTGAAATCAAATTTTTCCTATTGCATTCCACTATTGGAATTATTCAGTTTTATTTTATATTTATTTATTCAAATTAAACTTGAACCAATGAACTAATGGTCTGTCTTTATTGCAACACACATATTAACGGGTTGTGGGGGTAGAAAAGGTGGAGAGAGAGGAATTATATATATATAGGTTAGGTTTGAAAATTCTATAACATGTCATTCGATAACACTCTCTAATTATCACAATGATATTAACTAATTGATATAGTTTATGTGATACAAATAATGATGAGAATCCATTTGGTATCTTATGCCATATCTGCGATTCAAATGTTACAAGCACTCGGTAGCATAGGGGCAGCGTGTTTGGCTATGAGTAGAGAAGTTCAAGTTTCGAGCCCCATATGGGTGAAATATTTTCTTCGAATTAATCATTTCGAAAGACCAGGTAATGACGAATTACAATATAAAAATAATTAATTTTTTTTTTGGCAGTGCAGGACCAATTTTGGTGATCTATATTGGGTCACAATTATCCGCCAAGACTCGGTCGATAATCGGGCCAAGCTCGAGTGCTAATGATGGCAATCTTGAGGGGGCTTATTGTTGGCCGATTCTCGAATGAACTCCTTCCTACGCGATGCTCGGCCGACTCTCATAAGCCATTCTAGGGCCAATATTGATTGAGAATATCGGGCCGCTCTTATCATCCAAGGCTCGGTCGATGATCGGGCCAAGCTCGAGTGCCAATGTTGGCAAGCTTGGTGTCGAGCATCGGCCAACCATTGGCCACTACCGATCACCCTAGATAGGGCTCCCGCCCTTGATAGCGGGGGACACGTGACCCTCGTAAGAGAGAGCCGGCACGTTAGCTCGCGTGCCGGGGAAGAGGGCTTCCTGCGAGGTGTCCAGCCGGACGGACGTGGACGAGTAGAAACACGCGGTCTAGCGAACCGGGTGAACCAAGCCGCGCTTTCTCGTTCCAACTCGGCAGCTGTAAAATCGATCCTCGATCTCGGTGCTATCGCAACCGCCGCCTTTTTAGCGTTTCGTTATGAAGAATCCTCAGGGACGGGTCGAACTAGCGCGTCCCGCCGAGGGATTCGCGCCGTGGTCGCGCGCGGGACGTCTCATTTTCCGCGTCGGGCAAGTTTCCGAAAATTATCCTTATCGCGTGTCTGTGTGAGTGTGTATCGTAAGTGCGATTCCTGTCGGCGATCCCCCGAATCCGCGGTTGGACCTGAGTGGCTTCGGAAAATAGAATTAACTTATTTTATCACGAAGACTGGGAATCTCTTAACGGAGAGATTCCCAGCTTCCGCTTCCCGCTGGTTAGTGGGACGCGAACTCGAACCCGTGCGGAGTCCCGACAGCACGGCCCGATGTAGCGGGTGTTTCTCCGTCTCGTGGTGGATAATCCCGGTTCCATCGCAGAGGGCGGTCGTCGGTTTGGAATCGAGGGAGTGGATGGCGACCGGGAGAGTTTGTTCGGATAATTAATTACAGCTCGGCCGGGTATCTGAGTTTCGGGGGCCCGGTCCTGTTTCTGAATCCTTGGGGCGGCCGTTAGGGGAGCGAGAGGAGAGCCCAAGACGAGCTCGCGATAAAATGTGGGTCAGTGCAGGTCCCGGTTGTGTGATCGTGTGAGTGTGCCCGTGCAAATATTTTTCGCGTCGTCCCGTTTCAGGAATTGTTTGTTCGCCGTGTGCTTTGTACATTGTTGAATAGAGAATCGCAAGATGAATTTCATCACTCGAGTCGGACGTTATATTTTTTATTTACGTATTCATGATTTGTGTCCCGAACCCCCCTCTCTGCGATTTATCCCAGGGCTGCGGCCAAGCCGGGTATTCCCGTCTTCCATCCCGACGACCCGATTTTCGGCTAGCGCCCTATAAAAATTAATCGCCTGGAAGAACGAGGATGGGATTTTGTGGCCTCGTGGGTATCCGAGTATTCTCCTTTTTCCCCTTGATATTTAGGTCACAGTATATAATTCCTCTCCCTCCACCTTCTCTACCCCCACGCCCCTTTGATATGAGTGTTGCAATAAAGATAGACCATTAGTTCAATCGAATAGGAAAATGGTTAACTCTACGAAAATTCTATATAATGTAAATTTTAAAAAATTAACTAGATCCATTCAGTGAATTTAACAAAATTATGTTTTTGAACAGATAAAAATGTTGAACTGATGAAACCGAATCCCAGATTTATTAGGATCAAATAAAATATTTAGTTATTGGACGATATTAAATATATTGATTTGAATAAATAAACAGATTTGAAATTAATAATTTTAATAATGGAATGCAATAGGAAAAAATTTGGTTCTATAAAAAATCTCGTTAATTCAAATAAAAAAGAAATAAATAGACGCGGTTCGTTAATATCATAATATTTTGCGGAAAGAAATGAAAATATGCTTCATACATACACGCGAAAATATATATTTTTTTTTCGACGCGCTAAAAATGAAAACAAAGGAAAATCAAACATTTTATTTGAAATCGACGGTAATCGGCTATCGCCATTTATCGACTCATTATTGAATGAACGAAAAAAAAAACAAAAAGAACAAAAACAAAAGGAAAATATAAACAAAAAATCGAATGAGGTTGAATTCCAAACCGACAATTTCAATCTTTTAGAACATGAAATAGACTATAATTAGCACCCTAACATTTCATATAGATATTAACATTATATGTTATTTAGATCTACACTACCAGCCAAAAGTTTTCGGACACTCCATATAATCGTAAAACTTTTCAGCGCTGGATAATTGACAATAATGTTAGAGTAATATAATTTATTTCATTTATTATTTTACGAAGATACTATAAAGGTCTATATAATAAATTAATTATACAGAGCTTTATATTACCTTCGTAAAATAATAATTATTCTACCATAAGTTTGCAATTATCCAAAGTGATTTTACATTTTGCAATTATCTGAAGTGTCCGAATATTTTTGACTGGTAGTGTATATTCGAATATATTAACGCAACCACATATTTCAAGTATAATATATATATAGTATTGTATAATATATACCGTCGCTTAAAAGTTTGAATACAGTAGTCGATATTTCTTGCTGCTCTAAAAGTTACATAACTTCGTAAAAAAAAAAGATAACCAAATTTACCGAACTGCGTTTTGAAGGGAACAAACTCAGCTTTGTTTTGCTTTTTTGAAATATTTTTTTATGTTTTTTTTTTCGACCCGGCACTCACTTTTGTACGTGACTGTTTTTCGGCTTTTTTTCCACCATCGAGAATTGGACTTATGCAAGAACAAACTGTCATGTTTATCTATGATAAACTTGAACGGGGTAGCAGGCGCTCCATTTTCTTTTTTTATAAAGTTTTGTACAATTTTTTTTCGCAATGTTATTTCATTTTTTGCTAAAAAAGACTAATTCTAGATCCTGCAATGTAACTCAAGAACTAAATTGTTTAAGAAGAAATGTCAAATATGTAAAAAGTCGCATTAGCTTATACTGGATAGCCTGGCATTTTAAAAGAATTTTCCTGTGAGATTTTTTCTCACGGGAAAATTCGTGACTTCCATTAATCCGATAGAATTGAAGTGAGACAGTATATACGAGCATTCTTTTATGAATCGCCTATAAATTAATAATAAATCGATATTAAGCAAATTCGATTGTTTTCGCATATTAATATTGCACTTATAATTTGATAAGGTGACGATGTATTTTTATTAATTGTGTAGTATGTATTCATCATCTGACAATGCATATTTACCTGTACCGTTCTTCGGGCGATAATCAGGGAAAACTTATTATTTTCGTCATCGAACGAGTTACCGATCAGGCTACAATGGAGTGATGATGGAGGAGATATCGAATTTGGACCGAAAGCAGGTTAGGTGGGGTCGAGGCAACTATTTGAGATTGAAAGCAGGTTAAGGATGCCTGTGTTCTGCACGTTTCACTGGAACTGGGGGTCGAAAGAAGGTTTGGGAGGTCTAACAGAGTCAACACTGGACCAAGAGAAGGTCTCTTCATGGCACTGAACTCGACAAATGGGGTTTCGTCGGTTGAACAAGGGCTGGCGGTTTATGTATTACGGAAGAAATGGGTCCTGCGAGGGTTCAGAGGAGGCTAACAATTTTGACTCGGGGACGGATAAAAGTTAACCTCTGGTTGTCAATTTGTCAACTATTAAAATTGTCAACTATTAAAAGTATAGTTAACTTATTGGATACAAATAAATTATCTGCGAAGCGGTCATCAGTTATACTATTTGTAATCCAAACTAGCATCTTTTGGGACAACCAAAAAGTTAACCATATCCGTTGTGGGATATCTTTCGGATACCATATAGATAACATTTTGCTACCTGGGATGGGCTTTTAGCAGACGCTTTTTGACTTTGAATCGACATTACGCGAAAACGCGTCAACGAATCGAAAATCTAATGACATTTTACCCATTAAATACGATTTTTTTCCTATCGATTTAGTTCGGGTCATTTTTCGATCCGTCTACTCAATCTTGAGATCTCATCATTTTCAGGCTATTTTTTAACCACAGCCATTCGCTCCTCAATGCACCGTCTTGAGTAAACCGAAATTGAGTAAAACTGCTCAATTGTCAGTGCGCAGGTCAATGTGTTTGTGAAATTTCCTCAGCGATTGATTATTATTTATAATGCTTCTGGATTGCTTCCCTCTTGACGCAACCGAAACAATTTGTTACCACTGTGCTGAAGGTTTTCCTCGAAGCTGTTGGATTTGAACGCCGACGGCGTTCTCACCGTCAACGAGCTCATGACCAGAGCGACTTTTCAAACGGTTCGTAACAGCATAGTCACCGAGGAGGAGGCGCTGTTCTTCTTGAACAACAAGACGGAAGTCAGCTCGCAGGAATTCATGAAGTCGTCATCAAGGAACAGGGTTTGTAGGGATTTTCGATTTTGACGTAGAAGGATTTGGTTCCGTTTGATGCATAGCCAATTAACCTGTAGATGAGGAATAATCATGATGATTTTTATTCGGTATCACAATCTCAGGGAATGTAAAGTATAAAAAAAAAAATACATAAAAAGCAAATATAGAACCTGTTCTTTATTATATATAGACATTTTTATATCGTTGCGAATAAATAAAAAATAAATGTCAACATTGATCTACAATAATGACTGTGTGGTTGTGTATCGACAAATCGAATGCAAATGCATAGAGCTTTAGAGTAAATAAGTTTTTGAAATGTTCAATGTTTGGCACTGACATAACTTTTTTTGTATATAATGAAGAATGATATATTAAAAATGATTCTTTTTTATACTTTTCAGTTTTTTTAAGTCGGTTTCATTTTTCGTAATTTTTGCGAAAAGTAAATTCTGGAAAAATTCCAGAGAATTTTCAAAATTCCCTGAGTTTCCCCTGTTTTCCATAAGCGTAACAGCCATGTTAAAGGATTAGACTACTGTGGAAATGATAAATACTCGTTCGTCCCTTGAGACAACTTAAATTGACGATGAAAATCCAACATATGTGGCAGGAATCGCAGATTGAAGGTAAACTTGTGATTACAACGATAGACCAGCTGGTAAAACTTTGAACGAATGAAATGAAATTTGGTGCACTTATTCAATGTAATAGTAGCTTAGTCTTCACCGACGTTTTTCATCTTAACATTTTTTTCATTACTTACGCTTTTTTAAAATGTATTCCTTAGGGCTACGGGGTCCTTCCCCTTTTACCATCTCTTCCTTCATTTCTTCCATTCCTTCCAACACTCACAATCGTTCCAGAGTTCCCTACATTCCTTCTAGAGTTCCCCCCCAGAGTGTTGACCGCAGCCACTCTTTCCTAATGCACTACTGTATTGCATTTGCACGAGGGCCCAGGGGAACTGCGGAAAACCTGGGCCAATACAGACGGCTATATTTGGCTGACAAGGAGACGGCACGACCGTGGGGTAGAGGATTTGGCCGATTTTTTTTGTGGTGAAAGAGGACCCTCCACCTAGCACCTCACGTGGTTAAAGTAGTAGGATGCACTACTCGGAAAATTCCGAGAAAAATCAATTTAAAGTTTCTTATGCGCCTTATGAGTTTAAAATGTCAGGCACTTGTCGAGCCCCCGTCTTGTCTAGAAGGTTAGGGCTCGGTCTTTTGCTCCGGAGGTCTCGGGTTCGATTCCTCCTTCGGATCTTTTTTTTTTTGTTATCCCAACAATTATTTAAAACGTTTCGCATCCCTACATTATTTAAAAAAATATTTACATTATTTTTTTTAATTAGTTTAATTTTTTTCAAAATTATCTTCTTTTTATCCCAATAAAACAATTTATAATGGTGGGTTTTTTATTTTTCATTGTAAAGTATATGAGGAGGAACATTGGGTTTTTTATGAGAATAACAAAGTCTATTAGGAAAAATTCAATTTTTATTCATATAATTATTATATACAAAAACCGCGGACTTCCGTTTCCGGTATGAGTGTGAGTGGACGAAAGTGAGAAACCGGCGAAAGAAAAGCGGAGAAAGGTGAGGACGTGGGGGTCAGGAAAAAAGTGATAGTGCGGGAACAGGTGAAGCAGAAGAAAGAGATACGAGTAGAAAGGTAGCAACACAGGGAGCCGGACAAAAGGAGAGGAAAAGAAGGAAAACAGGTGAGAAAAGAGGTTAGGAAAGAATGACGAGAGAGCGGTGGTGAGGTAGAGCGGGGTGGAGCACGGAGGAAGGCGCGCGGAGACAAGAGAACAGTGGCGGTAGAACGGAGTGGATAGGAAGCAGAAGGAGAAAGGAAGAAGGAAAGGCAGGAAGGTAAAACAGAGAGGGGAGAAAGCGGACCGACGGGTAAGAAAGATAGGTAGGACGGTAAGACAGAGAGGAGAGAAAGCGGCTCGGCGGGTAAGGAGAAGGAAGGAATGTGCGACACGGCAAGGGGAGGGGAGGAGCGCGAAGAGGAGATCGGACGAGCGGGCGAGGAGGAGAGAGAGGAGGAGGACATAGTAAGGAGAAAGGGAAGAAAGACGAACGCGGAAAGGTTAAGGATGGAAAGGAGCACGAGTGTAGGAGAAATAAGTGATCTATGGAAAAGGAAGAGGGTGCAGATGGAGGAAAAGGAGCAGGAGGGGAAGGAAGCCTTCCTGAAAAGTAGGAAGGTGCAGCGGTCGCCGGAGACAGGGACACAGGAGGGAGGTAATATCGAAAAAATGATTAAGGAGATGAGGGAGGAGGTCAGAAGGGATATGGCGGAGGTCAAGGGGCAAGGAAGGAAAGTAGAGGAAGAACTGGGAAGGATGAGGGGGGAGATGAAGCAGGCGGAGGTAAGATGGAGAAGGGAAAATGAGGCGATGGAGAAAAGGATAAGGGAAGTGGAAGGGAGGATGATGAAAGTGGAAAAACAAAAGAAGGAGATAGAAGAAATAGGGGAGAGATTAAGAGAGTTGGAGAGAGAAGTGGGGAGGGGAGGGAGGAGAGGGGGGGAAAGAGAGGAAACGGAGGAAAAGGAGGGGGGAGGGCAGACGGAAAGAAGGGTCAAGGAAATGGAAAGGAAAATGGAGATGAGAGAAAGAGAGGAAAGACGAAGGAACTTCATAGTGAGGGGGGCAACAAAGGAGGGGACAATAAGGCAGACGGTGGAGAAATTGATGGAGAGAATTGGAGCGCAAGGGAGGGTGGAGGAGGTGAGAGAGATAGGGAAAGGAGTAGAACACAGGAAAGAGATAATGATTGAAGTAAGAATGGAAAATGTAGAGGGGAAGAAAGAGGTTATGAGGAAGAAGAGGGAATTAAGAGGGAGAAAGGAAAGGATAGAGGATGACCTGACGTGGGAAGAAAGAAAGATACAGTGGAAACTGAGAAGGGTAAGGGAAGAAGAAGAAAGGAGGGGAAAAAGGGTAAAAGTGGGGTATGGGAAGGTGATTGTAGAAGGGACCACGTGGTTCTGGGATGAAAGAAGCGAAAGATTGAGAGATGGGAGAGGAAAGGGGAGAGAAATAGAGGGAGGAGAGGGAGGGAGGCAGGAGATGAGGGGAGAGGGGAGGTACCAAAAAACTAGTAGCGAGGGGGGAAGAAGAGGGAAGGAAAAAGGAGAGGAGGGAAAAGGAAGGGGGCAGATGGAGGGTGGTGTTCTGGAATGTGGCAGGCCTCGCGAATAAGGACGAAGAGTTTTGGAAGGGACTGGGAGAGTGGGAGGTGGTAATGATGATGGAGACCTGGGTAGAGGAAAAGGGATGGGAAAGAATAAGAGGGAGGCTGCCGAGAGGGTTCACATGGACCGTGAAATGGGCGGTAAAAAGGAATAAGAAGGGGAGAGCCATGGGTGGAATGATCATCGGAGTAAGGGAGGAAATGCAGGCAGAAAAGTGGGAAAGGAAGAGGGAGGAGGATGGGTTAATGGCGGTGAAGGTGAAAGCAGGGGAGGACACATGGACAATAATAGCGGTATACGTGAATGGAGACATCGAAAGGAAAGTGGAGAGCCTGAAGGAATGGATGGAAAGGCAAGAGGAGGAAGGGCAGGTGTTAGTAGGGGGGGACTTCAACGCGTGGACAGGAGAGGAGGGAGGAGGAGGTAGGGAGGATAGGGAGGCGGAGGAGGAACGGAGGAAATCAAAGGATAAGAAAATAAACACGGAAGGAAGGAAATTAATAAGATTGATAGAGGAGACAGGGTGGGAAATCTTTAACGGGAATATAGAAGGGGACGAGGAAGGAGAATTTACGTACACAGGGGGGAGAGGGGACACGGTAATTGATTATGTGATGGGGGATAGGAAAACAAGGGACGGGGTGGAGAGTATGAGGGTAGGAGATAGGGTAGATCACCACCCACCAATAGTAACAATAAAGAGAGGGAAAAGAGAAAGGAAAAAGCAAAAAAAGAAGGAAAGAAGGGCAGGAAGCGGACGTTGGTCGGAAAAAATGAAAGAGGGCTACGGGAGAAGGATAGAGGAGGCAGGAGTGGAGGGAGGAGAGTTACAACAAACGGTAAAAGAAATTATGGAAAAACTGAAAGAAGCAATGAAAGCGGGGGAGGAGGAAGGGGGAAAGGAAGGAGAGAGAAGAGAGACGAGGGAGGGATGGTGGGGCGAGGAATGTAGGGAAAAAAAGAGGGAGGTAAGAGCGGAGTTGAGGAGATGGAGAAAAGGAAAGGGCACAAAGGAGGCGTACAAGGTGAGGAAGAGGGAGTATGGTGAGTTATGTGAAAGAGAAAAAAAAGAGGAGGAGAGAGAAAGAAGAATAAGAGAGGTAGCGGACGCAAAGACTGAGAACAAGGTGTGGGAGATAGTAAATAGAGGGAGGAAGAAAAGAAGCGGAATAAATGAAAAGATAGAGAGAGAGGAATGGAAAAGGTACTTTATAGGGCTATTAGGAGGGACGGAAAGTGGAGGGAGAAAGGGCGAAGAGAGACAGAGAAACGGGGACACGGAAGAGGAACTAGGAAAGGAGGAACTGAGAAGGGCGGTGGGAAGGCTGAAAGAGGGAAAGGCAATGGGAGGCGATGAAATACCAAATGAAGCGTGGAAATGGGGAGGGGGAAAGGCGGTGGAATGGGCCTGGGGGATAGAAGGGTGTGGAGAGGGGAGGGTTGGCCAGAGGAATGGAAGGAGGGGATAATAGTGAAATAATAGTCCCAATAGTGAAAAAAGGGCAAGGGACCAGAGTAGAGGAGTATAGGGGGGTGATGCTGATGCCCTCGCTATACAAGGTGTATGCGGGAGTGTTGGCGAGAAGATTGGAAGAAGAAGCGGAAGCGATAGGGGCGGTGCCACAAAACCAGACGGGTTTTAGCAGAGGTATGGGAACGATGGACAACGTGTACGTGCTAAATTACATCATAGGAAAGCAAGTGGGGAAAAGGAAGGGAAAACTGGTAGCGATATTTATAGACCTGAGAGCGGCCTTCGATACGGTGGATAGGAAGGAGTTGTGGAAGACGATGGAGGAGAGAGGGATAAGAAAGGGACTAAGAGAAAGGACAAAGGAGATATACGAAGAGACAAGGAGCAGAGTGAAAGCAGGGGGGGAGACAGGAGAAGCATTCTGGACGGAGAGAGGAGTTAGGCAGGGATGTCCGCTGAGCCCGCTGCTGTTTAACATGCTGACAGCGGATGTGGAGGAAGAGCTTAGAAAGGGGGAGTGGGGGGAAGTCAAGGTAGGGGAGAGTAAAATATACTCGTTAGCGTACGCGGACGACGTAGTGGTGGTAGCGGAAAGAGAGGAAGAGATGGAGAATGTGATAAGGAGACTAGAGAAATACTTTGAGAGGAAAAGGCTGGAGGTGAATGTGGGAAAGACGAAGGTAATGAGGTTTAGGAAAGGAGGGGGGAGGTACAAGAAAAAAGAGTGGAAATGGAGGGGGGAAAGGTTGGAGGAAGTGAAGGAATTCCGATATCTGGGATATGTATTCAGGAGGAACGGGGGACAGGAAGCTCACATTAAGGATAGGGTGAAAAAGGCGGGAACGGTAATGAAGCAGGTATGGGGAATAGGGAAAAGGGAATTCGGCAAAGACGTGGGAAGGAGACTGTGGCTGTTTGACACGCTGGTCTGGACGGTGATGGGGTACGGGGCGGAGATTTGGGGGTGGGAGGAAAGAGCGGCAATGGAAGGGGTGCAGGATAGGTTTTTGAGATGGACACTGGGGATTGAATGGAGAACACCGGGGTACTTGGTGAGGGAAGAAGTGAAGAGAGATGAAATAAGAACCAGGGCAGGGAGGAGGGCATGGAACTTCGAGGAAAAACTGAGTAAGGGAGGGGGGAGTGAGTGTGCAAGGAGGTGCTGGGGAGAAATCAGGGAAAGAGAGGGAAGGAGGGTGCAGGGAAGAGCGAAATGGGAGAAAGGCAGGGAAGAGTTTAGGAGGGTAGGGGGGGAGCGGAAGAGGGGAGGCAGGAGCGAGAAAATGTGGGGTACGAAAGGAAGGAGAAGGAGGACAGGGAGAGCCAGGAAAGGGAGAGGTGGGAAAAGATAAGAGAGTCGAGGTACAACCGCTGGTATAAGGAAGTGAGAACGAGAGAGGTCCCACAGTATTTGAAGGCAGGATGGAGAGAAGAGAGGTACAAGAGAATAGCGAGATTCAGAATGGGAAATGAGATGAAGGAAGGCAGATACTGAGAGGCAGAGGAGGACAGGGAATGCAGGGTATGTGGGGAGGAGGTAGAATCATGAGAACACGTGCTGGATAGGTGTAGAGGGGGGGGCGGAGAGGAAAGAGGAATAGGGGAGAGGATAAGGGAGATACTGGACGAGGGGGTAAAAGGAGAGGCGTGGATGAAAGTGCTAGAGGAACGGAGAGGAAGGAGGAGAAGAGGAGAGGAAGAAGGGAATGAAAGAGGAATGGAGTGAAAGAGGGAAACGGGAGTCGGCGAGGCGGAGAGAGGAGAGAGAAGTAGATGTAAGAGGGGCCCGGCGGAAAATGGCATGAAAAGAAAATAACGCGGAATTGGGTGAGGCGGCGGAGAGAGGGAGCGTGGCGGAGTAGGGTTAAGTAGGTTAAGTAGGATAAGTAGGTTAAGAGCGAGTACAAAAATGTAAAAGAGATTGTAAACGGGAGTCCTTTGGAACCCTACGGGGACACAAATAAAGAAAACATACATATTATATACAAAAAACGCAGTGGTAATTATCGTAAAAACAAACAAAGCAATCATTTTTGCGACATCTTACGCAACATATAAAAGCGGATTTTTTACAATCGCAGGGAGTTTGCAATACATCCGTACAAAAACATGTCCTATTAACATTCATGAAAATGTTTCTAGTAACTGATAATTTTGAGGCAAACCAGGCGTATTGAATCATGTCTCGGAATATTGGTGACGATAATTCATGGTGAATTCTTGAATGGATTTTTATACAATCTTCCCGGGAATTAATTTCACGAATCTGCTCTAACAATTCGCTGTAATGTTGCAAACGCTTTATGAAATTTTTAACTTGTCTGGAAACAATTGTCTTGTCTAGAAACATTTTTATGAATGTAATGGGACATGTTTTTGTACGGATGTATTGCAAACTCTCTGCGATTAATACCACTGCGGTTTTTGCATATAATTATTATATGAATAAAAAATAAATTTTTCCTAATCGACTTTGTTATTCTCATTAAAAACCGACCGTTATGAATTGTTTTATTGGAAAAAAAGAAAATAATTTAAAAAAAATGAAAATAATAAAAAAAACTAAAGTAAGTAAATTTTAAGTAAGAAAAAAAATAAAATCCTAAGGAGGAATCGAACCCGAGACCTCCGGCGCAAAAGGACCGAGCCCTAACCATCTGGACTAGACGGCGGCTCGGCAAGTGTCTGACATTTTAAACTCATAAGGCGCCTAAGAAACTTTGAATCGATTTTTCTCAGAATTTTTCGAGTAGTGCGTCCTACTACTTTAACCACGTAAGATGCTAGGGGGCCTCTTTCACCACAAAAAAATTCGGCCAAATCCCCGATCCCACGGTCGTGCCGTCTCCTTTTGAGTTTCAGTTGTATTAACCATCAGAAACTCAGACAAACTGCCTCCCGCTCAGAGGTTGGGGCGCAAACCAGTGTACGGGCAAGCGGTCACCGCTCCAAGTATTGACAGCCTCCAATGCTGCTTAACTTCAGAGATTGCCGAGCCCGCACACCGACCGCGCGCCCACTTCTGTCGGTCATTAGTTATGTTATAACTAATAGTCGTTGCACAGCATTGCCATTGTACTTGTTGTGATACATAAGTTGCACTCGTATATAATCGTAAATCGAATTGTTAAATTCTAATAGTAATATGGTTTTTTGTAATAAAATATTAAGAAAAATGTTAGTTGTATGATTTGACAATTTTGGGTACATTTGTGAAAACTTACTTCGCTTTTTCATAAAAAGTTATTTCACTCCTTTTGTACGTTTAAATGTTTAAAGTCTAAACAAAACCATTGTTTGAAAAAGAATTAAAGATATTTTGAGTTTAAATTGAAATTTATAGATAGTGAAACAACCAAATGTTTTGAAGGAAACTTTTTGTTACTTGAGATTTTTTTTTACCCGTTAAAGTTTTTTACGGAATATTCATTCTCCTAACTTTCTAAGTTCTCTGAACAGGACATGCATCTTCCAGGACATGAAGTTTGGTATGATCTTCACCAATTCCGGAAATAACTCGAAAACGAATGTTGAGTATTCTGCTGCTGTACATTTCGTGTAATGAAAGTTCGTCATGATTTCTGTCTGCCCGTCTATTAAAATACATTAGAATGCACGATCGTCTCCACTGGAGTATGAACGATCAACGAACATAGTATATTCTTCAATATATACGTAGATACTGTCACGTATACATGAGGAAGCATAACACGAGAATTCGATTCTGACAAATGTTGAACGCACACGATAGCTCGTGAGCTGCGTGTCGCGATATATTTGACATACGTCTTGAACTGTCTACGGCCTGACTCAACGTTGACTGTTTCTACTTGAAGTCTACAAAGAGTAGTTATATCCGCGAATAGCACGACCTCGTTCCTGCATACAAGAATTTACGGTGCCTGGCTCTGCGAATCATGATGGAATATCTTTATGTGCCATGGGTCAAGTACATCAGCAATACGTAATGTTCTTGCAGTTAAAGCAACTCAACTCCGATCCGACTAACAGTAATGACGATGTAACAGGTAATCGACATCAGTGTGCTATTCTCGTTAAATCTATCCACTACATAGTATTATGAGGTAATGTATGAGAAGGGGCACAGCAAAAAATTTCAAAGCCCATTCTCTGAATTGTTAAAATGTTATTATAATTTATTTACAACTCACAGAATATTTGCAAACAAACGATATCAAAGATTCGTTTTAAAAAAATGAGATTGATAAATAACGTACGATAGTGTACGTTTGTGTTAAACAAATCTATTGTATAGTAACAAAGAATTCACCGCTTACTATATTATTATAGTAACACCGCTTATTATATTATGGCTTGAAAATAATATTTTCAACATTTTCTGTTCGATTGATATCATATTTTAATTTCGCAGTCATCAATCGGGATTTCTTTATCATTTATCGTATATGTACGGGGTGTCCATCTTATCTCTACGACCCAAACCAACTCCACAAAAGTAATTATCAACGCCACAAAAAAATGTTTCAGACAAAAGTTGTACGGTGTGAAGGGTGCCATCAAATGCGACGTTTTTTTTTCACTTCGGTGGAGGCGCTGACGCACAGTGAAGGTCACCTCCACTTTTTGCAATGAAATGGTACATTTTTGAAAACCATCTTGTGGAGCACCTCAAGCTGCATAAAAAACGTTGGGGTTCAAAGTCGTTCAAGGTCATTTAAGGTGAGTATCAATGATACAAATCTAAATATCTCGGATCACTACTAAATATTTGGTAGTGATCTGAGATATTTAGATTTGTATTTCATTTTAATAGGTGACCTTGTAATTATATATATATATATATATATATATATATATATATATATATATATATATATATATATATATATATATATATATATATATATATATATATTAGGGTGAGCGGGAAAAAATCGATATTTTTTTTGGTTACATCCTCAAAAAAAAGGTGAATTAAGGTAAAAAAAGGAGAATCCTCGAAGGAGAGCTCAAAAAAAATATTTCGAACGGCGCATTGCATTTGAATACTTTCCGTAAGAATAACACAGGAAAATATTGGCACTTCTGAACGTCGTAGTAAAACTCTTCAGAAAAAAATCTCACAAAAATGTCATTAAGATATTCTGATAGAGAATTGAATTCCCTACAAAAAAAGTTCCTACGAACAATTAGTTTAGAACAACCGTTCAAGTGGTATCGCTGTCTGAAATCAATTTTTTTATTTAAGCGACGTGCGCGCCAGAGCACACGCTGCCACTTGGCGGCAGCATGAGGTAGCTCGTACTGCTAAATTACAAGGTTCACACTAGCGCCACGAACGGGAAACCGCGACGTTTTCCCCTCATTTTGGCCCCAAATCAAGATCTGTCACTGCTACAAAATTTCATTCGATATTGCGAAGTGAATCCTGTAGTAGGGGAGGCTGCCTCGAAAAAATTAGCTAGTCACTTGTGGTACTTTAACGAGAAAATTGTTGCTTTGTCGCTTTTTGACAATGCTGTGCCGATAAGTGTGAAGGCAAAAATGGTACAAGCTCTGCAATCTCGAGAAAAATCCAAAAATCCTTCCGAGTGAGTAATTGTTAAAAAAAATGATTGGAAAATGCTGCTGAAAAAAGACATAAGCGATTTCGTTACTCTAGAATCCTTATTTCTTTTCCAGCAATTCAATTTACCTCATGATGTTTTGAGAGTAAATATTGAATTATGGCCGGAAAATGCCACTTATTTGAGTCGCTTAGATTTTTTTTTAATCCAAAAGTCGTTAATAACGTAGCCGAACATGGTGTCACTTTGATAGAAGCACATAACGGTTCATAAACAAAAAACGAAGAGCAGCTACAATATTTATTGGGCGTAGTGCAAAACCATCGACAGAAATACCCTAATTGCAACAAACAGACAAAGGAACGATGATTATCAAGCATTATAGTGTAAAAACAAATTATTTTATCTTATTAAACGAAATTAATTAAATAAAACTTTTCGAAACACGATCAATGATGGACGTCGTTTCTTTTATATTTCTTGTTCTACTGGATTCTTTTTGTATCAGAGAAATATTTTGAGAACGATTCCATGCAAATTGTATGTTAGAGCAGAACATTCTCTACAAAAAAAACCCCAAAAAGATTTTTCGTAAAACGAAAAATTCGATTTTTACAGACTTTTGAATTATTTGTTTTCTATCAATTCAATTTCAGACAGCGATTCTACTTGAACGGTTGTTCTGAGCTAATTTTTCGTAAAAACTTTTTGGTTGGAAATTCGATTCTCCATGAGAATATGTTAATGACATCTTTGCGTGATTTTTTCCTGACGAGTTGCACTACCAATTGCACGACATTCAGAAATCCCAATATTTTCCTGGGTTATTCTTATGGAAAATATTCAAATGCAATGCGCCGTTCGAAATAATTTTTTTTGAGCTCTCCTTCGAGAATTCTTCATTTTTTACCTCAATTCACCTTTTTTTGGTGGATGCAACCGAAAAAAAAAATATCGATTTTTTTCCGCACACCCTAATATATATATATATATATATATATATATATATATATATATATATATATATATATATATATATATATATATATATATATATACATTGCCTATATACACTGTCTATATACACTGACACAAAAAAAATAAAGGAGCAAGAAAAGTTGACCATTGCTTTCGTGTTTTTCGAAAGGCTGTAACTTCCTAAAAAATGGTCGTACCAAAAAAAAAAGGATTTTGAAGCTTCAAATTTCTAGTTTTCAGTTCTGAAAATGATTTTTTTTATAATCACTGATTACGCGGTCGGAAAAAATAGCACGACAAAAAAATTTGCAGACTTTTACGTTTTTCAAAGTTCTGCACAGGTTTCGGAGATTTTTTTCATACTTAACCAATATCAAGGTCCATTCAATTCACTTAAATTTGCTTTTTTTAAAAGTCCGTACGACCATTTTTCGCTGAGATATCGGACAAAATGTCCTTTTGTCTTCAGTCATCGATAGTTCAGGAACTAATGGTCATACGGGCATTCGACCAGCAGTTTTGGAAAAGTGAATACATACTCTACAAGCTCTGATTATTATTGCACTGATTTTTTTTTTTCATTTTTGTCATCAGTTTTAATCAAGTACAAAAAAACGATGTTTTCTTGGTTTTTATAAAATCCACTACTTTGCAAATATTGCGATAAACACTAATGTTTATGAACGGTCATTCAGCTCAATATGTCTCCAAGGGCCATGCAAAATTCCAAATTGATCTGTCCATTGGTCTTTCCAGCGCGATTGACCAAAATTAGAAAAAAAATTAAAGGAGCAAGTTTCCTCCCTCTAGAAATCACTTCATGATTATTAAGGGGAAAAAAATGTCATTACTTTTCGTACAATTGGGTATTGAGTACGAATCAAATGTTGGAAAAAACCCTGAAAATCATATTGACAAAAAATATTCGAAAAAAATGTAATAAAAAAAATGTTGAAATTAAAAAAAAAATCAATTTCGATTATTTGAAATTTTTAATGTTGAACTTTTTTTCAAATCAAAATTGTACCACCAGCAGAGAATTACCCAAAGCGTACCACTCTTGCAACTTGAGCTTCAGTAAAATACCGTCTCACCATCATTACTTAAGAATATGAGTTTTCGTATCATAATCAATACAATTTACAGATACTAAATATTCTTTCTTCAACAGTTTTGAAACGTCTAAATAGTCAAAACTACTACTCATTTTCCAAACAACCCAAACAAACCCAAACAATGTAGATTGGAAAAAAATGTCAACATTAAAAAAAATCGAAATTGATTTTTTTATTAAAAATTTTTTTTTCTAAATTTTTTAGTCAACATTATTTTCAGGGTTTTTTTCCAATATTTAATGCGTACTCAATACCCAATTGTGCGAAAAGTAATGAAAAGTTTTTTTTCCTCTTAATAATCATGAAATGATGTCTGGAAGGAAGAAACTTGCTCCTTTAATTTTTTTTCACATTTTTGTCAATCGGGCAAGAAAGACCGATGAACGGATCAATTTAGAATTTTGCATGGCTCTTGGGGACATATTGAGCTAAACATTAGTGTTTAGCCGTCCATAAACATTAGTGTTTATCGCAATATTTGCAAAATAGCGGTGCATTTTATAAAAACCAAGAAAACATCGTTTTTTATACTTTTTTAAAACTGATGGCACAAATAATTTTTTCACTACAATAATAATCAGAGCTTGTAGAGTATATATTCACGTTTCCAAAAGTGATATCGATGACTGAAGACAAAAGGATGTTTTTTCAATCAACGTTTTTTCAATCTCAGCGAAACCTGGTCGTACGGAAATTAAAAAAAAAATAAGAGTGAATTGAATGAGCTTAATGACCTTGATTATTGGTTAAGTCCGAAAAAAATCTCCGAAACCCGTGCAGAATTTTGAAAAACGTAAAAATTTGCAAAATTTTTTTTTGTCGTGATTTTTCTTCCGACCGTGCGATCCGAGATCATAAAAAAAATCATTGTCAGAACTAAAAACTAGAAACTTCAAGCTGCAAAATCTTTTTTTTTGTACGACCATTTTCAACAAAGTTACAGCCTTTCGAAAAACACGAAAAAAAAAATGGTCAACTTTTCTTGCTCCTTTATTTTTTTGTGTTAGTGTATATAGGTCATTTCAAAAATCTTTAGCATCATATTTGATAAAACTTTCCAATTATCACAATGATATTAACTAATTGATATAGTTTATGCGATACAACAAATAACTATAGGAATTCATGTGGTCGCTCATGCCATATCTGCGACTAATCAATCAAATACTCGGTAGCCTAGGCGCAGCGTGCGTAGAAATAGGTAGGTAGGTTCGAGGTTCGATTCCATGTAGAGGCGAAATATTTTATTGTGAAAAGATCATTTCAGAAGGCCAGGGAATAACGATAAGGTATAAAATCAATGTGGTAGAACTCTAAATTGAGATTCTAATTTTATTACGGATTTATGAAATATTTTATTCTATATTCTATATTCTAAAAAATATATTTGAAACAAATAGGAGTATGTCGTGAAACACGAAAAAAACCTATTTGATTTAATCCTATTTGAATAAAATATTTTGTTGGCAGTGACATAAAGAATGTGAAGAGATGGTGGTTTCCGAAGCAACAGCGAACTTCTCTCTTCGAATTGCATGTCAGGCCTTCACTTATTGCCTTGATAAAGCCTTGATTTTTCACCCTGATATAGTCTTAGTTTTTCACCCTGGCCAGGCCGAAGGCACGGATTACATTTTAAAACTGATCAGTGCTTGATGGAAAATGCTGATCAAGGCCCGACTCAGAAATTCCGTTCTCATATCCGGGCCTTCATATAGCCGGAACAAGATTTTTACATATACATACATACGATATACAGGGTGTCCGTCTTATCTCTGCCACCCGAAAACTCGGTAATTATCGACGGCACAAAAAAATGTTCCAGACAAAAGTTGTACGGTGTGAAGGGGGCCATCAAATGCGACAATTTTTTTTCGGTGGTGACATTCACGCACAGTGAAGGTCACCTCTACTTTTTAAAATCGAATGGTACTTTTTTTCGACCATCTTGTGGAGAACCACAAGCTGCATAAAAAACATTAGGGGTTCAAAGTCGTTCAAGGTCATTGAAGGTCACGTATTAAAATGAAATACAAATCTTAATATCTCGGAATACCACCAAATATTTGGTAGTGATCCGAGATATTTAGATTTGTATAATCGATACTGACCTTGAATGACCTTAAACGACGTTCACCCCGAATGTTTTTTATGCGGCTTGAGGTGCTCCACAAGATGGTTGAAAAAAATGTACCATTACATTTCAAAAAGTGGAGGTGAGAAAATTGATGGCATTTGACGGCCCCCTTCACACCGTACAACTTTGGTCTGGAACATTTTTTTGTGACGTCGACAATCACCGAGTTATTTCAGGTGGCAGAGATAAGAGGGACACCCTGTATATGTACATACGTACACACACACATACACACACACACGCGCGCGCGCGATAAAAGCCGAGCCGAGCGAGTTGAAGTTGCAATGTCCAATGCATTAAATGTATTCAAGTCTTACGAATCTTACATTTACCTCGGATAAGAATATCTTTATTGCTCTCATGGTTGCTTCAGAAATTATTTTCCCATACGTGGACTACATTATCCATTTTCGACGAGTGGTAATTCTCATAGTGCTCTCCACACTGGTCCCTCTGCGGTACAAGCTTCTGCCTCTAGCGCTTCTCATCTCGCATCGCCTCCCTCGTGTACATCCGTTCACAAGCTCACGGTGTTATTGCGAAAATGAGCTTTCTCATCCCTCTCATATTCTCCATAACGCGAAGTCCTGTTTGATCCATCCTCTTGCAGGAAACAGGTGGAAAGTGTGAACAGACATTTCCTTTGTGTCCCATATAATATGTCGTGTATTCGAGGATACGAGTAACATACAGGGATGTGATAATTAGAAATGGCAAAATGGGAAATCGTTTACAATGATAGGTTTTGCTTGGATTCTTCACTTAAAAAAATATTTTTACAGTATGAACAATATGAACAGTATGAACAAAGTTATACTGTTCCCGAAAGTCATCTTCTCCGCCACTTATTTGAATCGGTAATTTTGGACCTACAACTTTTTACGTCGTTCCTAGATTGATAGAATATGATTGGTGTTGAGTTTGGCAAAAATCGAAATCCGAGTTTGAATTTCGCTGCATTAAAAAGTTTATCTTGCATCCAAAAATGATATCATTCCGACGATCGAAACCCTTCTGAAACTCCAAATCGCGGCAAGACAATTCTTCTCCGTCGAATACGTTCTCCTGGGGGGGCTTGGAGAAGAAGTATGGCGCCGATATAGGTACACATATGCCTGTAGGGAAAGACAAGAAGGAAGAAGGTCAAAAGTGAAAAGAAGAAGCGGAATGAGAGGAATAAAGTTAAACCCTCTCAGAGCGTCGGTCTCGTGCGCAGAAAAAGCTGGAAAGTTTTGCATGAAATTAACGTGAGAAAAATAACTGCCATTCCTAGGATTAGTGGGAAAGAGGGTGAAAAAGCTGTAGTTGGAGGTGAAGGGGTACTTACTGAAAATGAGAGTGACTATACCCGTATATACGAAAGTACAGACATACATATGAAGAAAAGTATTCGAGCGGTGTAGTTGGTCATGGATGATCCTCAGGCTCATTTCTTCCCTTTCCTGGTCATAAATCTCATACTCGACTATGGTGTGTATGCATAAACCGTTGCGCTCTTCCTGCCCCCCCCCCCCCCCCGCTTTCCCCACCGTAAAGTCCTCACATAACTATATGTTGTATAATTATGAGTGTTCCTGTGACTAATTCAATTTTACCCATCTGGATAGCGATTTGCAGACGTAGCTATGTACATAAGTTCGTACAGAGCGCGGTTGCGAGTATATGGAGAAGGTTTCAGAACTCCCGACGAGCTTACCACATCCCCGTGCGGTGGAACGTAGCGGCGAGAAGATACGGTATCCATGTATCGGCTACGAACAATCAAAAGGCCATAACCTCTTTGATTCAGCGTGAAGTATGGTTCGAATTAAGCCCTTATGTTTATTAGTCGCTTCGGGGTGTACAGCGTGATTCATAACAGTTTTCAGTCATTCATTTCAAGGCAAAATTCATTTTTTCAAAATTTGTATTCTGAAATGGCTAAATCGTTTCATGTAAAAAAGCGAACTATACTTAGAGGATTGAAACAGAAAAAAACAATTAAGATAATTGGATTGAAAGAAAATAGCATATATAGAAAAGAAAATGTTTAACGAAGAAAATTGGATGGATGACAAAACGTTAAATGTATTTTTGACAACTTTTTGTTGAAATGGACAATGCAATAGCCGAAAATGTTGTGCTCTTCACCCTTTTTACAGCATTCATGGTGTTTTATGAGAATTTGGCCTCTCTCTTCCGAAATGTGTTAATTTTTTTCGAGGTGATAGGTAATTATTAGATTAATAATGTCGAAAATTTGAAGGCAAGGGTCATGGCGTTTTATATATATTCCAAAAATGGAGACTCACAAAAATAATAGTTTTCAATTTACACTTTCAAAAGCTAAAAAAATAACAGTGAGTAAATTGGATACGCATAATGGAGGAAAAGGGAGAACTAGGCTTGTCGAATCCAACATCTTCTCAGCATAGGGCCTGGCAAGTATTACGAGTATTAATAATATTCCATTGAAAGGGTCTTTGCCAACCACGAGTTGCGATCCACAAATTGCGAGGCACCGTGTCCGAACGAGGTATGGAAGCACTTATGTGCTCGCTCGAAGTGCGTAACTGTTGCGGGGGAAGGCTCGAGGTCCTGCGCCACGCGTCGGCCATGGACCACACTACGCATGCATCCCTTCTTACTGCAAATATTTTGCTCCACTATGCTCAACCTATCTACGGTAGCTAATGCTGTTGCAACAACTTGCTATTGTTCTGAGAGTAATGCCGTCACTGTCTTACGTCGAATGGAGACGGCTAGTGAACAAACGGTCGTTGTAGGAAGCAAGAAACTTTTGCGTACCGTTGAAAAAGCATTTGAAAGCCTAATGCATTCAAACAATATCGTCTTCACAATTCGTATACCTATATCATTAATTTTGTTATAATCGGAAGAGAAATGTAAAAAATAACGATCTGATCTTCAAAATGCTAGTCATTGAATATTATGATATTCCTTTCACGAACCCGAATATTCAACAATTAACTGATTTTCGTATTCAATCAAGT
>OZ023316.1:7540142-7682642 GCA_964007375.1 Ophion obscuratus | reverse complement strand
TAACTTTCGTGGTGGCGCCCCGTAACGGCTGCCGGTGGCAAAACTTGGATTGGCGCATGGCGGTTAAGTCAAACCGGCACAAACACGAAAGAGCTAGGCTTGAGCAAGCATCACCGATTGGACACCTGATTTAAATGGCGACCGGCATACTGCACTAGCAGACGAAAACCAATCCAAGCGGCCAAAACTCGCCGCAAGGGTGCGCCACAAGAGTTACTTCGGAGGCCTATTATAGTACTTCTTTATAGATGCGTCACTATCTTAAAATACACGCACGCAGTTCTGGGAACGTCATCTGTTGGAAAACAGCGAGAACTCATTTAACGTCCTAATAGCTGACCATTATAGTTTCTCGCTGCTGGATTTCCAAATTGGCCGGAAAGACGGAGTGCATAATTCTCGTCTAAAACGTGAAAACTAAAATTATTTTCAATTCACATATATTTTTATTAGCAATGAACTAAAAAAAACAGAAAAAAACCGTGAAATCAAATCAATTTTCGAGTTTGAACAAAAAAGTGACGATTACCAATTTTTTTTCTCTTTTTTCGTTCAATAAAAACGCTATAAAATGACTTTTTTACGAATATTTTTAGTTCATGAAGAAGCGTTTCCAATTCGTTTTGGGTCGATAGATCGAATAGTTTTTTTTTTTGCTATCACGGTCGCCAATTTTGAAAAATCACAAACACGAGATTTCGAGAAAACCCGCTCCATAGTTCTTGGTCGGAAAAGAATAGATTTTTGGTAACTTATAGGAATCTAATTCTAATAAGCTTAGTCCATGCAGTAGTAATTGAGCTTCTTTTTAAAAACTCGTTTTCCTGTATTTTTTTGAGCCTACGAGCCTACGAGCTTCCTTAGTGCTGTAACGATGCTAGTCCTCCCGCCTGATTCGTTTTGCGACGCTCTGATCGGCGGACGTCTTGCACTGCTGGCCAATACCCAATTCCAGCAATCCCATCATCATCAAGAGTGCTGTTCCTTTATGGAACATAGCTGCAGCCATAAAGGCGGCAATTGGTGCGATTTTAATGCTCGAATTCAAGTGTTTGGAAGCCGTGCGTCACGCTGTTAATTGAAACTCTCGTTGGAGTTTTGCGTGTGTCCGCCCAAACATCTCCATAAAAGGTCCTCACGTGAGAGATCTTCATAAATCGGAATATGTTTCTCTATATTCGGTTGAAGAACACGAGGAGGCGTTTCTATAAAACTTTCCTCTAAAACTTTAGGAACATATTATCCAATAGTTTAGCTATCGATTAAAGAGAAAATAAATTTTTCTTGCTCCCCTAGCCGAAAGTACGCACTTTCCAGCCGCATTTCAGGCCGGGAAGAGCATTTTTTGTGGCCGGCTGACGACCGCTCGCTCTGACAGGATTTTCGGGCCCGGCGATATTTACATATGCACGTTATTCTTTTATCTTGTGCTCGCTCCTGTCAAAGTCGTGTCGTGGTCTCGCGAAGAATTTCGAATTAGAATTTTCCAACTGCACTTTCAATAATTGTGTGTTCAACGTCGCTTCATATCAATGTAATAAAGAAAACAAGCGTTGAAATCGACAAAAAAATGTAGAACGTTGATTTGATGTTTATGTTAGTAATGTTGGTTTTATTTCATCTTGATGTTTTCAATGCCCGCCCCGACCAGCAAAACCTCGGCTTCGCTTCGGTCTTGCAAAAGTCGGGCGGGCATCCCCTTTCGCTCGCCTCCCTGCGAGAACGACAGCTTCAGGGCATTTCACGAGATGGCCAGCTGACAGCCGACAGATGACAGCTGACAACACTAATAACATCATTAATTGCACGGAATTACATACATTAATTAGGTCTGTACTTTTAACTACGGAATCAAGAAAAATAGTATACAACCCACGGCCCAAATGTTGGATGCCCTGGTACATCCGAGGAAATCCAACTTTCGGGCCTAGGGTCGTAATATACTAATTTTCTAACCCTCTGAATCAGGACACATCCTTAAGACGGCTGTGGACGAAATAGAAGTTATGTTACATTAGCGAAGTACGGGTCGGGGATGATAGAAAACAGTTTAATTACGAAATACGTCATTAATAAAATGAAAACCCAGTTTTCCCTTCCTTTCCGTTATTAAGTTCCGACCCCTAATAATAGGTAATACGTAAATAGGTAGTAATGAAATAATAGGCAATGCGTAAAAATCCCTTGCAGGTTTTATTATATTATCACTCTATCATTACTTCTTGTCTATTATTAAGAGAATATATTTATTATCTCAATTATATTATTTTACTATTACCTATTTACGTATTACGTGTTACTAGGGGTTGGAATTCAGGAAATAAAAAAAACTATCGGGGGAACACGAGAGTTTTACAGGATTTACAAGAGAGGGCGTTACTAGTATTAAAGCGCATCGGTCCATAATCTTCATGTTAAAGCATTATCATTAGGCTTCAGTTTTTCAGTTCGTCTCATTTTGTTGAAGTGTAAACAAAATAGTTTTTTGGAACTTCAAATATGTCAACATTTCTGCCAATAAAATGCAATTTGAGGGCGCTTTACTTTTCTGCTTCCATTCGACAAAAGGCAGCTGCAGGTCATCGATTGTTGTGTGCGGCTTATGGGGACCATGCCCTCTCAATCTCAACTTGTGAGTACTGGTTTAGATGGGTCAAAAGTGGTGATTTTGACACGGAGAATAAGAAATGTTTGAAAATGCAGAATTGGAGGCATTATTGAACGAAAACTCGGCCCAAACGCAATAAGAACTTGCAGAATTGTTGGGAGCGACTCAACAAGCATTGTTACCATTTTTCCACTATAGAGCCCCAAAATTCACAAAAAAATCTTCAAAAGTACTTGTACCCCTAATAATTTTATCCATTGGCGTAATGGTTCAGCACGGGAGGAAAAAAGTCATTCATCGAATACTTTGAAAAGTCGAACCGTTATTCGAACCGACCACGGCTTTGACACACTGGGTCAATTTGAGGCGGATAGTACTTCATACACCTGCCCTTAAGGCCATGTGCCACATGCCTCCGACCGCATCGAAATTTTGAAATGGGAATTCTGCCAAACGGATCAACCAATTGGAATGAAATTTGTTGTGTGCATGCAGGATGCTTGCTGCGAGAGCATGATTCGCGAAATTTTCCAAAATTTCGAAAAAAAAATTGCAGTTTGTGGTTACCATGCGAAAAACTATGAATTATTAACCATTGCATCGCATTTTCGTTAATTTGGCGGGAATCATGCTCTCGACAGTGAAAGAGCACACATTTTGAGCTTTGTTTCACCTGTTTTAATGAACAAATGGCAGAGAAAAAGCATTTTGAAATTTTTACATAAATTAAGCAAAAATGTACCAACAAAGCTCAAAATATCAGGTACCGGAGCGAGCGTTCAGTTCATCCGTTTTCTCACTGGCGGCGCGCAGCTCGCTTCGTCCTCTTTTTACCGACCGCGCTCGCCTCGTTCCAGAACAATTTATTTTTTGACAGGTCGAAAGCCGGAGCCATAACCTCCGGCCATAACCTCGAACATTCGTTCGAAATATATTTCATTCGATGTGTGTGATAGAATGTAAAAAGTGCGTGTGATCAAGTGAAGTTTGGTTTCGTCGCGTTTTGGTGAGTTTTTTTTGCTGTGAAGAACGCATCAGAACGCCGGTACACCACCGACGACAAAAACCGACCAAGAAATAATCGACGAGAAAACCGCCGCGGCCGATTACATGAAGAAGATCGAGGAACACAGTGACAGCGAGAAGTCGAAGGAGAAAATACCGGAAGTCAAGATACGTACGTGCTATAACCTCAATTTACGTAGTTTGTAATTTGCCACGCTCTTCCCTCGCATTGCTTTCTCGCTCGCCGATGTCTCAAACAGCCAACGGCTCCGTGCAAAAAAACTCAAGCTTATTTGCTCTTCGCAGAAATACCTCGGTATTTATTCGTGAAAAAATCGCAGATAGCATATTTTCCGATGATCCGTAGCCATTTCCATTACCCCTCGAAATCCTCGATTTCCTGATCAGTGTGCGACCAAAATGATGCACGAAAGTTCAACACCCTTTGCCTACGAACGCAAAACTGTCACGTCTCAAACACGGATGATTTGTGGACCTTTGGCGATTCCTCGATAGCTTCACCCTGATGACCGAGAGTACTATTTTTATGGTGTACAAAGATAGAAGACCCTCGGTGTACCTGTACGGTAGTACACCACTACACGCAAATGTACGTGTTACTAGTACGGTACTGGTACACTGTACAATATTGAAATATACCGGTTCCGTATCCTCACCATACTAAACTGGTACCGATAACGTACGCATACACATGGTAGGTACGGATACTGGGCTATCATGTAGAAAACAGAACTAATGTAGCGTCGATTTACCATCTAGATTGACCATCAGATTTATCCAGGGCAGCAAGTACGTACTGCCGAGGATTCGAAACCGCATCAAACGTCGAGGCCACAGTTTACAGTCCCAGTGTCCGCGAGGATATCACCGCTGTCTCCGATCTCTCCGAGAGCACCAGCGATGCTGATCTCAAGGAACTCGTTGAACCCTTTGGCTTCGCTCAGAAACAATATCTCACCATGGATCGCACCACCAATCTCTGCAAGGCTTTTCGCTTACGTATGTACGTTTCAAAACTAAGGGCGAGGACGCTAGGGCCTTTTTGCATCTCAATGTTTACGGCTACCATCATCTCATACTCAGAATCGACGGGTCCAAACCTCCAGCGCAACAGAATTAAATGGTCAACGGTTGAACGCGTTAAGATAGAACAAGCGTACGCTCTTGATTTTTATAGCTTAGGTTCAAATTTTAACCAGACATTACTCGTATCATTATGCATATTTCAGTGAAATATCAGGTCAGTCGACTATTTAGATTCGGAGATAATGGATTTTAAATGTGCACCTTATAATACTGTTGGGTCTGTATTGAAATTTAGACAGAGTAATTTTCCGTGAACAATATTTGTCCTCTATAAAAAGACACAAGGCAATAACATAAACAATACAAAATATTGATGTTTAGAACGCAAATCTTTTTCTTCACGTTAAAAGTGTTCATCTTTAGGAACACAATAATTATCTTTTTTATCGCAATATTGAACAATGCTGTTCTGCGGTGTTGCGTAATGTCTTCTTATTATAGGAGATAAATATTTTTTACCGAGAGTTATTCTGTCGTTACTGAACATCTTTAGCAAAACTGAATAGTAAAGACAATTCAAACTTTTCCACTCGTTCCCTACCTAGTTTGCTATCTGATCATATTTTTTTTTCAAAATTCATAAACACAATTGAATGGTACGCCGAATTATGTGACCAAGCCTAGCAGACCCTGGAGTGTTAAAAGTTGCTATTCGAAAATCCATTATCTCCCAATCTAAATAGTTAACTGTTCTGAAATCACGCAAACTAGCATAATAATATGAACAATGTCTGGTTACGATTTGAACAAAATCGATAGAAATCAAAAGCGCATGCTCGTTTTACCATAAGGGCTTACACCACTGTAAACGTCAAAAATTGAGTGATATTTCGCAATTTTTTTTTGTAGAAGGAGAAATAAGAGAATATTAACATTCAAGGATGTTATTAGCCATATCTTTCAAGTGATCAAAATGAAATTTATATTAAAAAATTATGCCAAAAGGTGATGCTGGAGCCATTCTGGCGAGGCATGTTGAATTTGAGATGCTCTGAGGCACGCAGTATAGCTGACGCAAATTTGATTTTAGAATAAAATAAAAAAATTCTGTTAATTTACACGAGTATAGCTAGAGAAATTCGTAGAGAATTGTAAAAATATTATTTTTTGTGTAATTGGTAAGCATTAAACTAAAAACTTAATTTTCGACAGAAAAAAAGGACAATCATTCGGCAATAACTAATGTTATAACTAACTCATACAAAACCTGTACTTATTTCTCTTCGGAATGTTATTTTCAACATGTACTCAAAATTGGGAGTGAAAATGATAAATATTGTTGGAGTTATGCTGCGTGCCATTTCGAAAAATTGTGTTTCGAGAAAAACGGTCGATGTCTCGCGCACGGGCCAGCCACTGCCACCGCAGACCCTGCGGACCTTGTTTTACAGGTACCAAACTTTTTTCCCCATATTATAGATAGTTCAAAGCATCGTTTAAGTTAAGTAACAAAAAAACCATTTTTCATACATTCTACAGTGGTGTGACCCCTTAGATGGGAGTACACGGTGACGATTTTTTTCAACAATCTTGAAAAACGGTTGGAGAATTATTGTAAGCAAAGGTTGCCGAAATATAAAAAAAGACTTAACAAGACCCCTCCCGTTGATTTTTGTGATTTTTTCACCCTTAACCGTTATTTGGTAAAGGACAAAAAATCACTTTTTTCTGGATTTTCAGTAAATCTACCACTCGTTACAAATATTGATGCAAAGACTAATGTTGCCGCGTTTTCTTTTCAGCTCGATTTACCCCCAATACCCCTGTTAGTCTGAAAATTGATTCATCGAACCGTTTTCCATCAAAAGTTAATTGAAGTTTTACAAAACAATTAAAGGAACAAGTGTATTATTCCCAAACATCTTGTAACCATCATCAAAATAAAGATACTAATTTTCTTCAACTTTTTTCACAACTTGGCACCCGTTGCTTGTTAAATATAAGAAAAAAATTCGAGAGATGGACATTTTTTTTTAATTTGTAAAATATTTCAGGAAACAATACTGACTCATTTTGTACACGATTGGGCCTTTGCGCTCTTTAATTTCACTCGTCTTTAATTGCATCAATTAAAGTTGATACTCCCAAGCTGTATTTAATAGTCGATCTGAGAACATTTATGCAATTAATTCTCAATATTTTCTACGAAGGTTATTAGGGTTATGGAAAACAATCTTTTTTACAAAACTAGGCATGATCAAAAATTGAAATTGTTTACAAAAACATTAGATTAATTCTTTTTACCAAAACGTAGAAAAAATTGACCAAAAAAAGATTAGTTTTTGAAAAACATTGTTCATTGGTTTTTCCTTCGAAACAAGAGATCATTTTTGAAAAAAAAAAGTGTTTTTTGTATCCCAAATAACCTTCGCAGAAAATATCGACAGTGAATGGCATACGAGTTCTCAGATCGACTAGTGAATACCGCTTAGGGGTATCAACTTTTAATCAATGCAATTAAAGATGAGTGAAATTATGGTGCGCAAAAGCCGAAGCGTGGCAACAACGAGACACCATTGTTACCTGAAAAATGTTACAAATTTAAACAGATTAGAATTGTTTTTTATTTCTCAATTTGTTTTCTTAAATTTAACAAGCAACTACTGCAAAGTTCTAAAAATAGTCGAAGAAAAAGGGTGTTTTCATTTTGATCATGATTACACGATGTTTAGGAACACTTGTTCTTTTAATTCTCTTGTAAAACTTGGATCGATCGGTCCGGAAAAACGGGTGGGTGGATCAATTTGAAAATTTACACGGCTATTGGGGGTACATTAAGTTGAAAAATAAACGTGGCGACATTAGTCTTTCTACCAATATTTGTAATGGAGTAGTAGATTTACTGAAAAACCATAAAATGTTATTTTTTGTCCTATTTTTCATACTACTGTTGATGGTACTGGTTAATGGATTACCTATAAACAATTCGCGATAGTAAAATTTTACGGCTCTTCTGTAGAGCGAGACTTCTCCGATCGTCATTGCTAGAAAATTCGATCTTTGGAGAAACCTGCCGAAGATGAATTCCGGCAGAGAGAAAAAATGCTAAACGAATTTTTTTGTAGCGTAATTAGTAATAATTTAGTAATAATAAAATTTTACCACTCTTTCGCTGAGTGAGACCCGGTCGATCTCGTTCGCTCGCGAATTTGTTCGGCCGCCAATAGCCTGTCGAAGATAAGCCATGGCAGAGAAAAAAAAGCCGATCGCAATTGTTTAAACAAAGAGCATTGTAAAATGTTTTAAGTTTCCAAGGATTTTTTAAAAGTACTTCCAAAAAAACGATTTTTCGAACATTTTACACCGATGACCTCTAAACAATTCGCGATAGTAAAATTTTACCGCTCTTCTGTAGAGCGAGACTTCTCCGATCGTCATTGCTAGATAATTCGATCTTTGGAGAAACCTGCTGAAGATGAATTCCGGCAGAGAGAAAAAATGTTAAATGAATTTTTTTAGCATAATGAGTAATAATTTAGTAATAATAAAATTTTACCACTCTTTCGCAGAGAAAGACTCGGTCGATCTCATTCGCTCACGAATTTGGTCGGCCGCAGACAACCTGCCGAAGATAAGCCATGGCAGAGAAAAAAATGCCGATCGCAATTGTTTAAACAAAGAGCATTGTAAAATTTTTTCAAGTTTCCAAGGATTTTTTAAAAGTACTTCCAAAAAAACGATTTTTCGAAAATTTTACACCGATGACCTCTAAACAATTCGCGATAGTAAAATTTTACCGCTCTTCTGTAGAGCGAGCCTTCTCCGATCGTCATTGCTAGAAAATTCGATCTTTGGAGAAACCTGCTGAAGATGAATTCCGGCAGAGAGAAAAAATGTTAAACGAATTTTTTTAGCACAATGAGTAATAATTTAGTAATAATAAAATTTTACCACTCTTTCGCTGAGTGAGACCCGGTCGATCTCGTTCGCTCGCGAATTTGGTCGGCCGCCAATAGCCTGTCGAAGATAAGCCATGGCAGAGAAAAAAATGCGGATCGCAATTGTTTAAACAAAGAGCATTGTAAAATTTTTTAAGTTTCCAAGGATTTTTTAAAAGTACTTCCAAAAAAACGATTTTTCGAAAATTTTACACCGATGACCTCTAAACAATTCGCGATAGTAAAATTTTACCGCTCTTCTGTAGAGCGAGACTTCTCCGATCGTCATTGCTAGATAATTCGATCTTTGGAGAAACCTGCTGAAGATGAATTCCGGCAGAGAGAAAAAATGCTAAACGTATTTTTTTATCTGCAGTAATAATAAAATTTTACCACTCTTTCGCAGAGTGAAGTAGAGTGAGTCTCGAGCGATCTCGGTCGTGACTCGAGATTTTAGCAGAGATCGAATTCGTCGATGACGAGCGACATGGAGATGCCAAATAGTCTTCGAGCTTATTTGTTTAAATTAATTAAAAAAGAGTGGGGAAATGCTAGCACCCTTCCACCATGCGAGTCTCTAGCAAACCCTGTTTGCTAGAAAGTTCAACCATAAAAAGAAATTTCCACCGATGGCCGCCGTCGACAAAAAAATCGAATCGAAGGTATTTGTTTAAACAATGCGCGATCGAAAAATTTCACCGCTCTTCCGTAGAGCGAGGCTAGCGATCTTGATTATTCGAGAAGCTGACCAGCAAAAATGCTGCCTAATATGAACCCTGGCAGAGATAAAAATGCTGAACGAATTTGTTTAAATAATGAGCATTGCAACATTTTACCACTCTTTCGTAGAGTGAGTTTCGAGCAATTTCGGTCGCATCGAAATTTTGGCAGGGATCGAAATCGTTAACGATAAGCGGCATCGATGTTACAAATTGTGCTCGAGCTTAATTGTTTATATGAATTAAAAAAGTATGGGGAAATGCCTGAGTCTTTTGGTTGTGGCCGTCGTCGAAAAAAAATCGATTTGATGGCTGCATATACAATGTAAAATGCAACAAAGTTTCACCGCTCTCCTGCCGAGCGAGCGCATGCTTCCAATACAAGCGTACCGTGGTCGCTACGCATAGTTGTGTGAATTGTGTGATACGCACATAGATGTAAGGCGCTTGCATACGACCGAACGGCGTGCGAGAACGGATTCGTTCTTTCTGCAACGCGGTCGGCGTAGCAAAACACGCACACAGACACACACACGCGCGCGCACTCAGCGGTCGCCGTTTATTTGGCTTCGACTCTTCGTCCCAGTGCGAAGCATCGAGACCGAATTCGCGATCGCTGCGCTGTCCGTCGGTAGCGACTCGTAGCTAAAAACTACGAGATCTGCGCTACCGACGTAACGAGAGGCCGCGTCGAAATTTTCTGACGTGTGGCACATGGCCTTAACAACCCTTCGGTCGGTTTTTATTGAAAATAATCCGGGATCCACTTTAAAAATTTCTCAATATGTCTGCATAATTAAAATTCGGAAAGTATAAAATTGAATTGTTGTAAAAAGATATTGAAAATTTGCAGTTTTAGGAAAGTGAGCATTTTATTTCAAATTCCCCCGGGTGAAAATGACCCAGTGTGTCAAAAAGGGTTAAAAGCATCTTGCTAACATGTCCGTCACAAGTATGCAACTTAATTCGGGCATGCTCGACTAACCTGTCCAAATATGTTTTGGAAAATTGTAATAATTGAAAGAAAAAAATGTCTCGCTCATTTTTCCCCCTCCTTGTTGTTCTATTTGTTACTGGGCGTATACGTATGTACCGCAGACGTCATTAACAGCGAGTTCAGAGTAGATACTAGTTGCTGAAAAGTATTACAACAGTAGGTTGTATACGCATCTTCAGCGCCGCGTATTTAATATCGCCTCTCGTTTTTTTGACGTGATAACGTCTTATAAATCGATGGAGCCGGCTGCACGCACGAAAAAGCATGACTCATTGCCGTTACCTCGCTCTGAGGCGTTCCATTTATGGCTTGAAGTGTAAGCGAGAGCGCGGAACGAGCGACAAAGAGGTACAATCGGCCTCCGCGTTCGGCAGCGTTCGGCAGCGTTCGACATTTGTCTCTCTCCTACTTGAGTGAAGGCCTCTGTACACTGCGAGGGACGAGCGACGAGCGCTCAGCGATATCCAATGGCAACGTCACTCTCATAGAGCATTTCCGTCATACTCGAGCTCTCATTGGATATCGCTCATTGCTTGTCGCCCATCGCGCGCAGTGTGCAGAAGCCATGAGCGATGCGTCCGCGTGGACAGCTGCTATACAATAATACATGTACATGTTTTCGTCAAGTATGAAGTGCAGTGAAAAGTGAATGTGGTGTGAATTGTTTATAGCAACGATAATTGCGGCGATAAAGGTAATGATTCTTTCGATATTAAATATATGTTCAGTGATATATTGTCGATTATTCGTGCTTTCATCATTAAAATAAATAGCATCGGTCCGCTAGTGCAGCGATTGTAGGTTATGCTATAATTGACAAAACTATAACAATAAGTTAACAGAACTATTTCACGATGAGTAAAAATCAATTGCTTTACTATTCGATCGAAATAATTATCGAGCGTAGCTATGATTTCAAAAAATTAAAACATAAATGTTAAATCTTCCACATATCATAACAACGTGTCTGAAATGATAGGTTGGACCAGCCAGCCGTCAAAGGGAACAATTTTCTCCTATATCAAACACATTGCGGCGGGCTTTTTAAAAGCTATAGTTACAAAAAATTTTATGATGTTTCCAAATTTTTAATTTTTAATTTAAGACTTATGAACAATAATTTAATCACAGTTTATTCTTATAATAAATTATTCAAAATTATTACTTTTTTACAACAAATTACAATTAAATGTGCAAAAATAATTAAGTAACTAATTGAACAATAAATTTTATTCAAGTATTTTGTAAATTTAAAATGATTTTCTGAACGAAGAATTTTATGAAAAATTTTCTAAATTGTTTCGAACGACGATTCATTTTGCAGAACCGCTTACAATCGCACCATGGAAAAACAACCTGACGAACCAGAGGATTTCACGAATGAGCCACTACCTTCGATGAGTGAACCCATGGAGGTTCAAGATGCTGTAGCATCTACTTTAGCAACGCCATTCGCGCAGCCAATAATCGTTGCTTCAAAATCGAAAGCACAAAAACAACGTCAGTACAGACAGCGTATCGCAGCATCTAGAACTCCTGCTCACGCGGCTGCTACGAGAAAATCAAAAAACAAAAGACAACGCAACAACAGATTACGCCAAGCTGCTAACTTGGCTATTGCCAGTGGTTCTCTTGAAGCGACAACTACATCTTCATCTCGTTCAGGGGAAGAGTCGAACAATGTCCAAACTAGAAGTCAACGACAACACGCGCAACAACAATCTACCACCACTGCAGATCAACCTGATGAGCGTGTCATCAGGTTGACACGTGATTTTGAATGTGTAACCCGGCAGAATAATCGATCAGATTCTGAAACAAACGCAGCAGGTGGAGTGGCAATTTATAGAAACTTATCATCGACATCCACGGCCAAAATTCTCAACGTTGAACTGTCGGATACAACCCGCCTTATTAGAAACACTGGTGACGTTTGCTTGGCAGAATTTACATGCTTCACCGCTGATACCACGTTTAAAATGGTTCTTGGCGCAGTTTATATTCATCCTGGAGCAAGTATCTCTAACATCAGTGTTCTGCTGCATCAAGCACTATTTCCGTATGTTTACAACAGCCAGTATGTACATCCCATCATGGAAGTTGATACCGATGTACCAATTCTTCTTTGTGGCGACTTCAACACAAACGTGAAAAATGACGAAACTTTTCTCAAATTCATGAAAGACATGTTCAATCTCGATTGTGCATCAGACGTTAATAAGTCAACAACACTAAGAGGCACCACCATCGATTTGACTTTTTCAAGACACATTACACTCGAAACACTCCCTTTCATTTCCTACTTTTCCTATCATCGTCCTATTCTCAACAGAATAACACAAATTGTAAGAAGTTAAATATCACACATGTTTAAAAGTTGTAAATAAAAGTTGTAAAACAATTGCTCAAAGCACATTCATACTTGTAAAAACTATGTACATTGTAAAAAAATAAATAAAAATTGACATAATTGTATTTATGCGTACAAATAAATGTAACTTGATTAATTCAATTGTGATTTCCGTTTACCTCCTTCTCTATATCCATACAAAATATCTATCAAACAAATAAAATTAAAATTTTCTTTTAAAAAATGAAACCATTCCATCAGTATTTTCTTATGACGTTATCACGTTCAACCATCGTCAGTAAACCGACTTTACAAACAACCGATTTTTTTATATTGTTTGATTTTCATTGTGGCAATGCTTTTTGCAACTTCTCGTCAGTCTCCATCTGTATTATTGTGTATCAAGTTCAACAGAAAGTCGATAAAACTACATGATATTTTTTCTCATCTCATCCTTTCTTAATTAGTAAACCATTAATATTATAGGAAATTCGACTTTTTCTGCCCCGCTGGTGCCGTCCATACTTTACAAAAAAAAAAGATTCTCTCTCGCTCGCTCTCTCCCCACCACTCAATTATATCATTTCTCCTTTCTCTCTTCTTATTCATATTCATGACGTTACTCGAGTACTTCGTCTCCGTTTCTGCACGACGTTTTATCCGCTCTTTCTGACTTGGTCTCTCTCTCTCTCTCTCTCTCTCTCTCTTTCTCTCTCTCTCTCTCTCTCTTCCCTCTCACGCGCGCGCGCACACACACACATATTTTGTGCTGTCTCTCCCATACAATCGCAACCACAAACGCTATCGTAAAGAGTGTCACATAACTCTCGAGCATTTCCCCTCTCCCGCTTTCTCTTCCCGCCTGTCTATCTCTCTCACTTCTCTTGTGTCTCCTCGTTCCACAAAATATATGCGTTTCTTTTCTACCCTCCCGTTCCTTTACCTTATACCTGATAATATTATCCGTCTGACGCAGGCGCGCGCGCAATCTTTTCTCGGATTTATGATTTTACGAATGGAGAATCAATTTCGTGGTAGAAGTGAAAAGCAAGGAATTTCCACGGCGAACGTGGCAAGATTTTCCATTATGAGAAAGTGCGAGCTCATCCGGACCCAGAGAGAGCGACGTTTCGGACACTGTGAGAGAGTAAATAATAATTTATTGGAACATTTAGGCATTTAAATGTCTCTTGTATTATCGGATGAGGGTAAATTTGTGCAAAATGAATTTTTCCATTATTGATGGGGCCTCACGGACAAACTTCATTGGTGAAATGTGTTTGCATATTTTTTTGCTTTCTGCTGAATGTGATATTTTATTCATTTGTCGTTATCTGACTCGTATTGGTGGAAAATTAAAATATTTGAGACGACTTGTTATCGATATTCGATATCATAATTATTCAGCTTGACATGCTAGAGAACGACTCTTGAATGGCAAATTTTGTATTCTTCGTCGTTAGATTCGATTGCTTGTAGCTCAATTACCACAAAAGGTTTTTTCGAAATATGATTTTCCTTTATGGTGTCGGAGTTTGCATCGTTGGAATGCCACGAAAATTCTTCTTGTTTTTTTCATTCCATTATTTTTATTATTATCTGAAACCTTTTTTGCAGCCTTTGGTTATCAATTTCTAATAAAGATTCTCAACAATGTTTTAGTTACTTTCGTAGCCTAAATGTGCCAAATAAAATTTCGGAGGTGTGAGAAAAATATATTTTCGTTATACTCCAACGATGCAAACCTCAATACCATTTTCCATTTAGATTTTAAATATTCTGGCGTCAGTATATTGAAAAATACACTGACGTATATATTCATTAATAACAAAGCAATATTTTGCCACCAAACACGACAGTATAATTATTCGTCTTACAGTGTTATCCAATCCTACGCTCGAAAGGTAGAACCCATTTAAACCGTAACTACAGTCGTCACAGTTTACTATAATCTCCACTTGTTCACAATTTTTTCGTACCGAATTCCGCGGCAGCTTCGCTATCGTTTCCATTCGGCAATGCTAGAATGTCCTACCCTTGCTGTTGCAAAAAGGTTGGAGTATTACAATGAAGGATGCAACCGGCGAGAGCCTACTCGAACTTCACTCGACATTCATCGAAAAGAAAAGAAGCAATACGAACATGTACGATGATATTCGTTATGGTGTGCAACCGTGGGAATTCGATTCTATGCTGCGTTAATCCTGCGAAAAGGTGAAAAATGAGGTAACCAAAGAGGAATAACAATTATGGAATGTTTCGAAATCCCTGTTTGCATAAAAAAACTACCGAATTCTTTTACTTACGGTTTTGTACTTGCGGCAAATATTTCTCTGTTTTTATCGTTTATTTGTGCTCCGTACAATTGAGTTATATATTTGCCTCGCCACTCGCTTGTGTTCCATTTCTCTCTCGCAATTCTATTTTCCTAGGCGATATCGGCGCCATTGGGATCGACCTGGGCACCGTTCGCAAACTCAATAGCTAAGACTTCACTCACTCTTTCCTTCAGTCTAATACCTTTCTCATACTTTTTTGAGTCGTATTATGTGTATCAGTATATATGCCACACACACACACACACACACACACACACACACACACACACACACACACACACACACACACACACACACACACACACACACACACACACACACACACACACACACCCCCTTGATTTCTCGCCTTTCATCGTAATTTGTGTACCTAGCCTTGGTGAAAAGAGATTCTGGATGCAATCACGGAATATCGTGTCATCGCGCGCACATGGATCAATTACAATTATAACGGATATACATTACAATTCGAACAGATATATTATAGTTAGGAAAAACAAGAGTGGGAAAGAAAAGAACGAGTTCAATTTCATCCGTTTAACAAGAACGATATCTAACACGACAAAAAAACTCGATCGTGTACTTGGTTCTCTCTTTTTTTGTCATCGCTAGCAAAGGGCTCATCGAGCAAGAGGAAAAAAAATATCGCTCTCGCCTCCTTCCATTCGATCATTCCTGCCATTGCGGGATGTAGCACGACCAAGACACAGGACAGCCGCTGGCCACTCTTTCAGTTATTGACAGGTTTCGTAGTGTGAAACAGACGATGCCGGTCATATTGTTTTTTGCTGCTGTTGGCTAATGACTATGCGGTTCCAGAATTTGCACGAATCTAACGCGTCTCACGCGATCACCGTTGGGGTTGAATCCAGCGCGAATAGACGAGAAATAGGCCGTATGGGATACACAATATCGCAAAGAAAGACGAAGAAAAATCATGGTATTCGTGCGAAGAAAAAAACGGTTTCATGTCGAGAATGTTACGTATGAAAAAAAGTGTGTTGAGTTAAAAGAAATGTAATCGATTTGCGAAACATATTTTATTAATTTTGCCCGTGTTTGTCATGAGGTAATTCTATTGATTTCGAAAGGCTGATACAGTAGTGAAAAATTAATTTCTATCAAAGTCGTAATTTTTGCGTTCTCACGGTCATCAATGGTTTTTCAAATGGGAACATGTTTTCTTTTTTTTTATTAAGTCGTTATAGCTAATAATCGGATGAATCCAACGACCTGAAATCATGACCTTGAAATTATTTATCACCAAAATATTTTGGTCAAAAAGCATTTCAAGGTCATGATATCATAGGTCGTTGGATTCGTCTGAATATCAGCTACAACGTCTTAATAAAAAAAATAACATGTTCCCATTTGAAAAACCATTGATTCGTTATCCGTTGGATAACCTGCGGCGCTATCACACCAGAAACTATTCGAAGGTCAAGAGAATCATTCATCCGACGTCATCAGAAAAGTATCGAGGTTAATGGCTATCACTTCGAACATTTGTTACAACAAATTTTCTGCACAAAAAATTCAATTACATTATTCGGATATTTTTATTGTCAATACCATCACAAATTCCCGTTTTTACACGTGAATTTTGGTGAAAAATCATTTCAACGTCATGATATTATAGGTCGTTGGCTTCGTTTGAATGTCAGCTACAAAGTCTTAATGAAAAAAAACATGTTCCCATTTGAAAAACCATTCATGACGTTGCGAACGCAAAAACTATGACCTTGAAAAAAAATTTCACCACTGTATCAGCCTTTCAAAATCAAACAAATTACCTCCTGACATTTTTTTCGTCACTCTAAAGACAATGGAGATATTTGGGGCGTTCACGTTAAATGGTCGACCCTGTATATTTTGAGCCAATGTTAAGCTTGGATCAGAGTCGCCATGTAACAGATCAGATTCGGGTACTGATTAAGAACTGGACAAAAAACGATCAAGTACACTGTAAAAAATAAGCGTGTTGTCAGTGTGTTGAAGCAACACATAACACGCCTACTACATGTCTAGGACCCAGTTGATGCGTTGAAACGATATGTTTTACTTCTCTTACCATGTTGCGACAATACACGCTAAATCATTCTTGGCAACAACACACTTTTTCTATGTTGCCAAAGAACACGCTTAATGTAATGCACACAAAGTGTATCGAATCGATGCATTCTCTCCAGATCAACACCCTTAGCGTAGCTATACGCAACGCACACTGTAAAAAATTAAGCGTGTTTTCAGTGTGTTGAAGCAGCACATAACCCGCCTAATACATGTGTAGGACGCAGATCATGCGTTGAAACAATTTGTTTTACTTCTTTTACCGTGATGCGACAATACACGCAAGATCATTCTTGGCAACAACACACTTTTTTCATGTTGCCAAAGGGCACGCGCACATAAAGTGTGTCGAATCGATACATTTTAGTTAGCGTAGCTACACGCCACGCAAGCAACACATTTCATCGCAAAAAACGTCGTAAAACAACCCACTCACACGCGTGACCACGAACAACACGCTTGCACGTGCATTGATATGACAATATGGCGATCGTTCATAACCTCGCTTTCGTGATGGACGGACGTGCGAAAGAAATTTTCACGTGCGAGGTATGCTATTTTAAAAGCGAAACACACAAGTTTTTAGTGCACCATGTTGTGAAACAACACAAACATTTCAAAATTAACTGCTCCCACGTATGTGGTGCAGTATTTACCCAATGAAAAATTTACCAACGACACGTAGCACGAAAACATACCGAGACAGAGATTCAAAGTGAATCTCTGTTTACTCGACAAAACGACGATTGTACGATTGAGGAAGGTGAGTGTATATGAAATTGTGATTTACAATATAAACACATATCAGGACCATAGTTCCATTACCATATAATTTCTGTTTGGATTTTTGCAAACCTCTTTGAAGTGAAATATAAAATATGTTGACGTTTATAGGGGCAAATATACCACCTTGTTTACTGTGAGCAAACATTTTGTCTTTCGTACAATTTCTTTGCGGTACAAATTTTCCCTGCTATCCACATTTTCTCTCCGATACATAATTTCTCTTCGGTACAAATTTTCTTGTCGAATGAAATTTTCTCTTAGGTGAAAAGTTTTGAGTTTATACAAGTTGATACAAATGTTCTCTCTGGCATGATATTTTTGTTCCGCATATTTTTTTTTTATTTGTACCGTAGGAAAAATATGTACTGGAGAGGAAATTTGTCCGAAAGAGAAAGTTTGTATGGAAGAGAACATTTACATGGAAGAGAAAATTTGTAGGAAAGATAAAATTTGACCGGACGAAAAAATTTGCACCGAAGAGAACATTTCTATGCAGAGAAATTTTGTCTTCCGTAGCGAAAATTTGATCGGAAGGGAACATTTGTACCAAAAAGAAAGTTTCTATGTGAAGAAATGTTTTCTTTGATAGTGAAAATTTGGCCGGAAGAGCACAATTGTACCGAACCATTCTACCGTTTGTATAGAAATTTTCTCTTCGGTACAAATTTTCCGCGTAGGTACAAATTTTCTCTTCGGTACAAACTTTCTACTTGACAGATATCTTTTTTTTGGTGCGATTTTTTGTTCTGGGTACATTTTCGCTTCGGTACGAATTGCCCTACCGAAAAAAAATTCTGTCCAGTATAAAATTTGTACCGAGCAGAACACTTTTATGTAGAGAAAGTTTTTCTTCGGTAGAAAAAATTTGGTCGAAAAGAAACATTTATACCTAAAAGGGAATTTCTATGTGAAGAAATTTTTTTGTGGTAGTGGCCCAACAAAAAAATTTGTACCCAACAAAAAGTGTCTAACCAACAAAAAATGTCTACCAAAGAGAAAATTTCTATCCTTAGAAATTATCTCTTCGGTACAAAGTTTTTCTCCGAAGAGAATATTTTTTCTCTGAAACAAATTGTGTCTTTGGTGCAAGGGGAATTTTTCTTTGCAGTGCACAACATTTTTTATCTGGTTTGAATTATGGGTTTTTTAATGCAATGCTCTCGGGATGTTGCAATCAATCCAACGAGTAGTGTTTTTCCATAATTCATCCATTACGATGGACTTATTGGATACAAACCTATAATTTAAATCTAATTTCCAGATCCCTTATGTGACAGAGTCAAAAGTTTTCATGTTTTTTTATATTATTTATTATACTTTTTCAGGTTGTCGAACCAATCAGCGAACCAACGACGAGTGCGAGTGGACAAAAAAGGAAGCTCAAAAAATTAAAAACATCCCACATGCCGTCGTTGTCGAGTGGACCAGGGACCATCCGCAATCCCACACTCCTGCCAAAGTTAAGGCCATGTGCCACACGCCTCCGACCGCTTCGAAATTTTGAAATGGGAATTTTCCCGAACGGAACAACTAATTGGAATGAAATTTGTTGTGTGCATATAGGACGCTTGCTCCGAGAGCATGATTCGCGAAATTTTCCAAAATTTCGAAAAAAAAATTGTAGTTTGTGGTTACCATGCGAAAAACTGAATTATTAACCATTCCATCGCATTTTCGTTAATTTGGCGCGAATCATGCTCTCGACAGTGGAAAAGCACACATTTTGAGCTTTGTTTCACCTGTTTTCATGAACAAATGGCGGAGAAAAAGCATTTTGAAATTTTTACATAAATGTAGCACATATGTACCAACAAAGCTCAAAATATCAGGTACCGGAGCGAGCGTTCAGTTCATCCGTTTTCTCACTGGTGGCGCGCAGCTCACCTCGTCCTGTTTTGACCGACCGCGCTCGCCTCCTTCCGGAACAATTTATTTTTTGACAGGTCGAAAGCCGAAGCTAGAACCTCGCACATTCGTTCGAATTATATTTCATACGAAGTGTGTGATAGAATGTAATATAGGATGTGAATAGTAATAGAGTGCAGTTTGTTTTCGTCGCGTTTTGGTGAGTTTTTTTGCTGTAAACAACGCCTCAGGACGCCGGTACACCACCGACGAGAAATCCCGACAACGAAATAATCGACGAGAAAACCGCCGCGGCCGATTACACGAAGAAGATCGAGGAACATAGTGACAGCGAGAAGCCGAAGGAGAATACACCGGAAGTCAAGGTACGCACGTGCTATAACCTCATAACCACAATTTACGTACTTTGTAATTTGCCACGATCTTCCCTCGCATTGCTTTCCCGCTCGCCGATGTATCAAATAGCCAACGGCTCCGATGCTAGAAACCCAAGTTCATTTGCTCTTCGCAGAAAGACCTCGGTATTTATTCGTGAAAAAATCGCAGATAGCATATTTTCGATTTCCTGAGCAGTGTACGACCAAAATGAGGCACGAAAGTCTAACACCCTTTGCCTACGAACGCTAAACTATCACGTCTCAAACACGGATGATTTATGGACCTGTGGCGATTCCTCGATAGCTTCACCCTGATGACCGAGCGTACTATTGGTATGGCGTACAGAGATAGTACCCTACGGTGTACCTGTACGGTAGTACACCGCTACACGCAAATGTACGTGTTACTAGTCTGGTACCGGTACACTGTGCAATATTAAAATATACCGGTTCTATATCCTCACCATACTAATACTGGTACCGATACCGTACGCACACACGTGGTAGGTACAGTACCTGGGCTATCATGTAGGAACCAGAACTAATGTAGCATCGGATTTACCATCTAGATGGACCATTGGATTTATCCACGGCAGCAAGTACGAACTGCCGAGGATGAGAAACTGCGTCAATCATCGCGGCCACAATATACAGTCCCAGTCTCGCGAGGATATCACCGCTGTCTCCAACCTCTCCGAGAGCACCAGCGAGGCTGACCTCAAGGAACAATATCTTGCCATGGATCGCACCACCAATCTGTGCAAGGCCTTTCGCTTACGTATGTACGTTTCAAAACAAAGGGCGAGGACGCTAGGGCCTTCTTGCATCTCAATGGTTACGGCTACCATCATCTCATACTCAGAGTTGACGGGTCCAAACCTTCAGCCCAACAGAATTGAATGGTCAACGGTTGATGGTGTTAAGGTAGAACAAGCATGCTCTCTTGATTTTTATAGATTTTGTTCAAATTTTAACCAGACATTGTTCGTATGATTATGCATGTTTCAGTGAAATTTTAGAACAGTCGACTATTTAGATTCGGAGGTAATGGGTTTTGAAATTGCAACTTTTAACACTGCAGGGTCTGCATTGAAATTTAGACAGGGTAATTTTCCGTAACAAATATTTGTCCTCTATAAAAAGACACAAGGCAATAACATAAGCAATATGAAATATTAATGTTTATAACGCAAATATTTCTTTTACGTTAAAAGTTTTTAACTTTAGGAACACGATAATTATCTTTTCTTTCGACATATTGACCAATACTGTTCTACGGTGTTGCATAATGTCTTCTTATTATAGGGGACAAATATTTTTTACCGAGAGTTATTCTGTCGTTACTGAACGTTTTTAGCAAAATTGAATAGTAAAGACAATCCAAACTTGTTTCACTCGTTCCCTAACTAGTTTGCTATCTAATCATAATTTTTCTTCGAAATGAATAACCCAATAGAATGGTACACCGAATTATGTGACCGGACTTTCGGCCAATGCAGACCCTGCAGTGTTAAAAGTTGCTATTGAAAAATCCATTATCTCCCAATCTAAATAGTCAACTGTTCTGAAACTTCACTCAAACTTACATAATGATATGAACAATGTCTGGTTAGAATTTGAACAAAATCGATAGAAATCAAGAGCGCACGCTCATTTTATTATAAGGGCTTACACCACCGTAAACGTAAAAAATTGAGTGATATTTCGCGATTTTTTTTTTTATAGGACAAATAAGAGACTATTAATATTCAAGAATGTTATTAGTCATATCTTCGAGGGACCAAAATGAAATGAATATTAAAAAATTGTGCCAAAAGGTGAGGCTGGAGCCATTCTGGAGAGGCATGTTGAATTTGAGACGCTCTGCGGCACGCAGTACAGCTGACGCAAATTTGATTTTAGAATAAAATAAACAAAATTCTATTAATTTACACGAATATAGCTAGATGAACACGTAGAGGATTGTGAAAATATTAATTTTTGTGTAATTGGGGAGCATTAAACCAAAACCTTCGTTTCCGACAGAAAAAAAGGACAATAATTTGGTAATAAGTAATGTTATAACTAACTCATAGAAAATCCCGTACGTATTTCTCTTTGGAATGTTATTTTAAACATGTACTCAAAATTTGGAGTGAAAATAATGAAAATTTTTGGAGTTATGCTGCGTGCGGTTTTGAAAAATTGTGTTTCGAGAAAAACCAGCGTAACGCAAAGTTTCTTATCCGTTCCCTGGTAGACTGTGGACAAAATATTTCTGATGAAACTTTTCGAGGAGAATAAGCCACTGTCCGGGCTGAATCTCCGTCGCCTGATGACATCGACACCGTACCCATACCTTCGTGAGGCGAGCGGTGAACAAAGTGTATATATATCGTGGTCGAGGTATTTGTTTAAATTTATTAAAACGGACGGTAAGATGTCACCACCTTTTCATAGGGCAAGTCTTTAGCAACTCGGAAAGCCTAAAGTTGAATTGTTGTAAAAAAACTATTGAAAACTTTCAATTTTGGGTAAGTCAGCATTTTATTTCAAATTCGTTCAGGTCAAAATGACGCAGTGTGTCAAGGAAGGAGAACACCACCATCACTGCCCATTTTCGACCGTTTTTTGAAGATTTTTTTTAAAGAAACCAATAAAATACATGGTCAAAAGCACTTTTAGACTTTATCAGGTATATATTGAAGTATGTAAAAAGAGTTTATTTGTCAAAAGAATAGAAAATCGCGGTGCACGAGTTGCTATAGCACTACTGGCTTTCAGTCAACCCTCTCCATACTGTTGAAGTTTGCATCGTTGGAACGCAACGAAAGCTCTTGCTTACATTTTATTTTTTATGTTTTCATTGTTATAGAAAATCTTTTTTTTAGATTTATATTGTAGATCGCTAAATAAACATCTTAAAAAATAGTTAGAAGATTTTTGTGAGCAAAGTTTACCAAAATAAATTACAGGAATTCACGAATATTAATTTTCGTTGCGTTCCAACGATACAAACTTTAACCTCATACTCTTTCTGCGGAATGCAGTACAACTATCGTAAATTTAATCCTGGAACTAAGAGCGAAATATTTTCGTTACTTATGTTAGTTTTAGAAGTCAAGTACGCGGAGAAATTTCAAAATAATTTTTTTTAAATCGTAACGAGTTTGAAAAAAGTTCGTGTTTTCGACCATAATTTTGATATACTACTCCAAAAAAATTATGGAACAGAAAATTTCTTCATTTTTTGAAACGCTGTATCTCTGTGAAAAATGGTCGCATCGAGATAAAAAAAGCCTTCTAAGCTTCAAGTTCTTCAGTTCTTCAAGTTTCTAGTTTCGCGATTTTTTGGAAATTTTTTTTTGTGAGCTGCGGTTTTCGCGCTATCATAAGAATAGCGGAAGAAAATAATTGCCAAATTTATTTGTTTTTTCTCAAGGGTTCACGGGCTAGTTATGTTTTTTTTCACGTAACTCAATGTATAGGTCAGTTAGCTTGTTGATTCAGCTTTAATTTGGTTTTTTGTCTCTCTACGTCAATTTTTTGCTGAGATATCCGACTTTAAATGAAACAAGATTCTTTTGTTTTTGATAATCGATATCTCAGCAACTAATGATTGCAACGGGAATTAAAGGGCAGCTTTAAAAACTTGGATAAATTTCCTACTAGCCCCTTTCGTTGTTCTTTCAGAGAAATACTTTTCACTCTCAACATTAATTTGAAAAAGAACAAAAAGTGACTTTATATAGTTTGTCAGTAAATCTACTACTACTTTACAAATATTGATGGAAACACTAATGTTGCCGCGTTGTTTTTTCAAGCGTAATGTAGCCCCAATAGCCCTGTTAATTTACAAATTGATTCATCGAACCGTTTTTCCGGACTGCTTAATCAATTTTTTGCAGAACAATGAAAGGCACAAGTGTATTGTTTCTAAACATCGTGTTTATCATCATCAAAATGGGAAGACCAATTTTCTTCGACTTTTTTCATAAATTTGCACTAGTCTTTTGTTAAATTTAAGAAAAACAAATTCATAAAATTTCAATTTTTTAAAAATATTTCTTGTAACTTTGTAAAACATTTCAGGAAACAATACTGACTCATTTTTTAACCGATTCGGCCTTTGCGCACTATATTTTCAGTCATGTTTAATTGCATTAATTAAAAATTGATAACCCCAAACTGTATTCAATTCAGTCGATCTGAGCACATTTATGCGATTAACTCTTGATATTTTCTACGAAGGTTATTAGGGTTCCAGAAAACAGTTTTTTTTTCAAACTAGGCATGAACAAATATTTAAAAAAGTTATAGTTTACAAAAATTTTAGATTACTTTTTTTACCAACACGTAGAAAAAAATTACCAAAAAAATATTAGTTAAAAAAAATGTTAATTCGTTTTTTCTTAAGAAAAAAGATCAGTTTTGGATGAAAGTTTTTTTTGTAACCCTAATAACCTTCGCAGAAAATATCGAGAATTAATTTCATACAAGTTCTCAGATCGACTAGTGCATATAACTTGGGGGTTTCAACTTTTAATTAATGCAATTAAAGATGAGTGAAATTATGGTGCGCAAAAGTCGAATCGTGTAAAAATGAGTCAGTATTGTTTCCTGAAATGTTTGACAAATTTGAAACAAAAAAAAATTGAAATTTTTCGAATTTTTTTTTCATGACTTTAACAAGCAACTAGAGCAAAGTTGTGAAAAAAAGTCGAAGAAAATTAGTTCTTTTCATTCTGATGATGATTACACGATGTTTGAGAACAATACACTTCTTCCTTTGTTTTGTAAAACTTTGATGAATCGAACCGAAAAAATGGTTCAATGGATCAAATTGAAAATTTACAGTGCTATTGGGTGTACATTAAGCAGAAAAACAACCGGGCAACATTAGTCTTTCCATCAATACTTAAAGTATTGTACATTTACTATAATTTATAAAGTAGTAGTACATTTACTGAAAAACATAAAAAGTCATTTTTTCGTCCTTTTTCAAATTAATATTAATGGTAAAAAAACGTTTTTTTCTGAAAAACAACGAAAGGGTCGTGTTGGAAATTTATTTAAGTTTTCAAAGCTGCCCATGCAATCATTGGTTGTTGAGATAACGGTAATCGAAGACAAAAGGATCTTTTTACATTCAAAGTCGGATATCTCAGCAAAAAATTGACATAGAGAGGCAAAAAAACCAAATAGAAGCTGAATAAACAAGCTAACTGACCTATACATGTATTTAACTGAAATAACGTTCTCGAGCGCGTGGACCCTTGAAAAAAAAAACAAAAAAATGCGCGATTGCAGTAGCTCACAAATTTATTTTGACGACAGATCTCGAAATTAGAAACTTGAAGCTTCATAATGCTTTTTTTCATCTTGATGCGACCATTTTTCACATTGATACAGCGCTTCAAAAAACACTTTGAAAAATTGAAGAAATTCGATTGGTCGATTGAACGAAAATTGTTGGAGTTCTGCTGAATCCCGATTTCGAAAACGTGGTTTGGAGAAAAACGTGTGTAAAGTCAACGGTTAGACGATAGAGCTGAAGAAGTTTTGTTTCCGTAATCTAATGCCACCTTTTGGTCGAAAATAAAACTATTTTTAGTCGATGAATTTCTCCCCATAGATAATAGGCTTACAAGAGTTGAGAATTGCGACTACCAGTATGGCGTCGCCGAAGACGCTTTTCAGCGCCGGAGACCCCCCTATAAAAATAGCTCGAAAACCACTTTAAAACTTTTTTTTTCAGTTATAAACGAATATTCATCATATTTTTGGAGGTTATCAGGATTTTTTAAGTGTTTCCGAAAAAATAATTTTTCGAAAATTTTTCACCGGTGTCCTCCTTTAACCATGTCGCGGTCGTAAAATTTCACCGCTCTTCTGTAGGGCGAGACTCCTTTGATCGTCATTGCTAGAAAATTCGATCCTTGGAGGAAGCTGCCGAAGATAAATCCCGGCAGAGAGAAAAAATTCTAAACGTATTTATTTTAGCAACAATTATAAAAGTTCACCACTATTTCGCAGAGTGAGACCCGGTGAATCTCGTTTGCTCGCGAAATTAGTCGGCCGCGGACAACCTGCCGAAGATAAGCCATGGCAGAGAAAAAAATGGCGAACGCAATTGTTTAAACAAAGAGCATTGTAAAATTTTTTAAGTCACCAAGAATTTTTTTAAAGTGTTTCCAACAAAACGATTTTTCAAAAATGTTACACCAATGACCTCTAAACAATTCGCGATAGTAACATTTTACCGCTCTTCTGTAGAGCGAGACTCCTCCGATCGTCATTGCTAGAAAATTCGATCTTTGGAGAAACCTGCCGAAGATGAATTCCGGCAGAGAGAAAAAATGCTAAACGATTTTTTTTAGCATAATTAGTAATAATTTAGTAATAATAACATTTTACCACTCTTTCGCAGAGTCAGACCCGGTCGATCTCGTTCGCTCGCGAATTTGGTCGGCCGCGGACAACCTGCCGAAGATAAGCCATGGCAGAGAAAAAAATGGCGAACGCAATTGTTTAAACAAAGAGCATTGTAAAATTTTTTAAGTCACCAAGAATTTTTTAAAAGTGTTTCCAACAAAACGATTTTTCAAAAATTTTACACCGATGACCTCTAAACAATTCGCGATAGTAACATTTTACCGCTCTTCTGTAGAGCGAGACTCCTCCGATCGTCATTGCTAGAAAATTCGATCTTTGGAGAAACCTGCCGAAGATGAATTCCGGCAGAGAGAAAAAATGCTAAACGATTTTTTTTAGCATAATTAGTAATAATTTAGTAATAATAACATTTTACCACTCTTTCGCAGAGTCAGACCCGGTCGATCTCGTTCGCTCGCGAATTTGGTCGGCCGCGGACAACCTGCCGAAGATAAGCCATGGCAGAGAAAAAAATGCCGATCGCAATTGTTTAAATAAAGAGCATTGTAACATTTTTTAAGTTTCCAAGGATTTTTTAAAAGTGCTTCCAACAAAACGATTTTTCGAAAGTTTTACACCGATGACCTGTAAACAATTCGCGATAGTAAAATTTTACCGCTCTTCTGTAGAGCGAGACTTCTCCGATCGTCATTGCTAGAAAATTCGATCCTTGGAGAAACCTGCCGAAGATGAATTCCGGCAGAGAGAAAAAATGCTAAACGTATTTTTTTTTGCAGTAATAATAAAATGTTACCACTCTTTCGCAGAGTGAGACCCGGTCGATCTCGTTCGCTCGCGAATTTGGTCGGCCGCAGACAACCTGCCGAAGATAAGCCATGGCAGAGAAAAAAATGCCGATCGTAATTGTTTAAACAAAGAGCATTGTAAAATTTTACAACTCTTTTGTAGAGTGAGTCTCGAGCGATCTCGGTCGTGACTCGAGATTTTAGCAGAGATCGAATTCGTCGTCGATGAGCGACACCGAGATGCGAAACAGTCTTCGAGCTTATTTGTTCAAATGAATTAAATAATGGGGAAATGCTAGCACCCTTCCACCATACGACTCTCTAGCAAACTCTGTTTGCTAGAAAGTTCAACCATAAAGAAATTTCCACCGATGACCGCCGTCGACAAAAAAATCGTTTCGAGGGCATTTGTTTAAACAATGCGCGATCACAAAATTTCACTGCTCTTCCGTAGAGCGAGGCTATCGATCTCGATTGTTCGAGAAGCTGACCAGCAAAAATGCTGGCAAATATGAACCCTGGCAGAGATAAAAATGCTGAACGCATTTGTTTAAATAATGACCGTTGTAAAATTTTACCACTCTTTTGTAGAGTGAGTTTCGAGCAATTTCGGACGCTCGAAATTCTGGCAGGGATCGATATCCTTAACGATAAGCGGCATCGATGTTACAAATTGTGCTCGAGCTTATTTGTTTAAATGAATATAAAAAAGTATGGGAAAATGCCTAAGTCTTTTGGTTGTGGCCGTCGTCGAAAAAAAAATCGATTCGATGGCTGCATATACAATGTAAAATGGAACAAAGTTTCACCGCTCTCCTGCCGAGCGAGCGCATGCTTCCAATACAAGCGTACGATGGTCGCTACGCATAGTTGTGTGAATTGTGTGATACACAGAGATGTAAGGTGCTTGCGTACGACCACACGGCGTGCGAGAATGTATTCGTTCTTTCTCCACACGGTCGGCGCGGCGTAGCAAACACACACACGCGCGCGCGCGCTCAGCGATCGCCGTCTGTTTGGCTTCGACTCTTCGTCCTAGTGCGAAGCATCGAGACCGAATTCGCGATCGCTGCGCTGTCCGTCGGTAGCGACTCGTAGCTAAAAACTACGAGATCTGCGCTACCGACGTAACGAGAGGGCGCGTCGAAATGGGTGGCGGAACAAATGTTGAACGATCGATATGTAGATGGGCCAAAATGTCGAATTCAAAAATGACGAATGTTCGAATATAGATAGATCAATCTTACTAGAGTCTGTGAAGTCGAAAATAACAATTACAAATATGAACATCTCGGAAGTTGATATGTAGCGAAAAACGAAAATCACATTTAATAAAATATCGAAAAACATAAAATCGATAGGCCTGTATGCATAACACCAAATAATTCGAGACGATAATTCTCCAAATTAAAAAAATGGCGATGGTTCACAATGCAGAAAATCATTAAAGCGAACGACCGAAAAGTCGAGTGGTTGAAATCGAGGAGGGTCAAAATGTAGAACGGCCCGAATGGCGAATCGAGCAATACGTCACTTGCGCCTCAGACTGAAGCTGCGAGATGGCGCTGGCGGTCTGTAGGCTAAAATATCGTAAGACAGTCATCCCACGTGACGGGCCCCACTACGTTCGCCATTTTGGCCGTTCGACCTTTCGGCATTCGACATTTCGGGCCATCGACATTTTGCGTTTCGATATATTGCTTTTCGCCATAGACGGTATTACGCATATTAGGCACTCGCTGTTTTCTGTTTCGGAGATATGGGTGTTCTACATTTTTCGATTCTGTATTTTTATGTTCCGAATTGCAGACAAACTGAATATTCGTTTTCGAATAAATTATCTCTCCAATAAATAATGGTTCGATTCATAGTCATTCGATTTTTTTATCAGTCGAAAGATACAATTTCGAATGATTTACCCTTCGTTATTTTGAGAGTTCGTAATTCTGTCGTTTCGAAAACTTTGTCGTTCTATATTTAGTCATTCGACATTTTTACCCCCACCCGTCGAAATGTTCTGGCGTGTGGCACATGACCTTAACGGAACACTTGGCAAATATGTTGGGCAGTCTGGTCATATTGCAGGCCCAAAAATCTTTTATCTATTTTTGGGCGACGGATCTGCTGAACCGTACAGACGGTACACCGACAAAGTCTGGCTACTTAAATTAGGCGACGAGTATAGTTGCAGCGTATCCAGAATTGCGTGGTGGATCAAGTAGATGCATGAGTAACTCATAATCTCGTGTTCAGGGTTTTTTTATTGAAAAATAAATGGATAAAACTTACATAATCTATATAATTTATAACTTTAGAGGATTGTCAAAACGCAACTGAGTACCAACGTTCGGAATCGTCGCGCAAACATGAAACGATCTACGCAGACATCGACTATCGGTGATAGGACATGCACAAATAAGGAAATGGTCTCAATCTGTCGTGGAAACTCCGTTGTCGTGGAGATATTACTCCACTTTCCAATTTGATAAATAGTTATCTTATAGACGCATTGTTTCAATTTTTTTCCAAGTTCAAATTTTTTTTTAAATTGTACCCCATGAAAGATCTACTCACACTGATTTTCAAATTTTTAAGTTTTCTCTTTCAGGAGTCGTAATTTTCCAAAAAATGTCACTTCCGGAAGTTGTGGAAACGTTTAAACACTGATAACTCCTGAAGTAATTGAGTTATCAACAAACGTCAGTATATAATTTTATTCATTTTGAAGCAGACTTCCATTGGAAAATATGAAAAAATGATTAATTATCAATGGCAACGTTTTTTTAAATTCTAAAGTGAAAACTATTTTTTTCCCAATTAATCATATTTCGTAGGAGTTTTTTTTTCATTTAAATCTCCAATAATGCTATTCGTGATTTTGTGATTTCCAATTTGGCTTCGACAGGCCTAAAACGATTTATTTTTAATTTGTGGCATTTGAAATGGCGTGGAATGGCCCATATATATAACACACACATACACACACACGAGCGCGCGCGCGCACACACGCACGCACTCAAACATATATATAACGTAAAGTATCCATGTTTTTCCTAGATTATCCACGAGTTTCAAACTCTTGTAGGCTGCAACGAAGACGAACTACATGTAAAAGTCGATCGCATGTTCAGTAAACTCGCTCTGTACTTTGAATGCGAACTGCAGTACGGAAGGGAAAAAATCAATATTTTGATCAGATTATGGTCAAACTTGACAGCCAAGATCCAAAAAAAACATGCACGCCGCTTTTTATTATTGAAGAAGTATGTACATTACAATCGACATTATTATCTGATGTAAATTCGTAGAATGTGGAAATTTTGTTATATGCAATTTGCAGCATTCGGTGTAGACCAAGGGGTGTAGACCACGATGTAGAAATCGTGGTTTACACAGCTGAATCCAGAATTGCTGTGGCATACTTAGTAGCTGACAACACGATCAGACTGAATATTGAAGAACCTTCAACGTACAAAATACTGAATCTCCTCATGGCCAGCTATTTTACGTGGGATACGGCGTATCCTCCAGCGTACTCAAATACTCTGGACTATCTAAATTAGGAATTAGTTCGGCCCTTAAAAAAAGTACGCTCGGTAGTCGAAAAATTCTCACGCAGCGTCCAACAAAAATTCGAACCTTCAACAGGACTACAGTTTAAACTTCCCGGCTCTAACCGATTTCTTTTCAATTTTATAATTCATTATTCTTTTTTCCATTCATAATTATATATCTCAGCAGTTTTCACCTCTAAATTTTACTGTTAAGTGCGACATTAAAACTTTATTTGTCAGTTAATCTTATATTCGAAAAATATATACTGATATTGAAAAACCAGATTGTTGGGTACATTTAATAATTTAAATAATATGCCCACTCACCCAAACAGCACATACGCGTGCATATGAGACTTCTCGTGTTGCCTACCCGTGTGTGCATGTGTGCGCGTCTACGTATATATTAAGACGTACAGGTCCGTCTCATAAACAAATAACCCCACCACGGAGGCAAGAATACCCGACTTCATGATAGAAGTAGGGGAGGGGGAAATAACGGGCCACCGAAACGAAAAGATAGAACAGAAATAAAAACAAAAACTATTAGCATGAAGGACAATGGAGAGAAAAACAACAGAAAAGAGGAACAAAACAGAGTACAAGTAAACTAATTTACTTAAAAGAAAAAAAAACAATAACAGAGGGTAAGGTTAGGGGAAAATGAAGGCGGCAGAACAAAGCAAGAAGCAAGGCATTAATACAACAGAAAAAAGGAACAAAAACAGCTTACAAGTAAATTAATTGAATTAAAAGAAAAAAAACTACAAAGGTACAAAGCACACGAATACTGACCCTAGGGGAAGGAAAGTGTGGTAGGCGGAAAATCGACAGAACAGAAAAAGTGGAGTCACTAGAGTAATAGACTACTCTCAATTTTCTAAAAACCTACCGAGTACGCACCCGACGCGAATACTGACTGTAAGGGAAGGAAAGTGCGGTGGAAGGAATGTCAAGGAGAGAGAAAATTGAGAAGGGTAAAAGATCAAAGTAAAGAAACGTACAAATAAAAAATATTGTAGAATAAGAGAAAAAGATTTAAAAAAGGATAATTGGAATTATTAGCAATTCTCGAACAGTAGATAGAAAAAGTGTATTAGAAAAGCATAAAGGGCGAAGAGGTATTTTAATTTACGAGCGTCCCGATACTCAAAAAAAACAACACACATCCACACGCGCACACCTATACCGAACAAACGTAAACATTGAGAGAGCCGGCGCGTCACGATCCACCGCGCCGCGATCGATAGAGCGAGTAAGGGAGGAGGTAAAGATTATCGACGCGTGATAACGCGGGTCGCGCCTGGAAGGGTTTACCATCCTAGTAATCACGCGAAGTGAGCATTTTCCCACGGAGACAAAACATTGCGGAAATTACAAGAACAACACAAACAACACACTACACCTACACAAGGCGGTCTTTTCTATTGTATCGAGACAAATAAAAACTGAATAAATTGTTTTTTTAAATCGTAAAATACCAAAAAACCCGAGTCTCAACTAATGTCTTCCCTGGTCGAGTCCTGAACCAATACATTTATTTGTAATGAATACCGACGCGTATGTTACAAATTGGGAAACGCAGAATGTAAGATATATATATATCACCGGGCCTTAAGTTTTCAATCCCCTCATTCGATGTAACCGCGCATACTTTTCCTTCTCTTTATGAGAAAACCGCAAGTAGTCGATAGTATAATAGTTAGCGTACGTTCGTTAGGTAGTAATCGGAAATAGGTTAGGTACGTTCAATGCCAGATAGTGACAATAAAATTTATTCGCAGGAACTTGTTTCAGGACGACTAGAAACCCTCAAAAATGATAATACACCATCGAAAGAAACCATCAATAACGGGAAGTATTTTTTTCATGTTTTAATATACTCGGCGCCACGTTATTAATACAAGGTATGTCGAAGTACACGCAAAAATTCGTGTTCCATCAAAACGCGCGGATACGTGTAGAGTTTCCGGAAGCGTAAACTGTATGATTTATGAACACAACACGCTTAAATTGTGATGTTTAAGCATCGACACATTTTAGACGTGTTGAAATCGGCGACAAGTGCATGTACGTTTATAGTGTGTCGCAGCAACATGCTACTAGCGTGTTGCAACAGCACATATAAAATGGGTTGTTACGACAGCAGGAGTTACCACGTTGAAAACGGCGACATGATTACACACATAATACGTGTCGGAACAAGACGCTTCTTTTTACAACGGAAAGATCTTTTAGTGATCTGCCCAAGTAAAATAGATAGTATTAGGCGGTCTACTGATACTTATCATACCTTTGCACTTGAGAGGTTACTCTCGCTCGCCATTCACTACCCGAGCGAAAAAGGCCTCCAGTGCAAAGGGTTATTCTACAAGTATCGCAACATCATAAGCATCAGTGCACGCCTTATTATATAACTTGGCTGTTCGTTATGCTCAAATAATAAGTTATTGTAATCCCAGTGTTTATGATAAGCATTCTTATCCTCGTCGATTATCATTCATGAAAGTTACATCCTAGCGAATGTGCCTTCTCTCGGTTATTCCCAATATCCTCATTTGCCGTTATAAGCTTATTATACATGTATAAATCTAAGATTAAGACGCATAACAGCGTAAAAAGGAACGTGCGTACGTTTCGCACGCATATTGAATCCACAGCGATATATATACGATAGCAGCACCGCCTCAGTCATCGACTTTTCCTATCCCATTGGCTGTCAACAAGAACACAATCCCAGGCGCATATTCGGGGAGATTACGATATCTTTGGCGCCTAAATTTGACCATTGGATTATGAAATATGGCCGAAAAAAATACGAAAAACAAGAATAACTTTTTTCGTTTTGAGCCTTAGTTTTGGATTTACCGCGCTTCGAAGAGAAAAAGTGTATTTTTCCGATTTTCTATGTAGATTGAATTTTCCAAGTGTTTTACATTGTTACGTCGTACTTTGTTTGGGTTTGTTCTTGTTTATTTTCTCGACATAGCGCATTCCGAAAAAAGCTACATTAACGCAAACCAGCTAAATCGCTTAATAACGAATAATTCGTAAAATGTCCTGTATCTTCTAAAGGAAGCAAAAATCACGATTTATTTATTCTCAAAAAAGTGTATCTTTTGCGCCAAATATGAGTAATCCACGATCAAATTAAGGCGCCAGAGATATCGTAATCGTGCCCAAGCATATGCCGGAAAAATGAAATTAAGAGCACCTAAGACTCATCAACGTTGAACGGTATCGTACACATATCGAAGGTGCCAGACCCACCCAACGATTCCACACACACATCGAAAGTGCTCCAGACCCACCCAACGATTCCACACACACAAGAGTCGCATTTTCTTTCGAATATGGATGCTGCATGGTCAAAATTGGGAACTACAAACATAATAATGCTTCGACTTTCAACCCCCTGTTTCACCCCCTTAAACGCCGAATTTCAATTTTTGTCACTCTTGAAAAGTCTTATTTTGGGCCAAATATCAATAAACCAGGGTCAAATAAAGGCGCCAAAGATATCGTAATCGTGCCACATATTCCAAGAAGAGCTGTCGAACGAAAAACCAACCATCAACTCGATCAACAGACCCCAAATTCTACGTCAGCGCATCCGCATGGTGATCAAGAGAAGCCTCGACCCTAGATTATTTCATCATAACATAGCCTAGACGGCTCCAGCGAATTTATAACTCTGACTAAAAAATAAGACATCCGGTCTCGCAGCGTAGTCCGATATATAAACCTCTCGATATGAGAAGTCACCATCGCTATAAATTGACATAACACAAACCATGCGAATGCTTGGTCTCAGATATCGAACTCCATATCCCATGCGCTCTTTCGCCGAAACACGGGACAAAGGTCTCCTTTTCTTCATACGCATATTAGTCAGATCCGATGCCTTGGAATAAGGCCACGCACGTGACTAACGAATCTGTGGAGTATTCGCACACCATACCGCGACCAATCACGCTAATCAACCGATATCTTCCCGACCAATGGTCCAATCCCTGCAGAACTCGACGACCAAAAACGCACTCTCCCTAAGGTTCCGTCTCCCACTATTGAACCCCTCCCAATTATCATATCATCAACAAATTAAGTTCTTCCATCGAGTCTCAATCCCAGTCCTCTGTCAACCAATATTTTCGTCAACCGAATCACTCCTTATTTCAAGTCGTAATTGAGAAGCCTACGAATATATCCCATTAACTTTCATACGAACAGTCTTCATTTTCGAGTCACAAAAGTTTCATTTTACACTTCTATAATTTCTATCATCGGTCCGTGAATATCAATCTCAGTTCATCAACCTTGTGCGCCTTTCATATTTCTATCTGCGCGTAGTGCCCATCGTAGTTAACACGTCGAGTATACACACGACCAGCGTAAAATCCTGCGAGCGTCTTACCAGCAATTGTATCAGCAAGCGCACCAGGCAAACAGCGAAGGCCCTTGTAACGCGCGCGACAACAAACATCCACGCGAGCGACCGAGCGTCAAACACAACCAATGTAAGCTAACCAAACCTTTTTCTTTTCTGTATCATTCATCGTAGGCCAGATCGCTTTAACCCGTCTAGTAATCTTATAATAAATAACATAGTGTCAATCGTACACCAATTCTGTCGAATTATTCCTCAATACCGAAATATCGCGTCAATTCCTTAATTCTATTCTTTCCTACGCACTACCCCTTTTTACCATCATCCCGTGCTATTGCGCTAGGCGTAGGCAACAAAGAGGGAAACGAAAATATTATGCTCTCATCCCTTCCGGATGTGACATGAAACTAATACTTTTGATGGTGAATAGAATTATAACAGATGCATGAGTTTCATCCTCAACAATTCTAAATATCTCTGACGAGGTGAAAAGCAAAGTAGCTTTGCACAGATTTTAAAGATAGGTTCCACTTTTCTGTCTCTTGGCTTATCAGGAAATGCCAGCAAGCGATACACTCATATACTATCTTAGCAAGAAGATAACCAACGAACCATATTTTGTCGAAATACTAAATTGAATACACTCCCGATTTTACCCTCTTAAAGATTCCAAAAACGTCGGAAGGTCATTCTTAATTTCCCCGTTTATTCCTGGTTATTTCCCGATATATTCCCTCCAACTTTCCTTGTCATGACTGACTTATTCTCTGGCCCATTCCTGATCAGTTCCCGATCTACTCCCGACGACTTTCCTGGTCACTTACCGCTTGTTCCGAGGCCCGTTCGTGATCAGTTCCCCAGAAAGGGAAATGCGGATCGGGACCTAGCCTTAGACCCGTTACATTGCGAACCAGAGCCTGATATTATCTAGGGAAGGCAGATCAGGGGCAGTTCATTTTCCCGACTCAAATTTCTCGACGGGTTGCATTACTTAAGAGGTCTTCACACTTTAGACGCTAAAAAGGATATTTTCATGATTTTTTATAGGTTTATATTATAGATATTGATATAAAAGTTGTTACACTTAATAAATACACTTTCGAAATACATTTAAAACATTGTTTTTATGTATTTATGTAACCCAAACAAACTTCAAACGTGTTTTTCTCGAACCAACGTTTTTCGACGGCTTGAGGATACAATCTTCCAAACTATTGAACCGATCCTTATGAATGTTAACCACATATTCTTGGCAACTATAGCTATGTGGCATAATGAGGACTTTTAAAATTTTTGATATTTACTAATTTTTTTGCCAAAAACGGTGAAAAAACACGTTTTTGTGTTTCTCGAAAAATGTCCGCCGTTTTGTTATTTTTGCATATATAAAAAAACGTATGATATGCGCTTCTATCATTAACATACTGAATCTAAAACCGTTTGATTTTTTGTTTCGGATGATCCATCTCCGAGATTTCGTCAACAGCGTAGACGAAACATTTTTTTAGGACTTTTTTTTAATTACCATTTTCGTCTACCAATAGTGACTTAAATAATTTTTTTATATTTTCCGAAAGTGTATTTATTAAATGTAACACCTTGCATATCAATATCTATAATCTAAACCTATAAAAAAAATCCATGAAAATAGCCCTTTTTGGCGTCTAAAGTACGAAGGCCCCTTAATATTGAATCAATGTTTAATTTCTTGCAAAGTTTTGAAATAAATTCGTAATGATAGGTCTCAATGAGGCATGTTTATTCTCTGGTGCTGTATTCTAAGCTCTTTCCAGTAAACGAACACACGGGCACTGTTCTGATAATTCTCAGAGCAGAGTAAACAACTGAGTTCATCTACTCAAAATTCATATGGTCATAAAATCAGCATTCATTTTTTTAAGTTTAATTTTCTGCTTCCCTGTCCAAACAAACTTTGATAGTGTATTTTCTACGACATCGTAATAACAAATTTAATACTCATATGCATAAGGTTATTATAATTTTTGTGCAAGACAGTGATCTCCAAATCTAGCATTTAATAAAAATAAATAATAAATCGTTATTCTTTACAGCGTTCATCTTCAATACACGTCCATTTACCGGCGGTGGAGTATCAATTTACTGGTCATTTCGTCCATTCAATAAGGATGTGGTCATTTTGCTATTTACTTATCAATTCCTCCAATATTATTTGTCGCAATCACTTCGAAATTATTTTTCTACCATCAAAATAATATCTTCTGTTACTTGCAACAATTAAAAAATCAGTTTTCATAATATTTTAATTTTACAGTCCATCTAAATCTAACTGTGTCCGCCTATTCACTGATCAGTTTACTCTATTTCAGTGAATACCCGGTTGATTTAGTGTATACACGTTTAACCTTTAGCACACAAATATTTTTATCAGAGCCCTCGAATATCGAGAGAGCGAGTAAAATAAGGGTTGATTTTTGTTGTCCTTGTTTCTTTTTATTGTCATCATGGAATACGTCGTAATAGCACACACGAACTCATTGAACTGGCAAAGCTCTCGAAGAGTATGGTAGACATTACATACTTCGATGGAACTGCCTGCCAAGAGGGTTGGAGTTGGACGCGTATCTGTCTGACTATATATATCTCTCTTTTATCGATCGAAGACAAAGCAAATAAAGGGATCGGTTCTCATATATTACGTCTTTGTGTATTCGCATATGTATATATACGAACCTTTTAGTATGACATAAATTATTGCAGCATTCCGAAGTATCCTATAGTGTAATGATCTAGATAAAATGCGATTTATCTATATGCACGATATACTCACGATTGTCGTAATCCTCGGCGGTATCCGATGGCTGAATATGACGATTCGATACTCCACCTAGAGTGTCCGAATTTCTCGTTCGCCGTCCTGCAACAGGGAATTACGCAAACAAATAAATGAATGCTACTAAAATCTATTGCGTGCGGTAGGCTTTGTAATTTCGTTTCCGCGATTACGATATTTTCAAAATTTTGTTCAATATGCAGCACCGAGCGAAAGTGTTCATTTGAATCTACTAAACTTCTGTTCAATTTCAATAAAATTGTATATTCACTGAAACTAAATGTTTCGATTGAATGTAGATAAGAAAAACCCTATATTTAATGTTAATAATGTTTTATTTACGATTTATTGATAAATACGTCTGAAACGTCAAAGAGCACTCAAATAAACAATTATGAAAAATATGTGGACGCCTCATTGGGCGTTACTACATTACCGATAACCTTTGTGAATACATCTTAATTACTTATTGTCGCTAGCTAAACATATTGTAATTCAGCGTTTAATGAAAAAAAAGCTTTTATTAGACGGTTTCGGTGAGACGGTCTGTCGATAAGAATATAATTGCTCAGTTTTCTTCCAGACGATTAAATTTTTGAGAAAAACGTCTCACTTTATTCCCTTTTCAACAGAACCCAAAAGAAGATTTCTCATTTTTTCGAAATGGCGGTTGCTGTAGCGGAATGTGTGTTTAGCTACATCGCTCGTGGTCGTTAGTCACGTATTGTATATTTCACTTTGCCTTCACTTGAACAAATATTTCTTGCGTAAAAAAGATACTGCACACAGTGCACGAGCACTATCTTTTTTCACAATAAAATATTTGTTCAGGTTTTGGATACAACTTGCCTTGGATATAAATATAATTTCATCGGAGTGCATATAACTGTATAGTTGAAGTTAAATAAAATTGTATTAGACTTGTGTGTCCCATTATGAAAAAAAATAGTGCTCATGACTATGGTCACGACTTTTTTTTGAGGCTATACATTTTAGAAAATAGAAAAAAAGTATGTTCAACGTGCACTATTCCTCCGTACCCCGAAAGAGACCCATGTCTCCTTCAGATCACTTTAAGGTGATGGGAAAAAGCAGTTTTGCAGCTCTCCGCGCAGGTACAGTATACCGCTTCCACAAATTATTAAACTGTACGCGCGGAATACTGAACCAAATTAGTTCAACGTAAGTATTCGTAAGTTTTAATTTACTTGGGCTAGTATTTGAAATTTCATAAAATACGGAAATTGTAAAAAAACGGAGAGTGGAATACCACGGAGACTGCAGATCCACGGGGGGGGGGGGGGGAATTCACGAAATTACGAATGTCTATAGATTGAACAATAACCGGTAATATTAACTCAGTCAACTTGTAATTTGTTGACCCCACGCGAAGAAATTAGTCAACTGCATGAAGTTCTGCATTTTTCCTTATCCTGCAAGGTGCATATTGTCACTTCGAGTGTACTTAATATTTTAGTAGAACAAAATAAAAATATGTTCACGCCAAATGAAAATAAGTCCAATTAGTGTATTTTTTTCACTCAAACCGATAACTTGTATCGTTATGGCAGAGGAATAGGTGCGAACAATAACGAACAATTGCGTTATTCAATCGACGCGTTGGAATTTCAGCACATTTCCATTGTTCGAAAACTTCTTTCATCGTTTCGTGTGCACTTCGACGTATGGTCAGTTTTTCTCTCTTATGTTTGTAAAAGAACAAACTCAAAACTTTCCGATTTGACGGTAAGTGACGGGTACTTATTTTCGGAATTTTCTTGTCGATTAGCCAAATTGTGTTGTCTTCATTTTTCCGAGCCATTGTTTAAAATTGTCTTTACTTGAGTCACATGGAAAAAAAACAACACCACTTACAAATGCGCTGCGCCAATACAAAATGGCGCCACGGATGCGCAGTGACTTGCGCAGTGGTATGCGCAGTGGCATGCGCGATGTTATGCACAGTGGCTGGGAAGAAATATAAATGAGTTTGAAGATAATACAAGTGTAGCATTTTGAAAATGTAAATATACGATTTATGAATAAAAGCTTATAATTTAATTTTTCGTAAAAAGTGCGAAATGTTAATGCGTATAAATAAATCTACGTGAATTACGAGAGTAGTATAGACGCCATTATTGATCTACCTGGATTTGAATGGTGAATATTGCAATCTTTTCAAATTGTTAGAGTTTATTTTTGTTACGAAATAACTGCTGGATGTGATTTTTATCCGTAATCCGAAGCCATGACTATGCTTAAATGCAATACGTTCGTTAAAAAAAATTCAAATACAAAAAAGTCGAGATAGCCACCTTTAAAAATTGAGTGACCGTGCCCATCTTTTTAGAGAAATTTTCTTTTGTTAGTGCCCAACAATAGCACGAGAATCCTGAAGGAAAAAAAAATAATTTTTTTTTTTTGAATCATTCTAATATATATATATATATATATATATATATATATATATATATATATATTCTAACAGCTTGATATTCATCTAAATAGATGTGTAATCAATGTTATGAGTGAATCACTTTTTCATACGAAAAAAAATTGTTAAATTCGCACGTGATTTTATACCTGTTACTGTGGCCTAACCCCTTAAGGCAGTTGTTCAGAAATTTAAAGAAATCGTTTTGATTTTTATTTAATTTTATCATTCTACAGACCTTTTCGAATACGCCTGTGAAAACCGTTTGATGATACTCATAAAAGTAGCTGCAAACTTTAAACGCAATATTCTCAAAACCATGTTTTTTTTTCAATCGGCAACCACGATATGTCGATAACCAATTAGCTGATCGAGCTCAGATTTGGCACCTTCAGTATGATGTTTTTCATCATCGTCAGCGGAATTGAAAATAATTTGTTCTTTTATATACACCTCGTAGAATGGTCAGAAAAATAGAAAAAGTTGATAATCATAAGCTTCGCATTCCGCCATTTTGTAAAAACTTTTTTTTTTGTTAATCTGGTACCAAATGTAACCACACTCATACAGATTGAGAGTATGTTTGGTTTTTTTTTCACATTCATACAACGTTCACGATATTGGTCCCCAATTGGGGGCGTTTGTATCGTCGTAAACAAACTTGCAAAAGTACAATAGTTTTTTCAAATTAATTTATTTATTGAAATTGAATTACATATTATTTTGTTACTCTTTCTTATTTACAGCTATATTTAATCTTATTTTTTTCATAACAAATCGAACCAACTCACCACGGAACATATCGAATTCCTGCCGGATTCATTTGATACTCGATAAGGTCATAGCCACGTGAAATCGAAAATGCGTTTCAAATCTCATACCAGTGTTGTATTTTCATCAGACAAATGTACAAATATTTGCCACCTAGTCGGGAATATGAGGTGCCATGCAAGAACAAAAAGCCCGCAGTATCAACAGTATTCCATTCAGGAACGATGCCTGCACGAAGAGTGTCGAATTTCGAGGCAGGCAATACCATGTATTTTGTTCTCAATTCATTGGCGAGCTATTGACACGGTATTTCACGTTTGACGATTTTTCGCTCTACAGGAATAAAAATAACGAATGACGTCGACTGTTTTCGCAAAATATGTCCGAAAAAAATACCTCACTGCTGGGTGCGGAATACTCTGCTTTGCACATATATTATATTTGATTTTGTTTTATTATCTATTCGAAAAAAATGTGTGGAGGTTTGCAGTGGTTGATGCGTTGACGAAATGAGAATTTTTTGCTCCCTATTGTACGTGGGCAGGTGTGACCGAAGAGACGGAAAAAGTAATTGAATTTATCTAACGTTGTACACACATTTTGCAATTCCCGAAATCCAATTTCGGAATGACCACTGTTCTCGAAAAAGGAATTTAATTGTCGTCGTACGAGAGACTCGAACGTCCGTTTCGAAAAGTTCCGGAATTTCACAGTTCGCTCGGACGCAATCCCCAAAGGGGCTTATATATAGTCATAGATCTGGCTTGTATCCCTCCAACCCTCGTTCTTTTTATTTCACTCTCTGTTTCTTTCGAGTTGTAACGTCCGAATGTAAAGTTGTCAAAAAGAGACTCGTATGGTCGAACGGAATATCGAACTTTTGTCCATACCCTGATGGAAATCCGCTTATTGGAATTCGTCAGATTTTAACTAAAAATGTCAGATTTTATAATATTCCGTCAACTTTCAATGAGAAATTATGTCAGAATATGTCATTTATACGACAGAATCTGTCATATTATTTCGAGATTTGATATTTTCTGTGAGAAGTTCATGATTTCTGACCGGAAATTGGAACATCCTTTACAGAATCTGTCATATTTTATCAGAAAAGTAATGTTATAATTCAGTAATTTCTGTCAGAATCTTACATAATATGTCATATAATGTTGTAAGAGTTTTCCATTTTATGTGAGATTTTCGTCATTTGATGTCATTTTTTGATGGAATAAAATGGAATTATTCAACATTTATAAAATATTATGACCGAATATGTCAAATTATATCATTCTTTCTTATTTTTTGTGAGATTTTCGTCATTAAATGTCATTATTTAATGGAATGAAATGGAATTCTTTAACATTCATGAAATATTATGACCGAATCTGTCAAATTATATCATTCTTTTTTATTTTTTGTCATATAATGACCGAACTTGTTAACTTTTGACATTTTGCATTATAAATATATGATATATTCTGATGAATTTTGACATTTAATTATCGATTCTGATATTAAATTGTCAGAATTCGTCAATATTTGATGGACTTTACATATAATTTTCTAAATTTTAATGACATTTTCTGACACAATGATGACAGAAAGTATCAAATTCTGTGATTTAATGACAGCTGAAATCTGTCAAAATTCAATAAAAATGTGACAACAAATTATGATAAAAATTATCTTTTTCTATCATTTTTTGACATTTTCTGTCATTTTTTTCGATGCAACAATATGTCAAAAAATGGAAAACTGATTTATCATTTTTTGTTAAAAGATGACATTTTCCGACATAAAGATGACAGAAAGTATCAAATTCTGTAATTTAATGACAGCTGAAATCTGTCAGAATTCAACAAAAATGTGACAACAAATTATGATAAAAATTATCGTTTTCTATCATTTTTTGACATTTTCTGTCATTTTTTTCGATGCAACAATATGTCAAAAAATGGAAAACTTATTTATCATTTTTTGTTAAAAGATGACATTTTCCGACATAAAGATGACAGAAAGTATCAAACTCTGTGATTTAATGACAGCTGAAATCTGTCAGAATTCAACAAAAATGTGACAACAAATTATGATAAAAATTATCGTTTTCTATCATTTTTTGTCATTTTCTGTCATTCTTTTCGATACAACAATATGTCAAAAAATGGAAAATTAATTTTATCATTTTTTGTTAAAAGATGACATTTTCTGACAAAAAGATGACAGAAAGTATCGAATTCTGTGATTTTATGACATTCCGTAAAGTTAACATAATATGTGAGGTTCTGTCCGATTTTCATAGATTATTTCCGACATAATCTATCAAAATATGTCCGATTCCATCAAATTATGTTAGAATCTATTCATTTTCACAGTTTCTGACATTTTTTAACAGATTTCAACATTATTTGTCGAATTCCAATAAGCGGATTTCCATCAGGGTAATTAAATAATTATAGTGGAGTTCGTATGGTCGAACGGAATATCGAACTTTTGTCCATAGTTAAATAATTATAGTGGAGTATGCAGAAAAAAACCTGCCGCTCCTTACACTGCCTCCCAGTAGGCTGAAAACATCGTATTAAAATCAATTTTATTCTTTTTTATCAGCTGCGCTCAACATCTTATTCCCGTGGTGGACGAAACTTCGTTGGGCGAATTTCATTGTGTCGATTAATGACTCAGACTCGGATTAGTCTGATAAATAGGTCAAAACCACCTGCATCTTTCCACCTAAATAGTTTTTTCCCGATGCTCATGCAGCGGGTTACCAATGTTTTGTGTATTTCGATCATGTTTGCTTTCCATTCGCTCTGGAATTATTGGAAAAATTGATAAATTCATTAATAATAACCTATATTTCCATCAATTGCACAGTATAATGTGCATGTTTTTTTTTTAAATATTATCATCGGTATAGTTGTACTATAGCGATCGAAAGAAAAGTTTCTCGAACTCAGCTTTTCCGGTGTTATATATTTAAGATTATTTGTTGGTATTCAGTTTTACACAGGTCGATCGAAGGTTTTGGCACGAAGGTTATCAATTTTGGTGAGAGTAAATTGTCACGCGTAAGCTGTGTCGATAATTAATTTATATTTTATTTATCTGTTGATGAATTAGTTTTTAAGGACAACATACAACGAAATTGTACAAGAGCAATCTGTATTGTCTAGAGGGCAACTGGAGAATTTACGTTGAATGGGGTTGAATCAGAAGTCCTACAGATGAGCACTTTATCTGCAATCCTCGGGTCCGCTATGGGCGTTTTTTGGCATTTACTTTCACATTTACGGCCCATTAGCGATGTATATTGCATGCCAAACGAGATCGTACACCATTCACGTCTCTTACACGGCTTTTTATGGCTTTTTACCTCTTTTCTTACCATGGCATCTTTCTTGGCCATATTTTCATCCGTATCGCTGATTTCTTTACGACTTTCAACAGATCAGCTGTCCTATAAATATAAAAAAAACATTCTGAACTATTTCTTATTTTGCCTTATTGGCGATTACACAAGCTAAATCCAGCATTAATGTATTTACATAAATATGTAAATACATAAATGCTGGATTTAGCTTGTGTAATCGTGTAATAATTATGTATTGGCGATTACACAAGCTAAATCCAGCATTTATGTATTTACATATTTATGTAAATACATAAATGCTGGATTTAGCTTGTGTAATCGCCAACCCAGGTAGAAATTGTGTTTGGAATCCTATAGGATTCCCCTACTTCTCCCTACTCCCTAATAGGGATCCAACGGGACACCCCATTGGATCCCTATCAGGAAACGTCACGCTCGTACATTAGATTCCAAGAGGGACTCCCCATCGGGATCCAAAAGGGATTCCCATCGGGATCCAAAAGGGATTCCATAGGGATTCCATAGGGATTCTCTATTAGGATCCAATAGGGATTTCCCATCGGAATCCAATGTAAGAATCTTAAAGCTTCCCCACAGTATTGAACGGAATCCGATACGATGCTTGATCGATCATATCGCATTCTGTAAGCCCAAAATGCTACAAAAAATAAAAGCATCGATACACTAAAGAGATCAATTTATTGTTTACAAAGGAGTACATATCGAATACCACAATATACTTTTTTTGCTTTTTTTTTTAATTGTTTACCCATACTGAATATTTATAGTGCTTTGTATAGTATTCTTCGAATACTTATATCTTATATCTATATCTTCGAATACTTTTTATACTTTATGAACTTTTTAAAAATACTTTAAATACTTCTTATGCTGTAACGTAGTTTTTATACACTTTTTATACTATTATTAAGCAAAAATACTTGTGCAGTTATGGGCGGGATATTCTTTGAATACTTTTCATATTATATAAAATTTAAACACTTTAATAAGGTTGATGCTTGCATCATTGGAATGTAACAAACATTAATGCCTGTTTGGAGTAAATAAATTTTACGATCGCGATTGCGCAGTAACTCGATCGTCGCGCGCTTTTCAACGACGACACGAATATATATGTACCCTGCGCCGCTTATGTTCTATCGCCCGACGTCTTTCTTTTGTCGGAAGCGATTTTCTGAATCCTTATTGGATCCCGATAGGGAATTCCTATTGGCTCCCGACAAGGAATCCCTGTTAGATCCTGATGGGGAATCCCTATTGGATCCCGATGAAAAATCCACCGGGTCGGGTGGAAATTGATGTTACGGGCTACAAACTTAAGCGAATGTGTAATAGATATCATGTTTATAAAAATATGATTTCATACTTACATTTAATTTTCTTTTAAAACCTCATTTAAGCCGCTCTAACAAAACTCCACACCCACAGCGATAAACCGCAGACGCAATCGTAACCCGATTGCCGTCACGTCCAAAACAAATTTTTATGCGCGAAAGTATTAAAAATTCAAAAAGTGTGCATATTAAAATTTATAACAAGCTTTTTTATTCGTATAAAAAATACTAGCCCATAACAAACTATAAATATACAATATGGGTAAGCACTAAAGTAAAGAAGTTACTAAAGAATATAATTATATATTGTATTATTCGATATCCTAACAAATTCCTAGAAACACGTTGGTGCATCTTGAAACTCCTAAGCAAATCTGTGCACGGGACCATCAAAGAATAATTTTTTACAGAGCGTCGCGAAATCCTATTTTATATAATTTCTAGTAAAAAAATTCTCAAACCACGTTAATCTGGAAACAGCCCAGGATCCATTTGGATTCCAATGTGGTCTCCCCACCTGGGGTGTCCATATCAAATCCCCATAAGGATCTGGTAGAACCTGGGGAATCCCCAACAAATCTATTTGGATTCCAGTGTGGACTCCTTACTTGGGGCGTCCCTATCAAATCCCCAAAGGGATCTGGGGAGTCCCCAAAAAATTTCTGCATGGGAATAAAGCAAAACAAGAAATAGTACAGAATGTTTTTTTTTTAGACAACAGTGTCTGTTACTTTTTCTCGTGAACTAGAATATCTATCTCGGGACATGTTGTCATTATGATATAAGAATCATTTGTGCCATGGTCGCACTCAGGGACCGTTAGCGGACACTTATCCGTTTTCAAAACAAAAATGTCATGAGTAGCACGCCATTGCTGTAAGAGTAAAACAAACAAACAATTGACCGAACAACAAGCATGGGAGGATGAAGGACTTATCGTCTTTAAGGGGTAGTCTTACTTTAGACGCTAAAAAAGGCTATTTCCATGTATTTTTTGATAGGTTTATATTATAGATATTGATTTCAAAGTTGTTACGCTTAAAAAATACACTTTCGAAATACATTAAAAACATTTTTTTACGTATTTATGTAACCCAAATAAACTTCAAACTCATTTTTCTCGTTTTTCAATGGCTTGTTGATAAAATCTTCGAAACTACTGAATCGATCCTTATGAAATTTTAACCGCATATAACCAAAACGGTGAAAAAATAGGTTTTTTTGTTTTTTCGAAAAATGTCCGCCATTTTGTTATTTTTGCATATATCAAAAATCGTATGATATGCGCTATAGCCATTAACATACTGAATCTAAAACTGTTTGATTTGTTTTGTTTCGGATGATCCATCTCCGAGTTTTCATCAACAACGCAGATCTACAATTTTTTTAGGACATTCTTTTTACTACCATTTTCGTCTATAAATAGTGACAAATATTTTTTTTGTTTTTCCAAAGTGTATTTATGAAGCGTAGCATCATTTATATCAAAATATATAATATAAACCTATCAAAAAACATCATGAAAATAGCCTTTTTAGCCCCTAAAGTGAGAAGACCCCTTAAACGCTAAAAGCAAGAGAAAAACGTCGTCCTTGACATCGACAGATGGCTACGACGAGGATTGCCGCGTCGGTATTTTCTGACGGATCATAAAGCACGCGTGACTTGTGTCGATTCATCTTTTTTCCCCTCTCCCTTATTTCGATGACGACGTCACCGTGGTTGAAAAAGACGAAGCCCAAGTAAAGGAAATACAGGGTATGCGTGCGAGAGAAAAAAAGCGACGGACGGGGTGAGCGATTGATAAGGAGGGGAAGACCGGGGGAGGGAGAGCAACAGCGAGACAGAGATAGAGACAGAGATCGAAGATGGTATGCTCAGCCGCGAGGAGTAATTTATCAGCGGTATACCGAAGGTTCTTCGAATCGAGAGGGAGTTTCTCGATTCTTGTATACATCGATGTACAATATCTGTATGGAAAAAAGGACAAAGCTAGCGCAGTGATTTTTCCTCGGCCGGGATTTCCCTTCGGGCCTGCTTACAATGATTAAATTGTCCATACGAAAAGGTACATCGCAGATATCTTGATGAATCACCTGAACAATGTGCTCAATTTTATGAGAATCGTCGTTTTAAAAACTCCCGTAAACATTTCGGGTGTACAAGTATGACTTTTCAAAGCTATCCCTGAACAACAAAATCCTATTACACAAAATAATACTAATGCCAATCTTAAGGCCTTGACTACAGTAACGGGTATAAAATCATGTGCGAATTAAACATTTTTTTTTCGCATGAAGAAGTGATTCGCTCATAAAATTAATTACACATGAATTTAGTATGACTATCAAGCCGATAGAATATATATATATATATATATATATATTCGATTAACAAAATGGCCAACTACTCGAAACTTCTCGAAACACCTTTTTTCCAATTGGCGTGACAAATAACTTCAAACATTTTCACTCGATTTACTTCAAATGTAAGTTATGTTCCTAATTGCATTTTGCAGATAAGTGCGTACGGAATTTCTGATTCATCGAAACAATTTTATTTTGTGAGCAGTTTATGAGCAGTTATAACGAAATTTTTCAGTGAAAATTCATTTCCTAAGTTCAAATACCTACAACTTTTCAATAAAACAATATTTTTCAAATTCCGTACGTACTTCTCTAGGTATTCTAATGAAGATTGACGAGATTTTTTTTTGTTCTAGGTAAAAATTGTGAATGCTAAATCACGCCATGGAGCGCCTACAAAAAGATAACAAAAGAAAGTATTATTAGTCGGCCATTTTGTACATCGAAAAAAATATATATATATTTTCTAATAGCTTGATATTCATACCAAATACATGTGTAATTAATTGTATGAGTGAATCACTTTTTCATACGAAAAAAAATTGTTAAATTCGCACATGATTTTATACCCGTTACTGTGACCTAAGGCCTTAACCTACGGCATCAAAAATTGGGGAACTTTAGGGAAGCAGCAACTCAAACATCGAGATTTTGGAAGGATTTCAATTTTTTTTAACTCTGAGAATCATAGCGAATGTCCCGTGGTATATCACTACATTGCGAGAAATGTATGGTAACTTCAGCCATATTTTATATTACCCTGAAGGGACAACAATATTTTATCGTCATGGTTACTGCCTAGAATATAGTACCACTTATGATATTTTAGCATTTGTGTTAACTATGCTCATATATTAATCGCAACCAGCAATCTTACAAGCATATGTTGATTGTTCAATGCTATATAATATAGTTGGTTTTCATAAAATGGATATTTCCTTACACTATAAAAAAAAATAGTGTTTTTTACCGCACATTGAATCTACTAAGTGTATATAATATTGGATAAATTCAAAAATTCTCAACTGAGAGCACTACCTGTATGATTGTTTATCATAATTTGCTATTCCCTGACCTCCTGAAATGATTCCTAACGAAGAAAATATTTCGCCTCAACATGGATTCAAACCTATGATCTACCTGTCTATACTACGCACGCTGCCACTATGCTACCGGGTTATTATGCTATTTTGATCGTAGATTTGGCATAATAGATAAAAGTAATTCCAGCTGCAATTCCGAATAGCTGTTACCTCCGATATAGGTGGAATTTTGCACCGATCGTCTTTTTGATAATACATGTCACTGGGTAACTGGATTTTTGGCGCATCGCAATAGTTTTCGAAATATCGAATTTTTCAAAACTGACAAATGAATACGCTAGTCTATCTATATCGAGCATAGCGTGCTACCGCTTTCTCTAATGCGCATCAATAAAGATTGACACGTTCCACAAATGATTTACGTCTTCACCATAAGATTACGATAATTTTGTCTGTATAGTCACTTTTTGTGACATCTTATTACAATTCATACTCAACAAGTGTTAATGTTAAACATATAAATAGTACAAACTTGCACTGAGAAGAATGTCCATAGTATTTATAAAAAACGCCCATGGTGAAAATGGGCATAGTTAAGTTCCCTATAGTTTATTGACACCGCAGTCATAATGTGGTTAACACAACTATAAGCGTCTATGTAATCATGCTGTTTTGGAAGTGTGTTTGATTATCCAGTATCCACGAAATATCTATTAACCCCTTGACTGTGAGTGACACACATAGGGGCAAAAAAAATCGTGCCATTTTTGTGTCATGACACGTATAGGGGCATGATATCGTGTCATGACACGGATAGGGGCGTGATTCTACTGCATCGAATGGCTGCAGTAGAAATAGGTTGTTTTTCAAATGCCCCTATACGTGTCATGACACAAAAATGGCACGACTTTTTTTGCTCCTATGCGTGTTATGACACAAAAATGGCACGACTTTTTTTGCCCCTATGCGTGTCACTCACAGTCAAGGGGTTAACTACTGTGGAAGGCTTTACAATATCGATATAGTTAATTTGATTAATATTTTTACAATAGTTAGTAGTTATTTCGGGGATAATAGAAAGTCGAGCACGCCACCAAAGTTGTGTGTTTAGATATACTTTTCGCGTATAGTTGTGTTAACCATATTATGATTACGGTGCCAATAAACTATCCGGGATTTTACTATCCCCTCTTTTGCCGTGGGCGTCTTTCATAAATACAATGTACTTTTCCCTCAGTGCAGCATAAGGATTGGTGAGCCGATTTTGTGATATAGCTGAATTAACGGTATCGATATTGTAAACCTTTTACAATAGTGTATAGTCATTTCGGAAATACTAAATAGTCAAACACGCCACCAAATTCGCATGTTTACGTATACTTTTCGCTTATAGTTGTGTTATGTTACATCCTAGCGAATGTGCCTTCTTTCGGTTATTCCTAATATCCTCATTTGCCGTCATAAGCGCATTAAATGTATAAATCTAAGAATAAGACGCGTAACAGCATTAAACGGAACGTGCGTACGTTCCGCGAGCATATTCAAATCACAGCGATATATACACGATAGCCGTACCGCCACAGTCATCGACTTTTCCTATCCCATTGGCTGTCAACAAGAACACGATGTCAGGCGCATATTCTAAGAGGAGCTGTCGAACGAAAAGTCAACCATCAACTCGATCAACAGATTCCAAAAACTCTACGCGCTCCCATCCGCATGGGGACCAAGAGAAGCCTAGACCCTGGATTATTTAAACATAACATAGAGTAGACGGCTCTGACGAATTTATAACTCTGACTAAAAAATACGACATCCGGTCTCACAGCGTAGTCCGATATATAAACCTCTCGATATGAGAAGTCACCATCGCCATAAATCGACATAACACAAACCATGCGAATGCTTAGGTCTCGGATATCGGACTCTATATCCCATGCGCTTTTTCGCCGAAACACAGGACAAAGGTCCCCTTCTCTTCATACGCATATTAGTCAGAACCGATGCCACGCACGTGACTAACGAATCTGTAACGTCTTTGCACACCATACCGCGACCAATCACGCCAATCAACCAATATCTTCACGACCAATGGTCCAATCCCTGCAGAACTAGATGACCAAAACCGCACTCTCCCTGAGGTTCCGTCTGCCACTATTGAACCCCTCCTAGTTTTCATATCAAGAAAGACTTCCGTCCTGAATTCGGTCTCCCGTCAACCACCATCGAATCAAGTTCTTCTATCAAGTCTTAATCCCAGTCTTCCAATAGTTTCCAGCGCGTTCAGGTCAAGTCTCCCGACAGTCTTCATCAAATTCAGAACTCAGTCTTCCGTCGACCAATATTTCCGTCAATCGAATCACTCCTTATATGAGGTCGTAATTCAGAAGCCTACGAATATCTCCAATTAACTTTCGTACAAACAGTCTTCATTTTTCGAATGACAAAAGTTTTATTTTACACTTGTGTAATTTCTATCATCGGTCCGTGAATATCAATCTCAATTCATCGACCTTGCGCGCCGTTCATATTTTTATCTACGCGTAGTGCCCGTCATAGTAAACACGTCGAATACACACACGACCAGCGTGAAATCCTGCGAGCGCCTTACCAACAATTGTACCAGCGAGCGCACCAGGCTGAGAGCGAAGGCCCTTGTAACGCGAGCGACAACATCCACGCGAGCAAGCGAGCGAGCGACTGCCCAGGTAGGAATTGACGATGAAAAAAGGGCTCGCCAAGCTCTGAAACAAGGCTCACATTTTTTAATTCAGGCTGAGCGCCAGCCTGATTTCAGGCCTAGCTGAATCTCTGAATGATAACGCGGTTTCAGGCTCTTGCACACAGGCTTGACCAAAGGCTGGTAGAAAAGCCTGTACTAAGCCTGAAACGACGAAACAACAAGGCTCAAAACGAGCCTTAATGAAGCCTTCACGAGCATTTTTATGACCAGGCTTATCCCAAACTCTTCTCGAGGCTATATGAGGCCTGTTTTTAGTTTTCTATATTCTACATTGGGGTAAATTTAATACATTTGTAAAGAATTCATTTTATTCCTTATATATATTTATTATTTATTATATTATTTGTTATAAAATATATATAAAAAATATTTTTAAAAACAATACTTTATTTTATTTGTTGTTTATGGGACACGTAATACACAGAGTGTACGCAAACTCCAGAGAGTGAGTATATACGAAATCTGTGTGTGACGAGAAAAAAAAAAAACTTTTTTGTGTACCTCATAAATATCGATGAGAGCATGTGTTCAAATGTTCTGAGCTGCCTCCTTCGCTTTCGTTTTTCGTGTCTTCGCACTCGACAAATTCATTGCAACATTTTTTTTCACAAAAGTACAGAAAAAATATTATTTTAAACTTGTTTTATTTTATCACAACCTGAAACAAGCCTGCATCCGGCGTTGATTTTTCAGCCTTAAAATTCACCGGCTGAATAAAGCTTGAAATAACCCTGAGTTTAGGCTATGCAGCCAGTCTTGGTTCCAGGCTGCTCCAAACGATGCAATGAAACCAGACCCAGGTCTGTCTCACTCAGGCTCGGTGAAACAAGGCTCGCACAAGCTTGTTTCCATCGTCAGCCTTTTGAATCCCTACCTGGGTGGGTTCCAAACACAACCAATGTAAGCTAACTTTACCTTTTCATTTTATATCATTCATCGTAGGCCTTATCGCTTGAACTCGTCTAGTAATCTTATAATAAATAACATAGTGTCAATCGTACACCAATTCTGTCGAATTATTCCTCAGTACCGAAATATCGCATCAATTCCACGCACTACTCCTTTTTACCCTCATCCCGTGCTATTGCGCTAGGCGTAGGCAACAAAGAGGGAAACGAAAATGTTATGCTCTCATCCCTTCCAGATGTGACATTCAACCGTATTATGATTGCGGTGACAATAAACTATAGGGAATTCGACTATACTCTCTTTTACTATGCGCGTTTTTTGTGAATACTACACACTTTTCTCTGAGTGTAGCGTCAACGTCAACGACTCAGAGACTATCCAAACGCATTGACACTTAGCTTATTGGTTCGAAATCAGACCTACAAGAGCGATTTCGTACTATCTAAATACCTAAGGCTAAACAACCATCATGGCGAAAAGAAGATCAGCGTGCAACATCTAACGCATCATCTACCCTCACGCTACCTGTCGTTCATCAAAATTATCCAATGTTGCATAACGCAACAGCTTATAGTTCCAATAAGACAGAGAATAAAAAGTATGACTTAACGGATTTTCAACAGATGGTGTATCTCATAGTGGTAGCATTATGTTGAGGTAAGTTGACACTTCTTTTCGACAGGTCTGAGATTTACAGAGGTGCAAACAGTTTTTATATTTATCGTATTGAAAATGTGTACTTTTGTACCGAACCAACATCGCTGGCGGGAAGTGTTACTGCATTATTTTGTTTCATAGCAAAGTGCAATTGAAAACCATTGTTTGCTTGTGGAGGCCTCCAGATGCTTGATCGAAAAGTAAATCTAACGATTTGGAAAGCATGATTTTGATTTGGATGATACACCACATCGGAAGATGCCGGAAAAATGTGCAGAGGTACGTTTGGAAGTCTTACTGGACAAAGATGCATATCAAATGGAAAAAGAATTGGCAGCCGCATCAAATGTTAGTCAACAATGCATTTCCTTACGCCTGAATGACATGGAAATGGTCCAAAAGCAAGGAAATGGGGGCCACACCAATAGAAAGCGTTTTACAGTATGTCAATGCCAGACCACATGTTCATGGATCCGTCAAGAATTATCTAAAAGGAGTGAACTGAGAGATTCTACCTCATATTCGTCATGTTCACTAGACATTGCTGCCTCAAGTTACTATTTGTTCCGTTGTATGTCGTCGGCCCTTTATGGAAAGCGCTCAGTTCCAATGAAGAAATAAAAATTCGCTTCATCAGTGAATAGCTTCGAAACCACCAGACTTCCACCAGCGAGGAATCCGTTTATTGCCTCAAAGATGGGCACAGGCTGTAGCTTCCGTTGGAGCGTACTTTAAATACAGTAAGAATTATTTATGATGCTTCAAATTAAGGGGACTTCTCACTGTCGACGCTAAAAAGGCTATTTTCACGAATTTTTTGGATCGGTTTATATTATAGAATTGATGTAAAAGTTGTTAAACTTACTGAATACTTATTCAAAATACATTTCAAAAAATTTTAAATTCATTTATGCATCCCAAACAATCTTCAAACGCATTTTTCTCGAAACAACGTTTTTCGACTGCTTGTTGATAAAATCTTCGGAACTACTGAACTGATTCTTCTACAATGTTAACCACACATTTTTTACAATTATATCTATAGCGCATATCAAGGATTTTGTTAAATTTTCATATTTACTTTTTTGCCAAAAAGGTGAAAAAAAACACGTTTTTTCCAAAAACGTACGCTATTTGTTATTTTTGTATACATAAAAAATCGTATGATATGCGCTCTAACCATTACCATACTAAATTTAAAACCATTTGGTTTGTTTGTTTCGGATTATCCATCTCCGAGATTTTATCAGCAGTGCAGACCTACAATTTTTTTATGAATTTTTTTTAACTACCATTTTCTTCTATAAATAGTGACTTAAATAAATATTTTTTTTAAATGTACCTCGAAAGTGTATTTATTAAGTGTAACAACTTTTATATCAATAATATAAACCTATCAAAAAATTAATGACAATAGCCTTTTTTAACGTCTAGAGTGAGAAGACCCCTTAATGTTTTATTTTATCAAAAAAATCGTAAAGTCATACTTGTATACCCAATACACTTGTGACACAGAGCGAAATAAAAAGTGTCTCAGCACTTGAGGGGGGAGAGGGACTGCACAAATTGTGCATTATAGATATGTTTACACAGATATATTGTGAATGGATATATTAAAGTGACCCAGTTTTCCCCGTGCTAGACGGTTGCACTCCTCTCTGGCTTATTTAATTTTATTTCTCTCGTCCCTGTGCGCGTAATCCAAAGCTTCCCATATCCCCGGCATTGCTCCGCTCAACTGGTAACAACGCTTATTTTAATTATATTTGCCCGCGTTCCATTTAATACTGGCGTAGGAATAAAACTCGATAGTGTAAAGAAAAGGAGAGAGCAAGAAAGTCATATGCGGAGAGAAAGAGAAAGAGAGAGAGTGGAGAGTCCGAACAGATGAGGGAGAATCCCTTGGGACTCTCGGGCTGCATACTCTGTAGTTTTCTGCTAAAATACATGTGTTATGTGTATATGCGCCATTCTAGGACACATCCGCCAACCATCAAATGTATGAGGGATAATTCTTGGTTTTTCATCGGTGAACGTGAGAGACAGTGCGAAAAATGGCTGTTGTGTGTTTATTATAGTGTTTATTAACGATCATGTTCAATCAGCATCGTCATACCATTTCGATTTTTAACAATATATTGGCTGGAAAAATCGTTTGATAGAAAAAGAATTTGCCGGTACCTAAAAATCGCTAAGTAGTCGATAAAAATAATTTGACTTCACGAGAAGTTGCTCGTGGACTCTTCGTCATGCTATGTCGCTTTTTTTATTTTTTGTATTTAGTTATTGTGTTTTTGCTTTCTGAATAGATAACGGTCGATACTTTACCAACTAATATGTAGGCGTAAAACAAACTAGACAAACTACTAGTATTTAGAATCAGTGCCTATCTTTCACCAATGAAAACTATTACCGAATGTGAAATCTTGGGAAGCTGTAGTCCCGCAAAAAAATTATTCTCTCTCACCTATTACATGGAATATCCTGAATATGGATATTCCGCGCATAAATAACATATTTTGTTATGTATATAAACGCATGTACGACTTTCGGAGTATTTACCACACTTATCCGAATTTTTCTGTTGTCCTATATAAATATATGGGGATGTTGAATAAGCTCTCGCTGTTTTTTTTAGTGGAAATGATTGCTCTATTTAAAGAAAGAATTCCTATTGCTTTCAAATGTTCCGAAACCGATGTGCGATCAACTCCTAATGATTCTGCACGTTCAGTTTGCGTCTGACATGAGCCTTCATGAAGTAATGCCTCCAATTCAACACATCAAAATCATTATTTTTGAAGCGTTCAAATGTAAACCTATGTCTGCATGTTGTTACCGACGGAGCGGTGTCACCGTAGGTCTGAACAAGAATTCCGTGTGCTTCATCTGCCATTAAAAAAAAAAAAAAAGTGCAGTAAAATGCTCGCAAACACTCTTTTTGGCACGAAATTTGACGTGTTCAACGCTATGAAAAAAAAGTTGTTTGCATTTCAGCGAAATGACAAACACTGAATTTCAAGCTTGCTTATGGTAATTTTATAGATGCGTTACCATCTCAAACTGCATGCGAGCAGTTCTAGTAACGCCATCTGTTGAAAAACAGCGAGAACTTATTCACCGTCCTAATATATCAACTTGGAAGGCCCAATTTTAGTTGTGTGATATATATCTTACACTATTTCTTTGGTCTTTTTATTAATTCGGTTAGTTTATCGAGCTTACAATTGAGATGCAAGTGCGAGATTTAACGTGATACTTTCAATAGCGAGGGTTGAAAAAGCCGAAGGAACGTAAAGGCAAGGCTGCGCAATGGAATGTCTTTTTTTATGCACAAAAATGACAGGCTTAACTTTTCAAATGTTCTCATATGTTTCGTGCATAAATAGGACTCCCCCTTTTACTCATCTTCTCTTTCGTTGTCGATCATCCACACGCGCTTTTGGTCGCACCGTTATTCCCCCGTCTTGAAGTTTCAAAACGTTTTGACATTATTGGCACAGTAGATGGGCCACACTTTGGTCGGAAGTTGCGAGACATACAGCGACTGTAGTTTCTCGTTCTTAGCTTTATTTTCACTTTTTTAAACTCTTGCACCCTTCTCGTTTATCCTTGAACGCTTTTGTGCACCCGTGCTCTTGGAGGTCGGGTATTAAAAAAGCGCATATGAATTTAATTAATAATTCCGTGCTCGAAGAGCCAAGTGCTATGGGGGCGTTCTAGGATAGAAAAGAGGAAAACTCTCTTTCTTATTCTCTTTCGCCCTCTCTCTCTCTCTCTCTCTCTCTCTCTCTCTCTCTCTCTCTCTCTCTCTCTCTCTCTCTCTCTTTCTCCCTCTCTCGTCTCCCTCCCTTCCGGTTTAACTCTCTTGTACAGGTCACGGAAATGAATAAGGAAACTTATAAGCGGGTATAAATTCAATTTCACATTCAAGCGAGTCAATTCACTGGGGTGCCTCAAATCACCGCTTTCTCCATCTTCTTGCGCGACCACCAGTTGCCCCCCCCCCCCCCCCCCCATAAAAGACGACGACTGATTGTAAGGGGTATGAGAAGAAGGAGCGGTGGGTACGGCCAAAGGTAAAATTTTCATTTTCAAATTGGTAGGAGAGTCCCCCGACGACGAGCAGGAATATCTTCCGAAGTTCGGAGCTCGAATTTTCTGTCCTCTGATATCAAAATTCAACGTCCTCCATTATATTAGTGCGCAAAACTTCAGAAAGAAAAACTAAGTGAATCGAAATCATTGAGAAGTTGATCGCAATGTGGGATATACGGAAAACTTCCATATCGTAACTAAGAACAAGTCAATATTTCATATCGCAGCGTCTCGAAATTACCATGGGAAAATTTATTGAAAATTCAGTTGAGAATTTACAGCTGGCTGGATTTTAGTCTACAATAAATTTTGTGCAGACATGGAAAAAATATTCATCAATCACGAACGTTGTATATGTTGAACAATTAGGAATATACTTTTTTTTTTGAGAATTGCTTTTTCCAACAATATTTGTATTCCATAGTATTGTCTTTTAGCTATATTCCCTGAAAAATTCATTGAAATATTCCTAAAATTGAATGAGCTACATCTTCTAACAGTCGGCCGGACAAACATTACATCAAACTTTAAGAGCGTTTTTCTCGGAACACTGTTTTCAAGGTCGGGGGATATGATATTTATAGAACCACTCGATATATTATTTCCAAATTTACATGAAATACAATCAGAAACATTTAAAGGTTGTTGACGATCTCTGGCTGCCCGGGTACTGCGGATGCATGTGCACGGGAGGGACGGCCGAAGGTGACGGTTCTCGCACCAGATCCCGACTCGAGTTCTCGTTTTCGTTTCCGTGGTTATAGTATAGTCGTGCTGTATATTGGAATCGGAAAAAATTAGAAGAAGGCTAGTTTTTTGACACGTGATTTTGTAGGTGCCGCAGGTGCTAAAACCAAGTTTGCCTAAAAATCGGGGTGTAGGGTTTTTTTTAGGGGATGGGGGTGGATTGTTGCCAAACTACAACCCCCACGAGGTCGGCACCGGGAGACAAAATTTTCAGAAAAATCCGGGTTTTATTTTTATCCACAGCGCCGACGTCGTGAAAGTTCATTTTGGGGGTAAAAAAGTGGGGTAAAATTTTGAAAAATCAGTTTTCATTCGATAACTCTTTAGGAAAAATTCACACAATTTTTGTTCAAAGGGAACGTTGTAGCCCTTGAAAAGACGCGTCGATCGAGTAATCGATCATCTTTCTCCAATAATATCTTCACCCCCAAAAGAATTGTTGAAAAATTAAAAAAAAAAGTTGTTTACTGAAAAACTCAAAAAAATCGATTTTTCGGGGATGGTTTAAATGTAGGAAATGTAGAGAATCATTTTCTCTATATTTTCGTTCCTATGTAGCACCCTTGAATTTTGATTTTTTTGAAACCCTCTCAGGGGTGGAAAATTCAAAATGAAATTCTGGGAAAACTATTGACCGAAAATAAAGAGATACAAGTTTGGCGCTGTGGACAAAAAAGTAGCTGAGGGTTGAAGCTACAAATTCTTCCACGGCGGCAAATTCGTGCGGTTAATAGTTTTCCCAGAATTTTATTTTGAATTTTCAGCCCCCGAGAGGGGTTGGAAAATAAAAATTCAAGGGTGGTCTATAGCATCGAAAATATAGAGAGAATTATTCTCTACATTTCGTACATTTGAACCATACCCGAAAAACCGATTGCTTTTTAGTTATTCAATAAACCATTTTTTTTGGTTTTTCCACCATTTTTTTGGGGGTGAAGATATTATCGGAAGGTGTTCCCATTTGAACAAAAAGTGTACGATTTTTTTCTAAAGAGTTATTGTATTAAAACTGATTTTTCAAAATTTCACCCCACTTTTTCGCCCCCAAAATGAACTTCCACGACTTCGGCAATTTTCTACACATTTTGTCTCACGACGCCGACCTCGTAGGGGTTGTAGTTTGGCATTAATCCATCCCCATCTCCTTTCATCCCCTAAAAGAAACCCCTACACCCAGATTTTTAAGCAAACTTGGATTTAGCACCCGCGGCACCTACAAACCTTCCAAAAAACTAGCCTTCTTCTAATTTTCTCCGATTCCGAGGTTTTTCAGCGACAGCACGACTGTACTATTAGAGAAAATATCCCCATCACGATATATATATATATATATTGAGACGGAGAGGTCGTCTCATATGCGAAAACCCCTCCCCCCGAAAATATGAAGGCTAACAATATTATTACGCGCTGACACTGCCTTCATGCGACCGTGTAAGAAACGACGAGCGAAGGTATATCTCTAACTGCCTCTCTCTCTCTCGGTGGGGAGACGGTGAAAATATTGAAAATTAAAAGCGACAAAGTAGGGGAAAACTTTCCGGAAAAATCGTTTAAAGGCCGAAACGCTTGGGAAGGGGAACAGAAACGTCGCAAAAGACGGGTATAAAAGAAGCAATCTGGGGCCACGTAGGATCTTCTGTTTTCGAACTCCAAAACCCTGACGCAAGTAGCGAAAGAAGATACTGATACGAGCTGTAAAGCGAAGAAGGTATCGGAGTAAGGAAAGCGTCAGGGAACGGAGTAATGAAAACCGAGCAAAATATAAGAGAATTGACCGATTGATATTTGACTGCTGACTGCGGCATGATTAGTGAAAAGGCAGTGTTCAAGAACCCCGAGTAAGGAACGTGTGATTTAGCGCAAGTAGCGAAAGGGAGTCCTTACGGATGCCCAAGTAAGCAATGTGCTAATCAACGCAAGTAGCGAAAGGGAGAAGCGAATGCGCTTGAATAACGAAAATGCTGCGGTTAGGGGAAAAATAGCAACGGAAATCTCATAGGAAAATGAATAGAAGGAACAAAACGGAGCAAAGGAATTTAAAGCCACAAAGTATAGAGAGAATCTCGGCTGACGACAATTAGAGAACATCAGGAAATAAAAATAAAGAATGAGCAAATGCTTAGTGCACCGAGAAGCAGAGAGAGAGAACAACACACGAGCAGTGCCCGAGGAAGGCCGAGTTGTCGAATGTGATAGACATGCGAGCGATACACATACACCAACATCAATGCACATTCCAAGGCACATGTAAACATTGCGGCACTCACTCACCACAGACAATTCTTAAACAGACACACTCACACACATTAGGAAACACACACACAAAGGTCCCCGAGCGACCCACGTACAAACCAATGCATTTAAACATAGGCGAATAAAACGAGACACGTATACCACACACACACACACACACACACACACACACACACACACACACACACACACACACACACACACACACACACACACACACGCACGCACGCACGCACGCACGCACGCACGCACGCACGCACGCACGCACGCACGCACGCACACACACACACACACACATCGAAGAGATTTAAAAATCAAAAACTGGCAAGGGTCTCCGCGCGACACACACACACACACACACACACAAACAAATACATTCAAACACATGAATAAGCAAAATCTCGGTCGAGCGAAACGACAAGCGACGAGAAATAGATGTACAGGCGGATTCAGAAAAGGTTGAACAAATAACAGGAAGAACCTTAACAATAAATTTACGACTTATTATATGCGAAAAAGGTCTGTACATTAATTTACTCCCTGATCGAGTTAAGAAAAAAATGTAACCGAGCACTTTAGCGTTGCAATACTTTCTTACCGACCCAATATTTTGCTTCCTGCTATGATTTCGTTGGCGACCTGTGGAAATTTTGTATCTGTGCGCGGATATAACATCCCAGATAGACGGATGTACCTCATATTGGCATCATATGTACATCATCACTGCGGCATAGAAAGTCTCACAGCTGTGTATCCCTTATGAGTGCTCCCGTTGAAGTCATATTTGCATCACATGATGATTCACAATAATACATCGAAATGAAGCAAAGTTGTTCTCACGCGAATATGCATGCAGTGAATTCATCAGACTAGCAAATTTGGCTCACGAATATCTAACAATAAGTGAGTGCATATGGAGCTCATATGGGTATCACGGCGTGAAGAAACTGTAGTGCTCATACGGAGCTCATATTAGCGGCATGGCGTGACGGAACTATGCTGTGCTCATACGAAGCTCATATTAGCGGCATGGCGTGACGTAAATATGCTGTACTCATACGGCGCTCATATTAGCGGCATGGCGTGACGTAACTATGCTATGCTCGTATGGAGCTCATATGAGTGTCATAGCGTGAAAAATAAAAAAAATCCCACAAAATATTGATAAAAAAAATCCGGTAGGATTTCTATTATCCCCATACGCTTTATTGATGTTCCTGCCTATATGATAAATGGATTAAAAACGTATTCTGCCTAGTTAAATTTTGTACCTACCTACGGTTTGAACCACGTCTTCTAATTCGAGAGCCGAGCGCGCTACCTACCTAGCCATTCTAATACTTGTGCAAATTTCCTTTGTGTCTGCCTATTTGTATCATTCTGGATTTGGATGCATATCGCCGTCATATTGCGCTTATGGGATGTATCACTGACGAATGTATCACTTAGAAACATGCATGTCGCAGTCATAGGATGTATCACTGAGAAACACGCATATCGCCGTCATGTTGCGCCCATCGAATGTATCACTGACAAACATGCATATCGCCGTCATATTGCTTGCATGGCATGTCTACTACCAGTGCTAACCCAGTGAATTCATCTACACAGTCATTGGATGACTTCCATATGACGTAAAATGTGCAAATATTAATTGTGGACAATTGCGCACAGCGATATGAGTTCAACATGCTTCAACCGTACGATGCATTCGTAAACGACATATTGAGATCAAAATGCTTTGTACATTCACTATAATAAATGAGTTCACGGCTTTGCATCATGACATGTAGCCAATATGCTGTAAAATTTGCTTCATCAATTGTATGCACGGCGTGATGATCACGACTGTCTATTTGGGATGCACTCGAAACAGCACACGGTGCAGAATGTACCCCACCAGAAAGCCCCACCTTCAGCAGCAATGATTTCAATTCAATTCTATGCCTGACAGTATAGAGGAATAAATTATGAGGGGTATGTTTGTAATGTACTATTTTGGTAAAAATACTAATCCACTAGAAGAAAAGAGCACATTGTGTCTCACCCTCTCTTATCTCTCGCTTACATATTTACTGCATTTTTTAAATAATAAAATTCTATATCAGTTCGTGATGGTATGTGAGAACATTTGTTAAATTGTCTAAATTGCAATTTTCTTTTTCTCCAAAAGTATGGAGTGGCACTTACTAAAAGTTCACAGTTGAACTTTTATTGATCGTATCTAGGTCTGAAAAATACGGCATCCTTTAAAATTCATTGGTGGCACATTCACCCCTTCTTGAGGAAGGCCAAAATAACTTCACAAATGTTTGTACCGAGTTTTCTCATAGACGGTAAAGTTTTTTTCGTGAAAAACAAAGCATCAGGCTCTGGAAAATTTCCGAACGCAAAGCTTGACGATTTCTTTTTTCTCGGAAGGTTATTATTCACCTCTGAGGAATCCTCTGTTCGAAAATTTCAACTATCTCTCTCACATTCATATGTCACGTGGTCCGCCTTAAGTATGAAACATGCTGCGTCCATCACGCGGAACACTACGGCCTTGTCTCGATACAGGAAATTAGCGATGCAATGTTTCTAACCATGGCATAAGATGCATTTATCTCGTCACATTCCTTAGCCATGATAAAGCTCGAGATATTCCGCAGTAAATTAGATATTTAACGAACAACGTAGGTATTATCTCGGGCAGCGCAAAATATAAAATTAGCTGAAATGGAAAATACGCGTGCGAAAAAAAGAGACCAGAGAGAGGGAGGGAGGGAGGGAGGAAGAGAGAGAGAGAGAGAGAGAGAGAGAGAGAGAGAGAGAGAGGGAGGGAGAGGGAGGGAGGGAGAGAAACGAAAGGGACCGGTTGTGGGAGAGAGCCAGCGTAAGAGACTCTCGTATGAGTACGTCATACCTACATAGTGAGTTACTGAGAGACAAGTGAGCGAACGAGACCCTTCAGTATGGGCAATACACGAGGCGGATAAGTTCCAAACTTCGGCAGAAAGGAAGCGTAGGGCAAGGAGGCTGAAAACTTGGTATCCGAGAATCGTGTATGCTAGTACTATAATACGTAAGTGTAGAAATGCGACCGTGTGCACACCTACACACACACGCATATGGCGACTTGACGGAAATCAGGAGACCATGTACTCTATATTTATACTTCGTAAATACGCCCTTCTGAGTTTAATAATGCAATATATGTGTGATATAGTTGCATATATCTATATATGAAACTATATGTATATGTATACATTTGTGAAGGCCAAGAGAGAACATTGTAGCGAAGAGAGATGCAAGGCAGACTTCGCACATGTAAGCTTTCACACAGCTCGGCGCAAGGATATTCAGGACCTCTTATCCCCCCTTCCTTCACTTGTTCCCACCATTCGGTTCTACCATCTCGCCAGAATCCTTTTTCCTAGTTTTTCCGCTGAACTCCTTCCTTACTTTCTATCTTCTCTATACCCATCTCCCTCCCTCTTTCTTTCTCGACCTCTGTCGCTGCTTCTCTTCCTTCCAACATTTTTACGAACAGTCCACTTCAGGCAACCATTTCAAGTCTGCGTTTGCCTCAAATGAAAACTTAACACGAATGCGGCTACTCCTGGCGGTTCGCACGTAGCATCGCTTCATGTGTACTAGGCTAAGTTTTTAAATTAAAGCGGGCCAGTCTCTCTCTCTCTCTCTCTCTCTCTCTCTCTCTCTCTCTCTCGATCTCTCTCGCTCTCTCTCTCCCCCCAACTCGCGTTGCGGAGATGGACTTTTAAATTTTCCAACGGCTGAGCGCGTACTTGGTTACTCGCGACACAGTTGTAGGTATAATAAAATCGCGCGATTTTACATTCCGCCGCCCCTCGCGCCTGACCAACTCCATCCTTTCGCTCGTCGAGGCTTCATACAACGTTGGAGAAAGAAAAAATTAGAAAAGTGAGAGATAGAGAGAGAGAGAGAGAGACAGAGAGAGAGAGAGAGAGAGAGACAGAGAGAGAGATTGAGGCAGAGGAGAGAGTAATGCATATAGGAAGAACTGCCTCTATTCTTCTGCCGATGTTGTTCTGGAACGAAATGACCCTGTCACGGTCGGAATTTTTTTTTTGAGGAACGGAAGAAAAAGAGATGGAACGCTCCGGGCCGTGTAGCCAGTTCATTCTGCAGAAGACTCTGCATCCTCAGAAATTTGAATAATCCTCGTGGAAACTACGGGAAGCTCTCGTCATTCTCTTTCCTCCGTTGTTTTTCCCTAATTTTATCTTATCCTCGCATTCAAGCTTTCTTCTCACTTCTTCATTTCGCCTACGAGACTTTCGTGGGATTGCTCCATCTTGACCAGCGTTCTTCATCTCTTACAATCAGCCCTCCTCAGATCCAAAGGTAGAAGGTCTCGCGTCCTCCCCCCCCCCCCCCCCCTCTTTCTCTCTCTCTGTCTTTCCGTCTCTGGCCGCATTATCGTTGTTTGTTAATCGCCCAGGAAGGAGTAAAGCTTACTTGCTGCAATCCCGGCTGGAGTTGAACCCGGAGGCCATACACAGAAAGACTCACGACTGTGACCGACATGTGTCGAAGGGAAAAGTCGCTACTATGTCGACTTTTGGCCGGACGAAACACACAACGCGTGCTAGTTATGACAGAGAGAAAAACAGCGTTGAGTTTTCACGGTTTTACGGTTTCCAACTGTGCAACGGTCGGTCCAACTGCATGAAGTTATATGTAATGCGTGATATATATGTTGGTTTGTTACTAGCGTCTTTCATACGAGAGTTCACCATCCTGTCGGAATCCCCTTTGAGAACTCACAGTTTATAAAAAGCGCGGGTTCGTTTCTTGCCCCCCCCGGAAGAACTCCAAGAGAACTATCCAAGAATAAATGCGGTACGCCTCTGGGCCGGGATTCGAACCCGGGAACTTTCGATTGCCGGTCGACGGCTCTGACCACTGATTGTGAGCTACGCCAGCCCCTTTACTTCACCTTTCTCGAATAGTCACAATATTTGTAACGCGTCGTTACAATATATATATATATATATATACGAGGACACCCGAAAAGTGACGTCCGAAAGGGAAATCTAGATGCCTCGAATCAATACATATCCGAAACACCTCCATCTACGTTCCACGTTCTTTCTTTCGCTTTCATGAAAAAATCATTAAATTTTTTTTTCGTTTATTCCCGTAGCATAGGTTTTTCCTTCTTTCTGTATTGTGTATGTTATTTGTCTTTTAGAAGTTCTCGAAAGAAATTGGATGTCATTTAAACTAGTATACAGTTTTTTTTTCACCATCTAGACTTTACTGACTGATAGTCGCGAACCTATTTTTTTAAACTTTCGATCAAAATCTACGGCATTCACGTTAGTGTTCATTGAGTTATTTATTTATTGTTCAACAATGCACTTCAATAAGACAGTGCATACTCAAAAGAGAAGAGTGAAAAAATGCATTTTTTTCTCGAAAACTAAAAAAGATCGTAGCACATACATAGGGGCAATTCGGATAGGTATCGATATAAGGCATCTGGATCTCCCTTTTGAACGTCACTATTCGAGCGACCATGTACGAACCTATATCCGCATGTATTTCTTCAATTTTGGCGTTGTACCACCGATACGAGCTTTACGATTTTGTTTTGAGACGAAGGATGGGGTTCGATGCAATTCCGCAAATAGAAGTAGAATCTCAAGTAGCCTTAACGATACCAATCATAAATTATCTGCCGACGAATTTATCTCCCGATATCTGTTGAAAACTTGGCAGCTGATAACACGGAATTTCCGAGCAAACCAGCAAAATAATATAAAAAACTACACGTAGAAAAATCGTCGATCCAAGCAGTGAACGTTGGCGATTTGTTGCTCTTTCATTAATTCAACATTGATGTCCCTCCCACATATGGGTACGCAGAAAACGTAGGAATATTACGCTCTATGCTTGACTATAGCGAGGTTATGAAATTAATGAGTAAAAGCTTTTGGACTACCTGTTCGGAAAATCTTCCAACATATTTTTTTTTACGCCGGTAATACGCTTGATCCCTGCGGATATATTTTTATATACTCTCGAACATTTTTATGGCAACGATGCGGTGCACGTAGAAAAATTTTCGGATCAATAAACCTGGCAACGACTCAGTCGTGCACCGTTCGAATATGAGAATTGACGAGCGCCAGTCGAGTCTACGTTTGATCCACAGCCATAATACACATGTCGTATGCGGACAAATATGAGCGACTGAACGACTACTCATTCGTATACCTATATACAGATATTTTTGGAATGGGATACATCGCAGGTTGGGTTACCGTAGAATGAATGGGGCCGAGTCTATGGGGCGAGGGGAAGGGGCCTGAAAAGCGGATCGAGGGAAGTTGCGGACGAGGAAACTGGCAAAGCTGGGAGAAGGTGAAAAACCGGAAGCGATATAAACTGGCCATTCGTCTCTTTTAAAAAGCGCTCCGTGTCTGCGTACTCACGTACATTCCGGACACGCATACATGTCCACGTAGAATGTGAAATTGTCGCGTTTCCATAGATGCACATACACTCGACCACCAACGACGATTCAACCGAGTACATATTCCGAATCGTTGTATATGTCTTGCATAGTACCGCGCTATCTCATCCGCAAACGTATATTCGACTGATGATTCCCAGCACTTTTTTGTTTGTTTTAACAAAATAAAAAAGCTCGTCTCATTGTTCTCGCTTGCGAATTTATCGTTATCGAAAACCGCAGCTTGTCGTTGTTTGCGCGCTTGTAGCTCGCTTCGGAACCTCGCCAGCTCTTACGTATGTACGAAACATCGGCGAATAATTTGTGACATGAAGCGGAGAATTTTTCCGAAATTGGTTGCAAAGCTATGTCTCCGCATCTTAAGGGATCTTCTCACTGTATACGCTAAAAAATGCTATTTTCATGAATTTTTTTGATAGGTTTATATTATAGATATTGATTTAAAAGTTTATTAATTAATTATAGATATTGATTTAAAACCCAAACAACCCAAGTCGAAATTTTCGAGCCGCGTTCAACCCACAAAATGAAGGCGAGCAGAAATCGGCTAGAGCAGATTATTGGGTATTTAAAAAAGGGTACAATGTTTGAAAATACCATGCGTTAGAACCTCCAATGAACCTCAGGCATGGCAAAAAGTAGACTTTTGGCCCAAAGGAGGTCAGTGAGGCTCACAATTGAACCTACGGAACCTCAGGTGGGCCTACTCCGAGCGCTCCCGCAGAACCTACTCCCCCCCTTTCGGCCTACTGTACACTGCCAAACAAAACAATTAATTTATATGGAATCTATTTAATTAAAATAAGGTTTTTCCTTGTCTCACAGCCTACTGCGGTCATACTGGTTTCAAAGATATTTATATGTTAATAAAGATGAGATTCACATTAATCTTTATTTGCTTACAGTGTACACTGTAAAGCTATGTGTACTATATGCATAAAATATTTCATAAATCGGAAATAAAATGAATTCCTTAATTGAGAGCTTTACCACAAGGATTTTTCATCGTAATTCGTCATTCCCTGGCCTTTAGAAATGATTTTTTTCGAAGAAAATATTTGCCTTATATGCGAATTGAACCTAGTCCTACCTACTCACAGTTACACTCGCTGTCCCTATGCTACCGAGTGCTTATAACATTTTGGTCGCTGATATGTCATAAGAGACCAAATGAATTCCTATAACTATTTGTTGTATCACATAAGCTCTATCAATTAGTTAATATGATTGTGATAATTAGAGGTTTCATCGAATAACATGCTATAGATTTTTTAAACAAACCCATATATATATGAGGCGTTCCATACCATTTTTAAATAAATTAAATAATTTGACAAAATTTCAATTTTTTTTAGAGTCGACAACTTTTTGATCGTTCGAAATGGTACGGAACGCTTCGTATATATATATATATACTCTATATATATATACAGGGTGAGGCACTAACTGTTGCCACCTTGAATATCTCTGTAATTAACGACGTCACAAAAAAATGTTTGAAACAAAAGTTGTATCGTACGAAAGGGGTCATCAAATACGACCATTTTTTTTATCTCAGTGGAGGCGCTGTCGCACACTAAAGGTCACCTCCACTTTTTTAAATGGGACGGTACATTTTTTTTCAACGATCTTGTAGAGCATCGAGAACTGTATAAAAAACATTTAAGGGTCGAAGTCGTTCATTTAAGATAAAAAAGTGACATGAACTTTATTTTTATGTGAAATTATCTTTATTCACAGTAGATGTTCAAAGTTCTCGTCAAATTGCGAGGGAATCTGGCATAAGCGAAACAAGTATTCTACGTGTTCTACATCGTCATAAATATCATCCGTACCACATCAGTCTCCACCAGCAATTAACTGGTACGGATTTCATGAATCGCACTGAATTCTGTCGATGGGCTCAACGCCAGAATCAGAGAGATGACTCATTTATTAATCGGATTTTATTTACTGATGAGGTAACATTTACGAATCATGGAAACATTAACTTGCATAACATGCATTTGTGGTCAACTGAAAATCCACATTGGCTGCGGCAAGTTGCACATCAAAGACCATGGTCGGTTAATGTATGGTGTGGGATTATTGGAGATAGAATCATAGGCCCTTATTTCATCGAAGGGAATCTTAATGGTAGGGAGTACACCACATTCCTTCAAGAAAAATTAGGACCGTTATTGGAAGAAATACCGTTAGAAACAAGAAACAGAATGCGGTATCAACACGATGGGTGCCCGGCACATTTTTCGCTGATAGCTGAAAATGAAAGCCAAAAGAGATTTCCAAATCGTTGGATTGCACGCGGAGGAGCGAGCCGGCTCGCTCGCCAGACTTGACGCCTCTGGACTTTTTCTTGTGGGGATACTTGAAAGATCTTGTTTATAAAGAACGTCCAACTACGCCGGATGATATGCGTGAGAGAATTCTTCGAGCCTGTGATTCGATAAGTGCCAAAGTGATAAGAAATTCCACACAATCCGTGATGATGCGATTGCAATACTGCATTGATTCCAGTGGCAATCACTTTGAACATCTACTGCAAATAAAGGTAACTTCACATAAAAATAAAATTCATGTCACTTTTTTATCTTAAATGACCTTGAACGACTTTGACCCTTAAATGTTTTTTGTGCAGTTTTCGATGCTCTACAAGATAGTTGGAAAAAATGTACTGTCCCATTTAAAAAAGTGGAGGTGACCTTACCTGTGCGACAGCGCCTCCACTGAAATAAAAAAAAAAATGGTCGCATTTGATGACCCTTTTCGTACGATACAACTTTTGTTTCAAACATTTTTTTGTGACGTCGTTAATTACAGAGATATTCAAGGTGGCAACAGTTAGTGCCTCACCCTGTATATATATATATATATACAATATATAACCCCCCTCTCTCCACCTTCTCTACCCCGCGGCCCTTTGATATGAGTGTTGCAATAAAGATGGACCATTAGTTCAATCAAATAGAAAAATGGTTAACTCTACGAAAATTCTATTTAAGGTAAATTTAAAAAAGTAACTAGATCCATTCAGTGAATTTAACTATATTGTTTTTTGAACAGATGAAAATGTTGAACTGATGAAACCGAATCACAGATTTATTAGGAACAAATAAAATATGTAGTTATTGGACAATATTAAATAGATTGATTTGAATAAATAAACATTTTCGAAAAATCTAGTTAATTCAAATAAAAACGAATCAAATAGACGCGGTTAGTAACTATCATCATATTTAGCGGAAAAAAATAAAAATATACTCCAAACATACACGTGGAAATATTTTTTAAATTTTCGACGTGCTAAAATTGAAAACAAAGAAAAATCAAACATTTTATTTGAAAGCGACGGTAATCGGCCATCGCCATTTATCGACTCATTATTGAATGAACAAAAAAAAACAAAAAGAACAAAAACAAAAGGAAAAGAAATAAAGAAAAAATCGAATGAGGTTAAATTCCAAACCGACAATTTCAATCTTTCAGAACATGAAATAGACTATAATTAACACCCTAACGTTTCATATAGATATCAACATTATATGTTATTTAGATCTACACTGCCAGCCAAAAGTTTTCGGACATTCCACATAATCGCAAAACTTGGGAGCGCTGGATAATTGCCACATAATGTTAGAGTAATATAATTCATTTATTATTTCACGAAGATACTATAAAGGTCTATATAATTAATTAATTAGGCAGAGCTTCATAGTACATATCTTCGTAAAGTAATAATTATTCTACCATAAGTTTGCAATGATCCAAAGTGATATTAAGTTTTGCAGTTATCTGAAGTGTCCGAATACTTTTGGCTGGTAGTGTATATTCGAATATATTAACGCAAGCACATATTTCGAGTATAATATATGTATATATATATATATATATATATATATATATATATATATATATATATATATAGTATTATATAATATATACCGTCGCTTAAAAGTTTGGATACACCAGTCGATATTTCTTACTGCACCAAAAGTTACATAGCCTCGTAAAAAAAGATAACCAAATTTACCGAACGGCGTTTTGACGGGAATAAATTCATCTTTATTTTGCTTTTCTGAAAAAAAAATTTATGATTTTTTTTCGACCCGGTACGCACTTTTATACGTGACTGTTTTTCGGCTTTTTTTCGACCATCGAGAATTGGGCGCATGACTTATGCAAAAAAAATTGTTACGTTTATCCACGATAAACTTGAACGGGGTACCAGGAACACCATTTGCGTTTTTTTTTAAGTTTTGTACGATTTTTTTTTCACGATGGTATTTCATTTTTGACTAAAAAATACGAATTCTAGATGATGCAATGTAACTCAAGAACTAGAGGGTTCAAGAAGAAATGTCAAGGACGAAAAACGTCGCGTAAGCTCGCACTGGATAACCTGGCATTTTTTAAGAATTTTCCTGTGAGATTTTTTCTCACAGGAAAATTCGTAACGCCCATTAATCCGATAGAATTGTAGTAAGACTGTATATACAAGCATTTTTTTAATGAATTGCCTATACAATAATAATACGTCGAATCAAATTTGATTGTGGTCGCATATTAATATTGCACTAATAATTTGATAAGGGGACGATGTATTTTTATTAATTGTGTAGTTTTTATTCATCATCTAATAATGCATATTTACCTGTACCATTCTTCGGACGATAATTAGGGAAAACAGATTATTTTCGTCATCGAACGGGTTACCCATCAGGCCACAATGGAATGATGATGGAGGAGATATCGAATTTGGGCGGAAAGCAGGTTAGGTGGGGTTGAGGCAACGGTTTGAGATTGAAAGCAGGTTAAGGAGGCCTGTGTTCTGCACGTTTCACTGAAACTGGGGGTCGAAAGAAGGTTTGGGAGGTCTAACAGAGGCTACACTGGACCAAAAGGAGGTCTCTTTATGGTACTGAACTCGACAAATGGGGTTTCGTCGGTTCAACGGAGGCTGGCGGCTAATGTATTACAAAAGAAATGGGTCCTGCGAGGGTTCAGAGGAGGCTAAAAATGTTGACTCGGGTAAAGATGCATCTTTAAAACCCAGTATCTCCCAATCTAAATAGTCGACCGATCTGAAATTTCACTCAAAAATGCATAATGATATGAACAATGTCTGGTTAAAATTTGAACAAAATCTGTAGAAATCAAGAGCGCGCCGACGTTCTACCTTGCGTTTGACCTGAGTTAAACACAAGAAGAACTTGCACAAACGTCAAGAAAGGAGATACATTTAGGCAACGAAGCAATTTGCTGATTTTCATGTTTTTTTTTAAACAAAAAGAATTCGTTAAAAATTGTGTTTTTTACATCTGGTATCCTGCAGTAATAATGACGTCTACGCATGATACCAAAACAAATCGCCATGAAATTCGAAAAGGGAGTAAAACTTCAATTCAGTATGAATGTGCTGTAAAAATAACGTTGAAATATTCGGTTCACAATCGGCAAAAAGGTTTACCACACAAGTTGCAACATTCTGTGATAGTTGTTTCGATAAACCGTATCTGTGCTTACCCTGTTTCAACAAAGTTCACATAACTTTGTGATTGGAAGCAAATTGGTAACGTAAATAAAAATGATCATTTTTCAAATAAGCTGCTTTTTTAAAACTAATTTTAACCTCTCTAAAAAATATTACGCAGGGCCATGTGACTCGCCTGGTAGAGTGAACGTTCAACGATATGTCTGTTGAAATAATTCCATCACAATTGAGTCATGAAATGATTTTCTCTTTCATTGAAAAGATCATATGCGGTCTCTAATGTAAAGTATTCTTCTTTTTTTCAACAATTATCAACGATATAGCACTTTGAAATTGTTGTTCTCTTCGGCTCGGCTGAAACGCGCCGACGGCATCCGAAGTTATCCGAGCACACAGTGAAGTTACCGTTCGAATGCCGGTACACGAACTATGCCGTGTTGCTACGTAGAACCGGTGCCGACTATGCAGCACAATGCGTTAACCCGAAATCATCATCCACTTATTATTGCTGCGAAAACCACTTAGATGAAAGTGTACACAATTTATAACGCCTCTCCTAACCTACAAATCCACGGTCGACAAATTACTGGAATTTGCTGCCACACATCGTTGCACGAAAATTAAACTAGTTTTGGACTTTTTGAAAATGCTCAAGATGTTTTTCGATGTAAAATGACACCAAATAGTACACTTGTGTACACTCACGTGTAAGCCTATTCGGTCGGATTCGAACGGTGACGTCACAAGCGCCAACGCCGATAGCGTGGCGTTTTGGCGCCAACATGGAGCCTAGATACCAGGAGGTTCAGCGAGGCCTTTCAACTCGTCCCCAAAACGAGAACAAGAAATGATGGCGCTGGGGTGCTCCGGCACCTATATGTATATAGATATACGCTAAACATGGGTGTGGTCTAAGACAGATCACAGATGACGTACCTAACCCACATTAGTGTTAAAGGATAACACCACTCTAGGATTCTGGAAAGACGTTTTCTTTCCTAAAAATACTTTAGTGTCATAAAGCAATATGCAATTGGTCCTGTAGCAATTTTTTTATTTAAAGGTACAATTATCGATTTGGCCGCAGCGCCTTCGAGCGCGCGCTGAGTTGCTCGTACAACTTTAAACGCGTTTTTCTCGAAACCACTTTTTTCGATCTCGGAAGACAGATTACTCGACCACCTTTGCATGCATCGATTTCGAGGTTGAAATTTTGATAGCAGCTTCACAATTATATTCTTTATGGGAGTACGTACCCGTTTTTTTTATTAAATATAAACTTCTTTTTATAAACAATTTACTGCTTTTTTGGCAAAAAATCGATTTATTTCCTTAAAAGTGCGCTATTTTTTGCAAAATTTGAAAGCAAATTTCTAGGTAGTCTCATAGCTAATAATATATAAATTATCATTTTTTTGGTTTTTGTTTCAGGTCTTATATTTTACAAGAAAACCGTTCTCCCGTGAAGCTGAATGTAAAAAAAACACGTTTTTCTAGATGGGCTGTATCGCCGCCATTTTGAGTTTGAGTTTGAGATCTTTTCTCGCTTTTGCCTTTTTTTTCCGAACCGTCATGAGGAAATTATGAATCGGCGGATATTTCGACGTTTGATGTCACGATCGGTCTGTCGTGAGGTTAGAAACTCATCCGATCACTTTCACCTTGTTGACCAATATATTACTATATATGTAGGTGCCGCTGCACCCCAGCGCCATCACTTCGGGACATTTTCGGGGACGCTTTTTTCAGCGCCTTTGCATTGCCGCTGAACCTCCTGGTATCTAGGCTCCATGGGCGCCAACATCCACAGTTTGAATTATCGTGATATAAAACAATTAATAATTATCTTCAGAATTATTTCGAAGAAAAACCCTTTTAACATTGTGTTTTTTTATCACAAAAGATCAATCCTAACTAAAAAAATCAAACATATTTTTTTTAACAACTCAATTAAATGTATCGCTTTGTTGTGTTGTGCATGCATCTTAAGTTGTAAAGTATTTTCTTGATAATTATATTATTTGTACGATTACAGAAATTGCGAGGCATACGTCACAAGCAAAACTATTACTTCCGAAAGCGTGGGGTTTATTCGCCCCACGCGGTCCGAACGGAAAGTAACAAAAAATCGATCATGCACGGAACGTGTTAAGTAATCGTTATATTTGCAAAAATACAATGGCAAAATTGTCGTGCGGAACTATCGATGAAGATTTTGACGAATACGTTTATATAAGGATATCATACTTCTGAGAGCTAAAAATATGCGGACACCTTTTCTACGTTGCTCCTAGGGCCAACTGCAAAAATCCCACGTGGAACTTCCATTCCGTTCCTTCCTTCTAGTTTTCGATGTTTCCATATATATATATATATATATATATATATATATATATAGAAGAAGAAGATAGAAACATCGATGTTTCCATATATATATATATATATAGAAACATCGAACCCAAAGTTAAATTCCCAACTCCGAAAGCGATGGTCAGAGATCGTACATGCGGTATCTATTCTGCCAGTGTAATAACCCACACCGTAACTCACCTGACCCGTATCCAAATTTATCCGTCGAATAACAAGACCCGCACCAATATCCTCTCGCCCGCACACACACACACACACACACACACACACACACACACACACACACACACACACACACACACACACACACACACACACACACACACACACACACACACACACACACACACACACACACACACACACACACACACACACACACACACACACACACACACACACACACACACACACACACACACACACACACACACACACACACACACACACACACACACACACACACACACACACACACACACACACACACACACACACACACACACACACACATATTCACATCTATATATCGTGTGTATGTGTGTGCGTGTACAGTTATGTCAACGCGCATTTCCACATCACGAGTTAAAAAAAGAAAAATAATGAATTCCCCAATATCTTTCACCTTCTTGCGGATTTATCGGGACATTTTGGGTTATTCTTTAAAGGCCCGCCCGATTATTTCTGAACGGATAAATTTCAATCATGTGGAAGAAAAAATTCGCGAATCTTTGAGGTATTGTAGCTTTAACGTCAGATGGAAATTGAGGCCATCGGGACTTGGCGAATGATAATTATCAATATTATTATAAATGCAGAATTTGTAAAACCTGTTTGAAATTCGTTATCTGACTATGCGCTGAGGGCAACTGTTTCGTGTCCGTAAACGGACTTCAGTTTCTCATATCTCGACATGGCAATTGCTTGAACCTAGAGCAAAACGTGTATGCATAACCGCATTTATCTATATATGAGGTATTCCAGTTGAACTCAACCACTTTTGCATCTTATATTTTTCGATTTGGCTCAAATTTTTTTCTGTTCTTGTACCTATTCAAAGAACTTCACTTGATTTTTTTCGAATTTTTTCACCCATACATTTACGAGATATGATTTTTTTTTCGAAATTCGAAAAAAATCGATGTCTTTTATTTCAAATGCCCATAACTTTGCGAAAAATGGACCAAATAAAGTTTTTTTTTTTCAAAATGTTTGTTTTTGAGTGCATTTTTTGATAAAAAATATTAAAAATTTGACGATATTCATCTTCTATATCGTTTTACCGCTTAAAGCAAAAAATTGTTGATTTCTAAAAGTCGGACACTTTTAATTTTTTTTTTAAATTTGCTAAGAAACTGACTTTTTTAACTTTTTTAACGCTAGGCTGATCTTGGGCAGACTTTTCCTTATATTTTTTCATAATTTAAAATCATTTTTTTTTCATCACAAGCAAAAAAACGTTTTTTTTTTTCAAAAGGTAGGGCACGTTTAATTTGTTTCAAAAAATTTGCTAGGAAACTTTAACTATATTAACTATTTTTAAGACTAGTTTCATCGTGGGGATATTTTCCCTTCTATTTTATTCATAATTAAAAATAATCTTGTTTTAGTATCAGTAAAAAAGCGTTGATTTCAAAAGGTCTGACACTTAACATTTTTTTTCAACAAATTTGCTATGACATTTTGAGTATTTCGACCATTTTTAATGCTAGTTTAATCGTGAGCAGATTTTTCCTTCCATTTTGTTCATAATTAAAAATATTTTTTTCATCACAAGCAAAAAAGCGTTTTTTTTTTCAAAAAGTGGGACACGTTTAATTTTGTTTTGTAAATTTGCAAGGAAATTTTCTTTCAGTAGAAATATTTTTTTTCAGTATAAGCAAAAAAAGCGTTGATTTCAAAAGGTCAGAGTTATATTTATTACATTAATGCTTGTTGTCCGTAATTGGATACACAATGGTAAATTTATCCTTATGTTTCTGTCCTACACATTCGAAAAATCTTTGAAATTTACGTTTCAGTCCAGTTTCACATTCCCTCAAATATAACGATCTGTCACCTTATGTATTGAACTTCCATCAGATTTATATTGTACCATCAACATCCCTGGAACGAGTGAGATGGAGTCAGCTGGTGGTACTGCCTGGAAAGATCGTTGTTGCAATCCTTTACTTATGAAGGATCATTTAAAAAAAATGTTTACGACCACCGTCCGAAAGTGCTAAAAAAAATACGGATTAACTCAGGAACATAAGGTATGCTCGAGTTGTAGACGTCAAATTCCCTACATCATTAACGAAGCGTTGAGTGAAGAGCCTTTTCCGGATGAAAATATTGCTCGTATTGATAGTGACGAAAGCGACATCGTGATCGATAATAACGATAACTGTGACGACACCCAACTTCAGCAATCGCTCGGTAAATATTACTTGCAATCACTTGTTTTAAATCCTATAATAAAATGATATTTTTACCCATATTTTTTTTCAATGTTTTTTTTTCATCAGAAACGTTCTCATTTGGTAGCGAAGTAAAATCGCAAAAGAGCACTGATTCTGAAGTGAGCATAACAACTCGATTACCTTTGGTAAATGAAGTTCTACAGCTTTTGAATGAATCTCCGATATTGTCAAGAGATTCAAGTAATGCACTGTTGTTGAATCGTAAAATCGATCATGTTTGTCGCAATCTCAAGAGCAAACTCGGTATTGTCCCTGATACTGACTCAAATTTCGAGGTCGATAATGGAGAATTTGTCAAGATGATCGAACGCATAAAAGTGAAATTTCACGAAGAAACGACAACAAGATCAGAAAAAATCCAGATCTTAACTCTATAACCTCCGGAATGAAGTGAAAGGAAAATTTCGGAAATTATGGGTGCTACAAGACACATGGTTCGCGTCGCGAAAGAACTCACTGTAACCAAAGGTGTACTTTCAAAACCTGACTCAAAACAAGGTGCGATAAAAGTTTTTGTTCATGTTCTTTTATTATTCCATGGTCGATGTTCTTTTATCGTTATACACAATTTTTTTTTCTATACAATGTATTATTCGAACAGGGCGTCCACTTTCTGATGACTGGAAAACAACGATTCTAAATTTTTACACTGACGATGAAGTAAGCGTCAATTTGCCGGGAGCAAAAGATGTTGTTTCGATTCACAATGATAATGGAGAACGAGTACATCTTCAGAAGCGTCTCATTCTTTCAAACTTGAAAGAATTACATCAACATTTTCGAGAGAATCATCCTGGCGCAAAAGTAGGATTTTCGACTTTTGCTTCACTCCGTCCAAAAAACTGCGTTTTAGCCGGATCAAGTGGGACGCAAACCATTTGCGTTTGCATATTTCATCAAAATATCAAATTGATGATGCTCGGTCATTGTTCATGGAATTGGCATTTCTCAAATAGTTTTGATCGCAACGGTAAGATATTTTTTCTGCCTCAGGTGCTGATTTTAAGTTACTGACAAAAGATTCAGCGAAGCCTTTAAACCATTACATTGATTGTATGCGTTTAATAACCTGCAAACGTCCCTTATCTCAGTGCTATCTCGACAGATGTAGCGCTTGTCCAGGAACCGACAAGTTGAGAGATATTTTGAAAGAGATTTCCGATGAAAACGAAATTGAGACCATAACTTACAAAAATTGGATATCGAAACCATGGACGACTCTTGAAACAATTTTAAAATCTTCCTACGATTTCATCGACGAATTTTTCTCTAATTTAAAATCTCTCCTACCACACGCGTATATCCCTAAAGAGCAAGCGAGTTTCATGAAGCAATTAAAAAGTTCATTGAAGGACGATACATTTTTGATTGTTTGTGATTTTGCAGAGAACTACGCTTTTGTTGTACAAAATGCTGTGTCTGGTTTTCACTGGACGAACAACACAGCCACTATTTATCCAGTGGTTATATACTTCAGAGTAAACAATGAATTGACGAATCGAAGTTTAGTCATCATATCGGACTGTAATCATCATGATGCAGTTGCAGTGAATGTTTTTGCCAAAATAATCATAGATTTGGTAAAAAACATTTTACGAAGAGCGAAGAAAATTTATTATTTTTCTGATGGGGCGCCACAGCAGTTTAAGAAATTCAAGAATTTTCTTAACCTGTATTTCCACGAAGGTGATTTCGGAATACCAGCTGAATGGCATTTTTTCGCGACCGCCCACGGTAAAGGCCCTTGCGATGGTGTTGGTGGGACCATAAAAAGAATGGCTGTGCGAGCTAGTTTGCAATTGCCAGTCGATCAACAAATAATCAGTCCACGCGGATTATACGAATGGGCATCTGGATCGGAAAGTTTTCCCAATATAACAATCCAATTTTCATCGAAGGCGGATTACGATACTGCTGAATAAAAACTCAGTGATCGAGTTAAAAAAACGTCAACCATCAGAGGAACACAAAAAATCTATTGCGCTATCCCTAATAAAGATGGTGAACTCATTGTTAAAGAATGTTCAAGTTCCGAAGAATCAAGAATTTGTAAACTATTGACCGTCAAAGAAAATAGGCTTGTATAATTGGTATGATAAAAGTACATTCAATTGAAAAAAAAAACTTGTTTTTAATTATGATAAAAATATAAGGAAAAATGTCCGCACGATGAACTGGTATTGAAAATAGTTAAAATAGTCAAAGTTTCCGTGCAAATAAAAAAAATTAAACGTATCTCTTTTGAACAAAAAACGCCTTTTTGCTTGTGATGAAAAAAAAATGTTCTCAATTATGAACAAAATAGAAGGAAAAATCTGCCCATCATTAAACTAACATTAAAAATGGTCGAAATAATCAAAATTTCATAGCAATATGTTGAAAAAAAATTAAAAGTGTCAGACCTTTTGAAATCAACGCTTTTTCACTGATACTAAAAAAAAGATTATTTTTAATTATGAATAAAATAGAAGGGGAAATATCCCCATGATGAAACTAGTCTTAAAAATAGTTAATATAGTTAAAGTTTCCTAGCAAATGTTTTGAAACAAATTGAACATGCCCTACCTTTTGAAAAAAAAAACGTTTTTTTGTTTGTGATGAAAAAAAAATGATTTTAAATTATGAAAAAAATATAAGGAAAAGTCTGCCCAAGATCAGCCTAGCGTTAAAAATAGTTAAAAAAGTCACAGTTCCTTAGCAAATTTTTTGAAAAAAATTAAAAGTGTCCGACCTTTAGAAATCAACAATTTTTTGCTTTAAGCGGTAAAACGATATAGAAGATGAATATCGTCAAATTTTTAATATTTTTTATCAAAAAGTACACTCAAAAACAAACATTTTGAAAAAAAAACTTCATTAGGTCTATTTTTCGCAAAGTTATGGACATTTGAAATAAAAGACATCGATGTTTTTCGAATTTCGAAAAAAAATCATATCTCGTAAATGTATGGGTGAAAAGATTCGAAAAAAATCAAGTGAAGTTCTTTGAATAGGTACAAGAACAGAAAAAAATTTGAGCCAAATCAAAAAATATAAGATGCAAAAGTGGTTGAGTTCAGCTGGAATACCTCATATATATATATATATACATATATATATATATATATGTATATACAGGGTGTCCTGTTATGAACGAATAATCCTGCAACTGTCGATGGGTCAAATCATGGCCTACTGTATGCCGAAATTTCGGTTTAGTGAAAGTTCCACGGTTTTCGAGATGTTGCGCTTTTCATACAAACGAAGTCAAGGATCTGACTTTGATAGCCTGCGGTATAAAAATGTACCACGCATATCGTGTCAATTACTCCAAAAAGTTGCTTAGTTATTGTCGATTCTAAAATGGTATTATTCTTTAACAAGTGTCGATGTCTATCTGGGTCTTTTAGTATTTTTTAAATTGAATTTCAAGTGAACTAAGTCGTCTGATTGCAAATTGCATATTGAAATAAATAATATCAAAAATTATGTTACTAGCGAGTGGTACGAGCTGTTTTATCGTTTGAGGCATGTGAACAATGGAAATTGTCGATCCCTCGCGTGCTTCCACCTTGAAACGGCTACTTGCGCTGGGCGCTGCGCGCATGGTATTTAAGGGGCTATACCAGTGTGACACGTTCAAATCGATTTTTTGTTGCCTTTATCGACAGTTTGTACGGTCAGGAATATCATTGTCATTTATATCAATATCATTTTATCTTGCACAAATTGATGGTAAAATCTTTAGACGCGTTTTTCTCGAAATGAGATTTTTCAAATTTGCTGACGTTGTAACTCAAAGAGCAATTATCCGATTCACTTGAAATTTGAACTGAGTACTCTTGAATATATTTACTCTACAATGACGTAGAGATATTTTTGATTGGATGAAAATTGACGATTTGGCATTGAAAAAAACGACCATTTTATAGGCAGAAAAACAGACTTTTCATAACTACGCCATTTTGTTAGATTTTGATATTTTTCGACAATCGTACGTCATTGTACAGGAAATACCTTTCAGTTTAACGACATTTTTTCCTTTTTCGGTTTCAGCTACTCAATCGGCCGGAATCATGTCAGCAGTGGAGGAACATTTTCTTGGCGCCTCCGAAGGCAGCGCATAAGTCGCTTGGATCTCAATATTTTTCTATGAAAAATTATGTAATATAGGTCGAATATAGCCAAATCTATTCTTAATTTTCCGAAACATTTAATTGAGTACTTTTCTTCCAAAAAATTGCCGAAAATCACCCTAATTTTCAGCGTTCACACTGGTATAGCCCGTTAAAAGGGATAGTTAACGAAAAAAGACGGAGATACGAGACTAACGTCGATAAAAGAGACGGAGATAGTTTGCGCATCGGTCAAAAAAAGTTATCATTTATAGAAATGGCATGCGAAAAACCAAAAACAGATGATTTTTTTCCAAAAACAAAAATCTCAAAAACCAAAGCTCAAAATCTCGAAAACCGTGCGACATTTACTAAACTGAAATGCAAGCATATAGGAGGACATTATCTGACCTATCGGCAGTTGCAGGATTATCCATTCACTACCGGACACGCTGCATGCGTGCGTGCGCGCGCGTGTGTGTGTGTGTGTGTGTGTGTGTGTGTGTGTGTGTGTGTCTGTGTGTGTGTGTGTGTGTGTGTTGTTTTATTTCGATTTGTGTGGATATACACAAGCATTCGTTTTACGATTCGACAGAGTTACGAATTGACGAATGTGAAATAGCCAGTGGGAATGTATCCACAATTCTACAAATATATATGACGACGTGGGTATAACGAGTGTCCCATTTGCAGGAAACCATCAGTTTAGTGCTCGGAATAAGGGTACATTTTGACAATGTTTCATGGATACTTAGTTGATAGAATAAATATTTCGTTTAGTGGCCTTTATTCTATATATCTTCAAGTATCTTTATACATTTTTTTCGCAAAGTTTCGCAATACAATGGCGGCGCTGAAGCTGAATAAAGCAAGTTACCTTTGTCTCATAATGTCCTGCAGCCGGCAACATTAAATGGCCAATTCTTCACCAATTGATTTGACATTTTGTGCTTAACATTTCACATCAAAGTATGAAAGGAATTCTTGATCTGCTGATAGCTTTTTGCGAAAATAAGTATTTACGCCGGTTTTTTAAACCGAAAATAATTTGTTTTTCCAAAAATGCGTTATCGATAAAATTGGAAGTGAACTCTGGTCGGCCGCAGTGCACTATCAGACCAAGGTGTTTCACTTCATCCAGATTCAGCCACGCCATTTTGTTACAAAATGTTGTGAAAACATTTGTGAAGATATTCGAAAATAAGTAGAATAAAGGCAACTAAACCAAATTATCATTCTATCAACTCGGTGTCCTTAAACAAAATTGTCGATATTTACCTTTTTTCCTGGGTTGGTAGTCTCTTTTTAGGTGTGCAATCTGAGAGAGTACATGTTATAATAAGCAACCTGAAATCTGAGAAAGTACATGTTATAATAAGAAACTTTTCAGATAAAGGGTATTTCGTTCTCAAGAAGGGAAATATAGAACTGCAATTTCACCTTGAGCCTACCCGTCAGTCATACTAGTAACAACTTCAAAATTTTGTATAGAAACTCAGATTTTTTATTCAAAATACATTTGTATAGCTTTTTATAAGACCACGCCTAAACACTATTATTAAGTATTTTTTCACCAGGTGTACCACGCGGATGACTATCCAAGTATTTTTTATCCAAAGCGTACCGTGTGGATGTTACTGCCGTATCATTGTAACTTTGAAGACTCACCGCTTTAAAACTTCATCTAAATGTACTTGCGCATAGTGCTTTGAAAACATTTCGAGGTAAACTATAAAAATATTAAATGAAATTGTGGGTTCTTGTATAAAATTCCCGAACGATTTTCACATAACATTCGCCGTTGCGCCCTAATTCAAACTAAGAGGTTTTTTTCGGCCATCGAGAATTGGGCCTTATGCCGTTGCGCCCTAATTCAAACTAAGAGGTTTTTTTCGGCCATCGAGAATTGGGACTTATGCAAACAAAATTTGTCATGTTTATCCATGATAAACTCGAACGGGGTAGCAGGAGCTCAATTTTCGTTTTTTAACGTTTCGTACAATTTTTTCCGCAAAGTTATTTCATTTTTCGCTGAAAAAGACTAATTCTAGATAATGAAATGTAACTGAAGAACTAGAGGGTTTAAGAAGTAATGATAAGGCTGTAAAAAGTAGCGTAAGTTTATACTGGATAGCCTGGAATTTTGGAGAATTTTCCTGTGATATTTTTTCTCACGGGAAAATTCGTGACGCCCATTAATCCCATAGAATCGGAGTATATACGAGCATTCTTTTATGAATCGCCTATAAAATAATAATAAATCGACACTGAGCAAATTTGATTGTATTCGCATATTAATATTCCACTAATAATTTAATAAGGTGACGATGTATTTTTATCAATTGTGTAGTATTTATACATCATCTGAAAATACATATTTACCTGTACCGTACTTCGGGCGATAATCAGGGAAAACGTTTTATTTTCGTCATCGAACAGGTTACCGATCAGGCCATAATGGAATGATGATGGAGGAGATATCGAATTTGGGCCGAAAGCAGGTTAGGTGGGGTCGAGGCAACGGTTTGAGATTGAAAGCAGGTTAAGGAGGCCTGTGTTCTGCACGTTTCACTGAAACTGGGGATCGAAAGAAGGTTTGGGAGGGCTAACAGAGGCTACACTGGACCAAGCGGAGGTCTCTTCGTAGCACTGAACTCGACAATTAGGGTTTTGTAGGTTCGACGGAGGCTAGCGGCTTATGTTTTACAAAAGCAATGGGTCCTGCGAGGGTTCAGAGGAGGCTAAAAATGTTGACCCGGGTTGTTACGCGCCTTTCGTGGTGGTCAGCTTGTTCAGAGATTATGTCAGAGCAAAAAGAGGCAATAAATGATTCAGAAAAAAATATCAGTGCGCCGCAAAGTTTCCGATGGAAAAGACGATTTGTCAGTGCTCGTGCCCACAAGCATTGTATTATACACTGACAGCAACATTCTATTGATATTAACTAACCACGTCTATTTTATTTTTTTAAGTTTGTATTAACTATATTTATCATGAAATAAAAATGTTCCTATTGCATTCCAATAACTTAATATTTTATTTAATCCTAATAAATCTGTGAATTTGAATTTAAATAAATCGGTTTCATCTGTTCAAAAAACAATTTAGCTGAATCCACTAAATGGATCCATTTTTTTTTCAATTTGAATTAAATATAATTTTCGTCGACTCAACCATTTTTCCATTTGATTGAACTAATGGTCTGCCTTTATTGCAACACACATATCAAAGGGATGTGGGGGTAGAGAGGGCGGAGAGAGAGGAATTATATGAGGTATTCCATGTGAATCCGGTGGACTTTGTCCCGGACTCCCGCCAATTCGATTCATTTTTTAAAATCTGATTCCATTTACTCCAAAAGACACTCTGATTTTTTTCACATTTTTCGAAACAACCAACAGTCAAGAAAAAAATGTTCTCCGAAAAAAACGCCGCGATTTAACAATCAGAAAAAAATCCCAAAAATGCGTGATTATATGTAAAAAATGTTAAGCTATCACCCGCAGTGGAAGTATGATTTTTTTTGTGCTTTCTGAGCGATTAACAATTTCGGATTTTATTAAATAAAATCCGAAAAATTGACTGCTAACTGTTCAAGGTCCATGATGGTAATTTGGTTATTCAAAAATATTTAAGTATTCGCCCGAAGTAAGCGGTTCTTGAATTTTGCGGATTTTTTTTAACGTTAACCGCTCGGAAAGCATAGAAAAAAATCATACTTCCGCTGCGGGTGATAGCTTGAGAATTTTTACATATAATCACGCGTTTTGCGGAATTTTTTCAGATTTTTAAATCGAAGCGTTTTTTTCGGAGAATTTTTTTTTACCAAGGCTTGTTTCGAAAAATGTAAAAAAATATCAGGGTGTCTCTTAGACTCAATGGAACCAGATAAAAAAAATAATTCAAATTGGCGGGGATTTGGGAGAAAGTTCACCGGATTCACGTGGAATACCTCATATATATATAGTATATAGGTTATGTTTGAAAAATCTATAGCATGTTATTCGATAAAGATCTCTAATTATCACAATGATATAAACTAATTGATATAGTTTATGTGATACAACAGATAATTATAGGAATTTATTTGGTCTCTTATGCCATATTTGCAACCAAGATGTTACAAGCGCTCGGTAGCATAGGGGCAGCGTGCATAGCTATAGGTAGGTAGGTTCTAGGTTTGATTCCAATGGGCGAAATATTTTCTTCAGAACAAAATTTCAAAAGCTAGAGAACGACGAATTACGATATAAAATCATTGTGATAGAACTCTCAATGAAGTGTTTCATTTCATTTTGGATTTATGACATGTTTTATGCATATAGTACACTTGGATTTACAGTGTATATTTTAAGGAAATAAAGATTTATTTCAATTGAATGTTTATTTATTCAATGTGAAAATATTTAATGTTTCAAAAGAATAACTGAAACAAATTTTAAAAAATACATTTGAAACCAATAAGATCGTAGTAGGCCGTGAGACAAGGAAAAAACCTATTTGATTCAAATAGATCCTATTTAAATGAAATATTTTTTTGGCAGTGTACTCGCCGAAGCTATAAAAAAAGGAATACATCATAATAAATAAATGAATAAGTACCCATAGTCACATTTAACTTTATCGTATTTGAAATTGGCGCGCCAGGTCGTCGATTGGTTCTGCTATTCCCATAGTTCCGACGTTGCCACATTTTAATACAAACGCCTCAACAAGCCTCACTTGTTCGTCAACTGGTCACATGTTTTTAATAATTTTTTTATTAATTCGGTCAGTAGCATGTCTCTTTATTCGGTAATATTGTTGTGTACATTATCCTGCACACATTATTCGTTTTTAGGTCACTTTCTTCACGAATGCGGAAGGTACACGCGAGAAACTAAAACGGTAACGACGTTGCACCATACATCCAATGCGATCAAGCGGAGATTGTCGTAAACTAAACTAAACTTTTCATCAATATCTATTCACCCCAATATTTTTAAGCAACAACTTTAAATCGATTCTAGGCGATAAACATTGAAATTTATTTTCCATTGATTTTTTATATTAGGTGTGCAAATAAATAATCCAATTTTTTCATCTATATTCAAGGTTTATTTTAGAAGAAAGTAAATTAAATTGTTCAATCAAAGTATTCGCCGTTGGTTTCTATAACTTTAAGCCATCTTTCAGGCAGCTGATGAATTCCATCTCGAAAAATTTCTACGTCTTTGGACACGATAAAGTCGTCAAGCCATTTTCGGATCTCATCCACTGATTGGAAATGCATATAGGACAAGGCGTGTTGCATCGACTGGAACAAGTGGTAATTGGATGTAGCAATGTCTGGTGAATATGCCGGGAGCTGCAAGACGTCCGAGCTAAGACTAATTACGATGTCTTTTGTATTGGGAGTCTTTTGTATTTGTACCTGGCGTTGCCATGCTACAATTCCACTGGGAATTCTCCTTTGCGAGTATACGAGCGTTTTCGTTGCAATTCTTGACTCAAGCAGATTAATCGACGTTGGTAGCAGTTTGCAGTAACTGTTTCACCATCCATGATTCAAAATCATCGTTGTCGCACTTTCGAGAGCCTCCAGGGCGTTGTTTGTCATTCAGACAGAAATCACCGCTGTTAAACCCCTTAAACCAAAATGCGCACACATCGTACGATATAACACCTTCGCCGAGAAAGGAACAAATCGATACGTACGCTCTTGCAGCATTTTTTCCTTATTGGAATTCGTATGCAGAATTCAGTATCGGATATGCACCTTATCTGGTGCCATTTTCGACTGTACTGAACTGAACAGTTTCTAAGGTTATGTTAGGCTTTCCGACATACCAACTGTCATTTTTAATAACTGTATGTCACCACTGTATAACCGCATAAGAGCGGAATAATCAATTATTTTTTTTTTAATTCTTAACTGCTTAAAATCATTTTGATTATTCATTTTTACACCTGATACTAAATCTTGATCGATCATCTTGAAATTTGGTGTGTGAACTTATTTTCGGCTTTTTGATAAAAAATTTAAGTTGCAAAATGATGGTCGCATTAGAAAAAAATGGCCGTGGCCTTGAAACCTCCGAAGTGCCTCCACCTCGGTGAACCTCGTAGGCCAGTGAAAGGGACAAAAACCCAGCCCTTTTTGCGAAGAATATGATTTTTTGACTGAAGGTAACCCCAATAAAACTTTGCCCCTCCACTCGCCACAACCCTAAGAAATAGGGGTTGAAATCTTAAAAATCGTCGTATATCGATAATTAATAGCCCGATCAAAACAGGTTTCAAACAAAAGTTGTTTGAATAATAAAATTTGTACGCAGTTATCTGACGTCCAACCCTCTCAGTGTTCACTTTCAGTATGCAACCATCTACCTTCAGTCAAAAAATCATATCCTACGCTAAAAAGTGCTGGGTTTTCGTCTCTTTTACTGGACTATCGTAGCGACCACTCGACAGCCCCCTTCAAACCGTGCAACTATAGTAGGAGAAGTATTCTCCTAAGTCTGATAACCTAGATAATATTTCTGCTGTTAATAGTCGTTGCCTCACGCGGTGGACATCACAGCCGCTTGACATTGATAAAATCTTCAGTTATTTACGATGCAAAGAGGGAGTTGGTCTGACTTTGAACCAAAAAATCAAGCGTGTACTATTTGTCCACATTGGATTGCTATTAAAGGGTATTTTCATGTAGTTTCCATTTCAATTATTTCGTGCTTAGTGACAAGAAGTCGGGTTGCCAGGCATTTACTGCTGAATGGTTGAGCCCACTATGTTTTTCCGTCTAACGAACGAAAAATTCTGCACAGCATAAGAGATCGTAGGAAAGATGTGATCGACATAATAAAAAATCAACAGCCGAATCGTGACGGGATTTCGTAAAGGGTTGAAAAGGACTCTCTTCCAAATATCCTCTAATTCTGATAAGAGAACACAACAAGACTCTTGGGCTCCTTACCTCCCGAGCGCGACTTGCATATATACACGAAGAGTGCATGTGCACCTTGTTACCGTGTTGGATATAGGTTTCAGTTTCATTCTTTTTTTGCTATGCACCCTTATGTTCTTTCTTCGAGTTGGGCTCTCCCGGATTTTTCTCGAAGAAAGGGACAACTTGTTATTGGGAAGGAAGGTTCAGCGATACGCCAAGGAGTATATGCCATGGCTTTTTCGCTCCCCCCCCCCGCGTCTCCCTCCGTCGTTGCAAAACGAGATTCTTGAAGGGTCGCACGCTGAGCTCTCAACGAATATCGCGACCGTCCATGCCTCTATGGCGAGCTGGTAGACAAGAGGCCATAAAGTCTCACCATTTTGTCGATCGAGGAATCCGAATTGCGCGTTTCTTAGTTAGTAGACCGTATATTCGGCGAGAGTAAGAATAAAGCAGGTAAGGCAGGTAAAAGCGTGGTCGTTACTCCCGTACAATCCAAATTCTACTCACGAACTCGTTCGGTCGTTGTAGAGGGCTGTAAGGGTTTCGAGGTAGATTCCCGTACTTTCCCCCTCGTCACAACTCGATGCCACGCAATTTGTCCCGAATGACGTGCCATTAAGATGGGATTCCTAGCTGCTCTTTTCTCCCTTCTCACTCTCTCTCTCTCTCTCTCTCTCTCTCTCTCTCTCTCTCTCTCTCTCTCTCTCTCTCTCTCTCTCTCTTCAGTTCCCCGTTTTTTATTAACAAATTCATCTCTATTTTTTTCTAGATGTACATGTTTGTGAATATAGGTATATATTTGCATGTGTATGTTATCTGTTCCATCACGGCGACCCTCGAGTTGCGAGTAAGCCCTCCATGAATGTATAACCCGAACTTGCTTCTCGAAATGTCTTCCTCGCTCTTGATGTCGGCCAGCATCGAGACTATGAACTAACAGCTTTCCAACTTCTCAAACGTTGCCTGCATTGAAACTGCGTTCCGAATGGTTCTGTTCGTCCTCGCGTTGCGAAATTGTTATACTCATTCAAATGAAAATAAAAACAAATAAAAACGAAGTATATAGGATCAGAAGTGCTTTCAAGTTTTCCTCGTATTATTCATTCTACGATGTGCGCTGATGGAATAGCTCAAGACCGAAAGAAGTCGAATGGAACAGAGCACGCTGGTATCGCTTACTCCCTTGACGTCCTCTCTTTCAATGCCTCGGATGTCTTGCGTTACGTTACTGACTTTTTGGATCAATATAGAAATGTGTGCTACGTACAGAACAAGCAACGCGGGTTTGTTAAATAGATTCTTCTACATTTTTATGCATCGTATGGACGTAACTCTAATCATCCATATATATATATATATATATATATATATATATATATATATATATATGGATAAAAATAAAAACATGAAAAATGAAGACCGGAGAAATTATAAGACCTGCTCCGAAGATTGATGAGAAAACGTAATTGCCTTCGTGGATCTACTATCGCTCTACCGTACACTTTTATTTTGTAGCAAATGAGCCTTTTAACAAGCTTGATATTTAAGAAAAATCGATTAAGCGAGAACGGTGATTACTTCGCTCTCTTACGTTCTTTCCTTTCGTTTGCGTTTCCTTCACGTGCTTTGTCCCGTGGGCCTTTTAAAATAATTTTTGTTGGGCTTGTTCGACGTGAAACAGTTGAATATCAACCAATTTCCGCTGCGTTAGTCGTAAACATAAATGTCACTGACATCGCATCGTTATCAATGAGCTCCCTAACGAACTATTTCAGTCGAATAATGGACACGATGTAGAAAGAAGAAACCCCGACTTATTTCGGATAATGAGATAGCTACACAAAAGGTCCGCTATTGTAATTTCGCGAAAGTAGAAGTAAGGATTTCCACGCTCATTGCACGTTGTCCTTAATTATCGCAATTGTTGTTAAAGACAATAAAAGAATGACTCCATCCTTTCATTTCGTCAGCCGTAAAAGCGAGAGACCCGCGAGTCAAAAGATCGGTTCACCGTATCCCCTAAGTTCTCTCTTCTGGCTACGATTCAATTATCCACCGGAGTCCTCTACCTCGTCAACCCCTGAAGATTCGTTGCTGCAAGAGCAAGAGACAAGAATCGGGTTTACGGTAAAAAATCTTTGTGTCGAGCCATGAGATGCAACACTTGAGTGAATGAGTAAGAACAAAGAACGAGGAATGTAAAGAGAATGAAACGGACCCGAAGACAAGTAGATATAAATAAAAAGTAGCAGAAATAGAGGGCGACGGAGAGAGAGAGAGAGAGAGAGAGAGAGAGAGAGAGAGAGAGAGAGAGAGAGAGAGAGAGAGAGAGAGAGAGAGAGAGATCAGTTGGGCAAAGAAGTCACCCGCTGCCCCGATTGCTTCAGTTTCTTTAGCCCATTGTCTTTCTCATGACAACGAGGGCAAGAAAAAAAGGCAACGAAACGAAAAACTTGTTCCTGCGTGAACGGGTAACTGATTGACACACATTCATCCACTATTGTTTCTCCATTTCCCACCATGCTTTCAAATTATAACTTCTTTCTTCATCTTTTTTTCACCATATTCGAGTCGTTCCGCAGGCCATTTTTCTCGCAGCACTGTCCAACTTTTCGAATCAACAAAAATCATTTTTCAAGACAACCCTCATTTCCACCCCCGGAAGTATGACGGCTGTGCTCTCGTTACACGCGATTTTCGCACAAGCTTATACCGTGAGTCTGACGAACGTGATTCCTCGCAATTACGAAAAGATCGGTGGATCCGTCTGCCGAGTAAACAAAAAGAATCATACAGCATATTTCTAGAGCGAGGGAGAGATACGATGATGGGGAGTCAAGCATGGATATTAATGGTTTCCGCTTTGTAGAATCTCACGCTCGGGTGAGGTTAACGATGACCCCTAGCGAATAGCACGTGGGGAATAGAGCGGGCAATCTGCGGATCTCTGGGTGTGCGGTCGAGTGCTTGGGACGTATCTCCTCCGCCACAGTGGAAGAACGACGAAGGGCCTCGAAGAAGGGTCTTCTCTACTGGAGCATTGTAGCGCGGTGTGGGTGGCTTCCGTCAGGGGTAGCCACAATATATATATATGAAGAGGCGCTTCTTGCAGGATTAGCTGCGAAAGCTTCACTCGGGCGAACAGAACGAAATCAGAATGAGCAAATGTACCTCCAATGCGAGAGCGATGGATTCGTTTGTCTATGTCTATACGTCTCGTTTACGTGTAATGTCATTGGTTATAGCGTATCCTTTCAGCATTATCTGCCTCTTCTCGAATGCACGACGGTTTGACGACCAAAGGATCCGTTATATACCGACCGAGTAAAGGTGTCGTTGTACAAGGCGATTCAGAATTCATCTCGTAATCGCCCTACACCTCGAACATTGGCTGACAAAGAGTGATTTTGTTCACAATTATCTTTTTTTTTAAATAAAATTTACACATAGTCGATGATCACGTAACACACATAAAATTGGAAGCTTTAATCACACTTCGATGTTAACATTAATATCCACTCTTGAGATATGTTAAAATGGGAGATACCTTTAAGTGAGAAAAAAAATTGCTGATTTTCATGAATTATTTTTAAGGAAATATTTCTTCACCATTTTCGAGAATTAGGGTAGGTTTTATTACTACTTTTGGCTGTTACTTGGTATTTTTTTTTAATTTTTTAAAATGGCGGAGGTATAGTGAGATCTTCGAAACCGTATTTTAAAACTGGCGTGACGTATAGCTGAAAAACTAATCGACTGATTCTGATGAAATTTGCTATGAATAATTCTATGTTTATTATCTAAAAGATGACCCTAAATGTTGTTGACCATTTTTTAAAAGTATTTTTCATTGCAAAATGAATCATTTTTTTCGGAAAATTCAATCTGGTAGTTCCAAACCTTACCATTTTATAGATTTTCAACATTACTGACTTTTTCTTAGTTCATATTCTGCGTATGAATGTTAATGAAAGAAAAATGTTCATTGGTACTACTCCGATTAATCCCGCCAACACTGCGTATCACGCCGTCCGATAACGTCGACCGTAACCTGTTTAGGAGACCGTGCCATACCGCCGCAATTTTTAAAGATTAATGAAAGAAAATACCATGTAACAGCGGTAAGTAGTAATAGAACATACCCAAAGTCTCAAAAAGGGCGACGTAAACTTTCCTTAAAAAAAAATCATGATGGTCAGAATTTTGTCCTGGCCTAAAGATATCTGCCCCCTTAAATAATAATCAACAAATGTTTTGTCATTCTTTAATCCAGTTACCAGTATTTAAACGTTACTCTTAGCTTGTACTCAATTAAATGAGTCTTAGTTTTATTTTTTTTTCTGCAAATCGACCCAACACTTTTACAGTTGGAATTTTTTTTAACCATGTCGTTCTCTACGTTTAGCAGTGGCATATGAGAGAATCCTTCTTGAAGTATTGTGCTTTTAAGCCACGTTTTATCCGCCTCATAGTAGAGAAACTATCACAGCCGGCGGAGCTCAGGAAAGTATAGGGTGTCACGAAATGACCTGACATTTTTATTTATTGACGAACCGTATTACGTATTTGAAAACTACGAATATTTTTATTTTGATATAAGATACAAACATGGAAGTTATGCGTGAAACAATATCCGATAAATGGCTGCCTCGTCGCTGTTCGCAAACATTCACTCTTTTGCCGACATTTTCTATAACATTTTGGCATAATTGCGAACTAATTTCATTAATGGTGCTTGCAATTGCTTCCTGGAGCTCCAGAATGGTCTGCGGATCACTGGCACACACTTTCCCGCTCGGAAAACCCCAAAGGAAGAAGTACAATGGCGTCAAATCGCACGATCTTGGTGACCAATTCACATCGCTGCGAGGCGCGATAACACGACCATGAAACTTCGTCTGCAAAAACTATGTGGCAAATAACCATTTCTATGCGTTGCTCGATCGTGGGATTCTCCATGACTAAACTTCAATACCTACTTCCTGATGCCAGTTATCAAAGGTCACCATAAAAAAAGGTTCTATGGTCACCATAAAAAAAAAAAAAAAAAAAAATTGCGCGCAATTTAAAATGTCAGGTTATTCTGAAACACCCTTTACTGCTTGGAAAAAATTATATAAGTTAGAACAATACTCCTTTTCCATATGCTTTCTTAAATTTTCGGCATTTATTTCATCATTTTTAAATGAAAGTATGTTTTTGTTATGACCATCGCTTCTGCTTGAATTCCTCGCCATTCGTCATATACAATTTTTTAAAATTGCCCCTCCCCCCATCCGGCTCCAGTATAGTCAAGCAAAAAGTATATGAAAATAAAATGATTTCAATAGTGACATTTCAAAATTAGTACAAAATGAATACAGTATAGTATTGAAACTACGAGTAGGTAATTTTCTTTTCGAGCGTTTCAAATTAAACCATTTTAAACCGACTTCAAACTGTTCGTCGGCCATGTATTTTTATTATTTCTTTTATATGTAGGTATACCGTTTACGCCGTGTTGGCTGATCTTATTTGAATGGTAGCTTCTTTGCTGTGTAGGGAAATACAACGATATGACACAAGACGCATTGCCATTTCAAAATGAGTTTAAAATTAATGCGGAATTGTATTGAAACTACGAGTAGGTAATTTTATTTTCGAACGTATTTTCAAGGGTGGTGGGAAGTCCATTGGATCGCTAGATTCGTATCGGTCGTAATTAAAAGGGTCTTCCCACGTTAGACGCTAAAAAAGGCTATTTCCCATGAATATTTTTCACAGGTTTATATTATATATATGAATATAAAAGTTGTTACACTTAACAAATACACTTTTGAAATACATTTAAAAAATGTATTTATTTATATAAGTCACTAGTTATAGACGAAAGTGGTAGTTAAAAAATTGTAGGTCTACGCTGTTGATGAAATCTCAGAGATGGATCAACCGAAACAAAACAGTTTTAGATTCAGTATGTTAATGGCTATAGCGCATATGATACGATTTTTTATAGATGCAAAAATAACAAAACGGCGGACATTTTACGAAAAAAACGTGTTTTTTCACCGTTTTTGGCAAAAAATAGTGCATATCAAAATTTAAAAAAATCCTTGATATGTGCTATAGCTATAGTATAGCTATAGTCTTTCTAAATTCATGCTTCAATGACCATACATATTTGAATAACGTATCGTGGTCCAAATATTGATTATTTTGTTTTTCTTACATACGTGGTTCGCGGTTATTAAAACCTACTAAATTTAACCATAAGCCTTATTATACTCCTACTTCCTGAAGCAAAGGTTGTTTCTTTTATAATGTATTTTTCAGTTTACTTTCAAGATGTTACGAATGTAAATAAGTAGGACGCATATTTATTACTCATTAATCTATCGTTATTTTTAGTGCCTCGATCCCGATGACTCCAAAACGAGTGTTGTGGTCAGAAAACGATCTGGTATCAGCTGTCCGAGCAGTGCAAAACGGAACTTTGAGTTCGTACAAAGCCGCAGAGAATTATTGATCTCAAATACCAAATATATTACGTATAGTTTGATTATGTAAGTATGTTGAAGCCATAAGCCTTATTATCCTACCATAGTAAAATGAGGCCTACTATCGAGGTTTTTAAAAATGTTTAATTTTGTTTTTGTTTATGGTACAAGGTACTATTTTTCGTTTATATTTTATAGAAGCTGATCTCGAATAATAATTATAATTAAAATATGTCGCTTAAATTGTATATTTATAATTTTATTGCAAATATCTCTTAGCCAGGCATTATTACCCGCAGGTACCGTCCTTTCCTCGCTTTTGCCCCCCCCCCCCCCCCCCCAAGCAAGTCGTGGCTACGCCTCTGGCTAAGCGGTCACCATCCTTATATCGTCAATTATATTATTTCCGATTACGCCGAAAATACTCCGACATACTCAGCGAAATGTGATACATTGTCACGAGAATGAGAACGGTCCGCGCTACTGAGGCATGGATTTTCATAATTAATGAATTAGAGAAACGACGTCGTTCAATTTCCATTAAAGTCTACAATGTTACCTCTGCTCCGTACATATTTTATTATAATTATCCTCGGCTCTTTTCCATCGTAATCCGTTCGAATTTTCTCGAACGCGGCGGATTATGCCATCCACTCCGAATCATCTTGAATGGATTATAATATGGAAGTATATAAGTTCCGACGAAAGTCTAACGCTTTGTACACGTTTGCGATTTCACTACCAGCGTACGGATATTGCCCGTAGGAAGGACGAGAATAGCATCGTAGAAGAGAACAGATCGAGCGGGGTGAGATAGTTTAACCCTATGCGGATAGGCGAAATCGCTGAGCCGGAAAACGCGACATCAGCCCAGGAAAATTGCACTACGGCGCACTTGTTTCTCCGGCATCTCCCAGTTGGTCGACTCGCTTATAAAGAAATCCGTTTTATCCCTCACCTCGAAATCCCATCGATGAAGACGAGCGTTCTTTTCTCTTTTTTAACACAGCATTTATCTTTCATTCTCATGTTTCGTCTCAGGCGCAGATGTTTCGTGAGCTCCAAATATTCTTCAGGATAATTACATCTGTACAAGCTTTTCAGCGTGTTGTATTTTTTTAATTAGTTGGTCATAAGATCGTTTTTTATGGTGCTTCGTGGAGAGTTTCCATCATGAGGGACTGTAACAGCCGCAATTGAAGTTGCTGCGAACATCTCGATGCAGTTATACGACGCAGAAAACACGAATTAGAAACGAAAAGTGAACGATGCGAGCACGTGTTCTCGTAACTTAAACCCGTTCGCCGGTCATGAGGAGGGATGTTTTTATCACTTTGATCAAGCTTAAAAATCCACTCATTCTATCGTTTCAATCGCCGACTAATGAGCCCAGGTAGAAATTGTGTTTGGAATCCTATAGGATTCCCCTACTTCTCCCTACTCCCTGATAGGGATCCAACGGGACACCCCATTGGATCCCTACCGATGCAGAAATTTTTTTGGGGACTCCCCAGATCCTACCAGATCCCTATGGGGATTTGATAGGGACGCCCCAAGTAAGGAGTCCACACTGGAATCCAAATAGATTTGTTGGGGATTCCCCAGATTCTACCAGATCCTTATGGGGATTTGATAGGGACGGCCCAGGTAGGGAGTCCACATTGGAATCCAAATGTATTTGTTGGGGACTCCCCAGGTTCTACCAGATCCTTATGAGGATTTGATATGGACACCCCAGGTAGGGAGACCACATTGGAATCCAAATGGATCCTGGGCTGTTTCCAGATTAACGTGGTTTGAGAATTTTTTACTAGAAATTATATAAAATGGGATTTCGCGACGCTCTGTAAAAAATTATTCTTTGATGGTCCCGTGCACAGATTTGCTTGGGAGTTTCACGATGCACCAACATGTTTCTAGGAATTTGTTAGGATAACGAATACTACAATATATAATTATATTCTTCAGTAACTTCTTTACTTTAGTGCTTACCCATATTGCATATTTATAGTTTGTTATGGGCTAGTATTTTTTATACGAATAAAAAAACTTGTTATAAATTTTAATATGCACACTTTTTGAATTTTTAATACTTGTGCGCATAAAAATTTGTTTTGGACGTGACGGCAATCGGGTTACGATTGCGACTGCGGTTTATCGCTGTGGGTGTGGAGTTTTGTTAGAGCGGCTTAAATGAGGTTTTAAAAGAAAATTAAATGTAAGTATGAAATCATATTTTTATAAACATGATATCTATTACACATTCGCTTAAGTTTATAGCCCGTAACAGCAATTTCTACCCGACCCGGTGGATTTTTCATCGGGATCCAATAGGGATTCCCCATCGGGATCTAACAGGGATTTCTTGTCGGGAGCCAATAGGAATTCCCTATCGGGATCCAATAAGGATTCAGAAAATCGCTTCCGACAAAAGAAAGACGTCGGGCGATAGAACATAAGCGGCGCAGGGTACATATATATTCGTGTCGTCGTTGAAAAGCGCGCGATGATCGAGTTACTGCGCAATCGCGATCGTAAAATTTATTTACTCCAAACACGCATTAATGTTTGTTGCATTCCAATGATGCAAGCATCAACCTTATTAAAGTGTTTAAATTTTATATAGTATGAAAAGTATTCAAAGAATATCCCGCCCATAACTGCACAAGTATTTTTGCTTAATAATAGTATAAAAAGTGTATAAAAACTACGTTACAGCATAAAAAGTATTTAAAGTATTTTTAAAAAGTTCATAAAGTATAAAAAGTACTCGAAGATATAGATATAAGATACAAGTATTCGAAGAATACTATACAAAGCACTATAAATATTCAGTATGAGTAAACAATTTAAAAAAAACAAAATAAGTATATTGTGGTATTCGATATGTACTCCTTTGTAAACAATAAATTGATCTCTTTAGTGTATCGATGCTTCTATTTTTTGTAGCATTTTGGCCTTACAGAATTACAGAAATTCAGATTCCGATGGAAATCCCTATTGGATCCTAATAGGGAATCCCTATGGAATCCCTATGGAATCCCGATAGGAATCCCTACTGGATCCCGATGGGAATCCCTTTTGGATCCCGATGGGAATCCCTTTTGGATCCCGATGGGGAGTCCCTCTTGGAATCCAATGTACGAGCGTGACGTTTCCTGATACCCAGGTAGAAATTGTGTTTGGAATCCTATAGGATTCCCCTACTTCTCCCTACTCCCTGATAGGGATCCAACGGGACACCCCATTGGATCCCTGTCAGGAAACGTCACGCTCGTACATTGGATTCCAAGAGGGACTCCCCATCGGGATCCAAAAGGGATTCCCATCGGGATCCAAAAGGGATTCCCATCGGGATCCAGTAGGGATTCCTATCGGGATTCCATAGGGATTCCATAGGGATTCCCTATTAGGATCCAATAGGGATTTCCATCGGAATCTGTATTTCTGTAATTCTGTAAGGCCAAAATGCTACAAAAAATAGAAGCATCGATACACTAAAGAGATCAATTTATTGTTTACAAAGGAGTACATATCGAATACCACAATATACTTATTTTGTTTTTTTTTAATTGTTTACCCATACTGAATATTTATAGTGCTTTGTATAGTATTCTTCGATTACTTGTATCTTATATCTATATCTTCGAGTACTTTTTATACTTTATGAACTTTTTAAAAATACTTTAAATACTTTTTATGCTGTAACGTAGTTTTTATACACTTTTTATACTATTATTAAGCAAAAATACTTGTGCAGTTATGGGCGGGATATTCTTTGAATACTTTTCATACTATATAAAATTTAAACACTTTAATAAGGTTGATGCTTGCATCATTGGAATGCAACAAACATTAATGCGTGTTTGGAGTAAATAAATTTTACGATCGCGATTGCGCAGTAACTCGATCATCGCGCGCTTTTCAACGACGACACGAATATATATGTACCCTGTGCCGCTTATGTTCTATCGCCCGACGTCTTTCTTTTGTCGGAAGCGATTTTCTGAATCCTTATTGGATCCCGATAGGGAATTCCTATTGGCTCCCGACAAGGAATCCCTGTTAGATCCCGATGGGGAATCCCTATTGGATCCCGATGAAAAATCCACCGGGTCGGGTAGAAATTGCTGTTACGGGCTATAAACTTAAGCGAATGTGTAATAGATATCATGTTTATAAAAATATGATTTCATACTTACATTTAATTTTCTTTTAAAACCTCATTTAAGCCGCTCTAACAAAACTCCACACCCACAGCGATAAACCGCAGTCGCAATCGTAACCCGATTGCCGTCACGTCCAAAACAAATTTTTATGCGCACAAGTATTAAAAATTCAAAAAGTGTGCATATTAAAATTTATAACAAGTTTTTTTATTCGTATAAAAAATACTAGCCCATAACAAACTATAAATATGCAATATGGGTAAACACTAAAGTAAAGAAGTTACTGAAGAATATAATTATATATTGTAGTATTCGATATTCTAACAAATTCCTAGAAACACGTTGGTGCATCTTGAAACTCCCAAGCAAATCTGTGCACGGGACCATCAAAGAATAATTTTTTACAGAGCGTCGCGAAATCCCATTTTATATAATTTCTAGTAAAAAATTCTCAAACCACGTTAATCTGGAAACAGCCCAGGATCCATTTGGATTCCAATGTGGTCTCCCTACCTGGGGTGTCCATATCAAATCCTCATAAGGATCTGGTAGAACCTGGGGAGTCCCCAACAAATACATTTGGATTCCAATGTGGACTCCCTACCTGGGCCGTCCCTATCAAATCCCCATAAGGATCTGGTAGAATCTGGGGAATCCCCAACAAATCTATTTGGATTCCAGTGTGGACTCCTTACTTGGGGCGTCCCTATCAAATCCCCATAGGGATCTGGTAGGATCTGGGGAGTCCCCAAAAAATTTCTGCATGGGCTGGCGTAGCTTATAGCTAAAGAACTAATCGACCGATTCTGATGAAATTTGGTATAATTATTTCAACCCTTATCGTCTGAAAGATGATCCTATATGTTTAAAAAAAAAATTTTAATCATTTTTTATCGAATTATGTACCCATTTTTTGGGGAAAATTCAACCTATTTGTTTCAAAGCGTACTATTTAATCGATTTTCAACATTTCTCACTTTTTCTTGGTTCGTATTCTGTGTATAAATGTTAATGAAAGAAAAAAAATCTTGTTTTTTTTCAGATTAAGGGAATGACGAACACGCTCTGGGCCACCTCGAAATTTTAAAATCCAATTTCTCCCAAACCATCGAACCGATTGGGATGAAATTTATTGTGTGTACTCAGGACGCTTGCTCTAAGAGGAACATGCTCGGCATTTTCCGAAATTTTGAAAAAATTTGTGCAGATTGTGTTTACCATGGGAGAAATTTCGAGCTACAATCCATTGTATTGCACTTTCACAAATTTGCCGAGCATAAGACTGTGAAGCGATGAAAAGTACACATTTTGAGCTTTGTTTCATCGATTTTCATGAAAAAATGGCAGAGAAATTGGATTTCGAAATTTTTCACATAAATGTGACAAAAGTGTACCACCAGAGCGCAAAATCTTGATCACTGCAGTTCAGCGATTTTCTCACAGGCGGCGCAGCGGCTCGCATTGCTCGTTTTTACCGACTGCGGTCGCGTCCTTCCCAAGTATCAATATATTTTTTGACAGGTCGGAAGCAACAGCTGTAATCTCGAATGTCTGTTTCGTTTGATGATTTATTGTCGTCTCATGGTTTATAACGTTTGTTGATAAGGTGTTGTGTTTTGTGGCAGTGTGCTAACGCCATAAAAAATGATGTTTTGCAATTTCATGCGATCGGCGGCCCGGCCCTGCACAATGAGTCAGCCAATGTCTCCGAACATGATATACACAAACACTCACGGACACACACACATATATATCGAGCGATGCGATTGTATGAGCCGCTCATCAGCGAATCACGCGGCCGCAGGTTCGAATCCGAGTCGCATCACTTTTGGCGTGAAATTTTTTTCAGACAACTAATTCGGCCGCAAGGCCGAAAGGCAGAGGGAGGGGGGATAGTCGAATAAAGAAGTTGAGGCAAGTCGGGTCACATAAAAAGGGGGAGGTCTCGGCAGAGATGCAACAAAGTAAGACATCTATATAGATTATTTCACGGTGGTTAGATTTCTGGTGGGACATTGGAAGCCATGTAAACAATGAGAAAGTCGAAAGCAGTAAAGGGCTAAACGAAGGAGAAAGAAAGGAAGAAGGATAAACCGAGGAAACAGTGGGATCGGGTAAAAGCCTAAAGACGAATTGAAAACATACGTCGTTTGACTATAACCATTTTATGCATTCATGGCTAAAAAAGGAGGAGCATTCGAGCAACTTCATGGCGTCGACTCTGCGAAGACGCGCGCCCGCGACTTGGCGCATACGCTGCACGCATATCCGCGAAGAGTACCAAGTGCCGGTAATCCCGCCATTACTTTTACAAACGCGTGATCTCGGAACATGGTTTCCGTCAAAACATTTCGCGATCGGCCCGTAAAATAGTGGCTAGGTGTTAAATTCGCGTGAAATTCTAAAAAAATTGTGCGTTTGATTTCGCGTTCGATTGTGCGTTTGGTGAATTTGGATATCCCACCGCATCTATACACCAAAGAAGAAATCAAGAAAGAAACGAAGGAAGGAAGGAAGGAAAAAAATAATTTATATTCCAGCCGCCGAAAAGGAGGAATCAACAAAAAGGTAAGAGTGCGGAAATTTATTTATCTTAATGCACAATTGCCCAATCAATCCACCATTCCGCTGAGAAGTGTCTCTCAGATACTTTCGCTGAAATCTCAGCGCAGAGTTTTATAGACAGCGAAATGGCAACTATCTGACGCAAGTATCTGCGCCAGATCCTTGCCTTTCCGCTGAGTCTATAAACCTCTCTGCTAAGATTTCAGCGCAAGTCTTAGCAGAGAGGTTTATAGACTCAGCGAAATGGCAACTATCTGACGCAAGTATCTGCGCCAGATCCTTGCCGTTCCGCTGAGTCTATAAACCTCTCCGCTAAGATTTCAGCGCAAGTCTTAGCGGAGAGGTTTATAGACTCAGCGGAAAGGCAAGGATCTGGCGCAGATACTTGCGTCAGATAGTTGCCATTTCGCTGAGTCTATAAACCTCTCTGCTAAGACTTGCGCTAAAAACCTTAGCGGAGAGGTTTATAGATTTCAGCGCAATGGCAAGGATCTGGCGCAGATACTTGCGTCAGATATTTGCCATTCCGCTGAGTCTATAAAACTCTGCGCTGAGATTTCAGCGAAAGTATCTGAGATAGACACTTGTAAGCGGGATGGTGCATTGGTAGGGAAAGCCTATCGCTGGATGCAAAGCAAAAGGCTTTTCCTATCAATGCACCATTCAGCTAACAAGTGTCTATCTCTCATACATTCGTTGAATCTCAACGGAGAGTTTTATAGACTCAGCGGAATGGCAAATATCTGACGCAAGTATCAAGTATCAAATAAATAAATTAAATTTATTAAATTAAATAATTAAATGAATTAAAAAATAAAATTGAATTTATGATTTCATTTAATTTATTTAAAAAATATTTTATTTAATTTAATAATACTAAATAATTTAATTATTTTCTTATTTAATTGAATTATTAAATAAATTATTAATTAAATGGAATAAAATTTGATTTAAAAAGAAATTTAAAAAAAATTGATTTAATAATTTCCTTTAATTTATTTAAAAAATATTTTATTTAATTTAATCATTTATTTTAATAGTAGTAAATAATTGAATTATTTTCTTATTTAATTCACTATATTATTAATGACTTAAATTCAAATAAATAAATTAAATTTATTAAATTAAATAATTAAATCTATTAAAAAATAAAATTGAATTTATAATTTCATTTAATTTATTTAAAAAATATTTTATTTAATTTAATCATTTATTTCAATAATAGTAAACAATTGAATTATTTTTTTATTTAATTCAATATATTATTAACGACTTAAATTCAAATGAATAAATTAAATTTATTAAATTAAATAATGAAATCAATTAAAAAATAAAATTGAATTTATAATTTCATTTAATTTATTTAAAAAATATTTAATTTAATTGAATCATTTATTTTAATAATATTAAATAATTAAATTATTTTCTTATATAATTAAATTATATTGGTTATTTTTTTCTCCGTACAAAAAATTAAATATCCCAGCGAAAAAAAAGTGAAAGAAACCCGTGAATTTCTCGATAAAAAAAACATCACAATCAAGCGAAAAAAAACCGGGCGAAAAAAAAACAAAACTAAAAGTCGCAGTACCCATTTAAAAAAATCTCTTCACTGAACGGCGAGATCGCTATTATTCGAAGTCCGGCGCGCGAGTTTACGAAGTCCAAAAATCCTAATAAAGCAACATTTCCAAAATGACGTTACCGGCTAACAAAAAAAAACAAAAAAAGTAAAACGAAAATGCAAAATACAACTAGCTTTTTCCTCTTCGAAACCGCGTTTGATAAATCAGTTCAATAAATTTTTCCCCAGGATATTCAATTTGACGTTCGGAAGGAAAAATTAAAGGATGCTTAATAGGGATTTGATGAAGGCTGTATAAATATATACAGGGTGGATCAGTAACTATTAGCACGTTTAAACGTAATAATTTATGACGCTGAAGCTGGCAGACAGACCTAGCAGACGCGCGCCGCCCGAACCCAGTACATTTTTATCGTGGCTGTACGCGCTCGGGTCGCAGCGTAGCGAGGCAGCATAGGGCCTACCCCCACCACTTAGCCGCTCGTAAATGAGCCGCATATATCCGTCTGGCGGAAATAATGTTTTTTTTTGGCTTAACAACAACCGTCACGGGGATGAATCATGGGTCCATCGTTTCGTCTATTCATATAGATTAAGCATGTAAATCGTCAAGTCGCAATTGTCATGCGTGTTGACGACAGACGACTTTAAACAAAAATTTTGTTCGAGTACGGAGACTCGAATGGCGGATAACTTTTTTTATTCTTAATTAACAAAAGCCGTCACCGGGATGAAACATGGGGGGATCGATTCGGCGAAGTATATAGAATGAGCACGTAAATAGAAAAAGTCGCTACTGTCATGCGTATTAGCAGCAGACGGCCTTTTTTGAGATTTTTCGTGCGAGTAAGGAGGCGCGATTCGCGAATAACAATTTTTTAATTAACTTAACAAAGTCGGCCACGGGATAAATCATAGGTCAATCGATTCATCTCATTATAAAAAATAAGCAGGTGAATTTAAAAAGAAGCTGCTGTCATGCAGGTTGGCAGCAGACGACCTTTTGTAAATTTAATCGTGCGAGTAAGGAGGCGCGATTCGCGAATAACAATTTTTTAATTAACTTAACAAAGTCAGCCACGAGACAAATCATAGGTCAATCGATTCGTCTCATTATAAACAATGAGCAGCTGAATTAAAAAAGTGACTGCTGTCATGCAGGTTGGCAGCAGACGACCTTTTGTGAATTTAATCGTGCGAGTAAGGAGGTGCAATTCGCGAATAACAATTTTTTAATTAACTTAACAAAGTCGGCCACGGGACAAACCATAGGTCAATCGATTCGTCTTATTATAAACAATGAGCAGCTGAATTTAAAAAGTAGCTGCCGTCATGCAGGTTGGCAGCAGACGACCTTTTGTGAATTTAATCGTGCGGCCAGCACGACTCTTTTCGCGAAGAACAATTTATTTTTGTTAATGAACAAATGCCTTCACCGGGATGAAACATAGGGGGATCGATTCGGCTAATTATTTAGAGTTAGTACGTAAATAGAAAAAGTCCTACTGTAATGCGGGTTGGCAGCAGAAGACCCTTTTTGAGATTTTTCGTGCGAGTAAGGGGGCGCGATTCGCGAGTAACAATCTTTCAATTACTTTTAAAAAATCGTCGCCGGGATAAAATATAGGTCAATCGATTTGTCTTATTATAAACAATAAACAGCTAGATCGAAAAAGTAGCTGCTGTCATACAGGACAGGTTGGTAGCAGACGGCCATTTATAAGTTCTATGGTAGGAGCAGCGCGGCTCGGTTGACGGAGAACTATTTTTTTCTGGTTAACTAATCAAAACCATCTCCGGGACAAGTCATAGGTCGATCGATTCGTCTTGGCATAGCGAATTAAGCATAAATAGCGAAAAGTCGCTATTTTCATGCATGCTCGTAGCAGACGGTCTTTAACGAATTTCATCGTAAGGGTAGCGAGGTCCACATCACGAATAACAATTCTTTTAATTAATAAAAGCTGTCACCGGGAGAAATAATAGATGGATCGATTCGTTTGGGTATAACGAACTAGGCATAAAAATCGCCAAGTCGCTCTTGTCGTGCGTGCTAACAGCACATAGACACATTATTTTTATCATGTGGGTAGAGGTCCGCTTCGCGGTGACTATTTTTTTTTGTTAACTAACAAAAGCCGCCATCGGGCGAAATCATAGATGGATCGATTCTTCGGGGCCTAACGAACTAGGCATAAAAATCGCCAAGTCGCTATTATCATGCGTGCTCACAGCACAAAGACTTACATGATTTTTATCATGCGGGTAGAGATCCGCTTCGCGGATAACTTTTTTTTTGTGAACTAACAAAAGCCGTCACCTGGAGAAATCATAGATGGATCGATTCGTCTCGGTATTACGAACTAGGCATTCGCGAATCGCGCCTCCTTACTCGCACGATTAAATTCACAAAAGGTCGTCTGCTGCCAACCTGCATGACAGCAGCTACTTTTTAAATTCAGCTGCCCATTGTTTATAATGAGACGAATCGATTGACCTATGGTTTATCCCGTGGCCGACTTTGTTAAGTTAATTAAAAAATTGTTATTCGCAGATCGCACCTCCTTACTCGCACGAAAAATCTCAAAAAAGGCCGTCTGCTGCTAATACGCATGACAGTAGCAACTTTTTATATTTACGTGCTTATTCTATATACTCCGCCGAATCGATCTCCCTATGTTTCATCCCGGTGACGGCATTTGTTCATTAACAATAATAAATTGTTTTTCGCGAAAAGAGTCGTGCTGGCCGCACGATTAATATCACAAAAGGTCGTCTGCTGCTAACCAGCATGACAGCTGCTACTTTTTAAATCCAGCTGCTTATTGTCTATAATGAGACGAATCGATTGACCTATGATTTATCCCGGGGCCGACTTTGTTAAGTTAATTAAAAAATTGTTATTCGCGAATCGCGCCTCCTTACTCGCACGAAAAATCTCAAAAAAGGCCGTCTACTGTTAACACGCATGACAGTAGCGACTTTTTCTATTTACGTGCTCATTCTATATACTTCGCCGAATCGATCCCCCCATGTTTCATCGCGGTGACGGCTTTTGTTAATTAAGAATAAAAAAAGTTATCTGCCATTCGGGTCTCCGTACTTGAACAAAATTTTTGTTTAAAGTCGTCTGCCGTCAAAACGCATGGCAATTGCGACTTGACGATTTACATGCTTAATCTATATGAATAGACGAAACGATCAACCCATGATTCATCCCCGTGACGGTTCTTGTTAAGCAAAAAAAACATTATTTCCGCCAGACGGATATATGCGGCTCATTCACGAGCGGCTAAGTGGTGGGGGTAGGCCCTATGCTGCCTCGCTACGCTGCGATCCGAGCGCGTACAGCCACGATAAAAATGTACTGGGTTCGGGCGGCGCGCGTCGGCTAGGTCTGTCTGCCTGCTTCAGCGTCATAATAATTTTATTTACTACCGAAACCGTAAGTATTATTGCCTCTCTGTACTTCCTACGACCTTCGATGACCTCGTGTCATAGGTCGTTTAACTCGTTTTAAGCTCCTCTATCATGATGCGGACAAAAAAACATACCGATCCATTTTTAAAAATGGAGTCGACCTTGAAATGTCCGAACTACTTCCGGCTGCAAAAAAACTATTATCGTTATCGGATGGCCCCTTTCGTACTGTTCTATTTCATTTCGACAAATATTTCTGTGAACCTTATAGTTTCGAAGATATCCACGGTGCTAATAGTTATTGGTCCACCCTGTATATATATATATATATATATAACAAAAAATAACATTTGAGTAATTCGTATTTAAATCCAAGCAACGGCCTCTTCCCTGCATATCGGTGTCGTGTACTCTCGACTAATTAATTATTACTAAGTATGTGATAATCCATAAAATTGGCGCGAGCTCTTCGAAGTCTTAAAGCGTCGCAAAGCGTTTTTTTGTTTTTTCTATCGTAGGAATCTTTTAACGACAACGAAATATCTATATTTACGAGGGTGAAAACGATAAACGAGAATAGAAATCGATCGCATTATTTATCGATGGTTTGTTCGATACTGGGAAGCGTAATGGTATTTGGCAGTCGCGGAAGCAAAACTTTACTAAAAAGAAAAAAGGAAGAAAAAATGACGCGATCTCTTTCGAAGGCAAGACTAACAATCTAGTAATTTAAATAATAATAAACCATTCCCCATATACGCGTGACTCGATAATCTTGGACGACGAAAAGCTTGGGCTGGCAAAAACGAAAATGACAAGCAAGATCACGAGAAATGTAATAACAATAATTATCCGGGACCCAAACGAGTCTGGTGAGAAAAACTGGTAATATAACTATGTTAAAACATATATTACGTTTAAACAAAAAAATATATATATATGTAGATTTACATGGCGTTTGATTAATTTTTCGTTAAAATGAAAAAAAAAAAAACACTACGGCGTTGAAATATGCATCGTCAGAACGCAATGAAAATCAGTTCCGTTTTTATTTGTCCAAAACGTAATTTTTTTTCGCCACATTCGCAGCATAGGAAATATCCATCATTTTCTACAATCGTTCTCGCAGATCTGAACGAAGAAATTGCAAAAGTGGCGTTGCAAATAACAACAAAAAGAAAGAAGTAAACCAAAAAGAATTTTCGTTGCGTTCGCGAAATATATTTCAAGGCATCAAGTGTAAACTGGGTCTCGTCAAACCCCGACCAGCATCTTGATAACCATTCTGGGTCATCAAGATTTTCGAATCTTTTCGTAACATCTGAAAAAAAATGTCGCCTCTCTTATTCAACCCTCTACTCTACACGGCCCCAAATAGTTGAAAGATATTCTTTCAGAAAGTCCCACGAGTCACTAATTTTTCTCCCCCCCTGCAAACGTATACGAGCAGTCTGCATTGCTTCTTTTCAATTGTCCCGAAAGTTTACAACGCTTTACTGAGTCTTCAACCGAAAAATGTTTGCGCGTCCCGATAACACCGCTGTCGTTCTAAGAATCCACCCGTGAATCCTTGATCCTTGATCTCGATAATGCGTAACTTTGTATACAACGCATGCCTATCAATTTGTACAGGTACTCCCAATTCCCACTCGCAGTAGTGACCATTAAATTCGTGGTGTTGCAGTTGACGAAATGGAGGCTGTGGAAATAAGTTCGACCACGTCTGAGTATGGCGAAGAGTGCGAAGAACGATCACCGTCGGTAATCGTTACAGACGACGAGAATTCTGCGAATGGTTCCGTTTCGACAGATGGTGGACCATCAAATATCGGTGACAGTGACGCAATGAGACCGTGTCATGTCCCCATAACCCGTCTAGTGGTGGATGATCCGCAAGAAAGATAGGTAATGCATGAAAGTTTTAATTTTGTTTCTGCGGATATAAGCCCGCCGTCGCCCGCTATCGACCAGACGTCATCGGATACAGATTTGGAATCGGTCGAAGAAAACGATGACCCCTTGTGGGCAGAACCTTGCCCGTAGGTAAGTATGAGAAGTCACTTCGCGCGTCCAGGTGAGTGGACAAATAATATAAATTGGGGAAAAAGTGATTAAAGGAAGCAATATAAGTTCCACTTAAAAATAAATATTTTTAAGTGGAACTTTTTTGAACACTGATTCAATGTTGTATAAACGATTTCAGGTGCCCGAAGCAGCGGTGCTCCTGCGAGGGAATTGGAGGAAACAGGATAAACAGGACTTCGGAACTCACCGGAAAGGACAGGACTCACCGGAAAGATTAGGACTCACCGGAAAGATCAGGACTCGCCGGAAAGGATAGGACGCACCGGAAAGGACAGGACTCACCGGAAAGGACAGGACTCACCAGAAAGGAACAAGCAGGTTGCGATAGACGTTTGGATTAGGGGGGTGCACTTCGGCACCCCCCAGCCAGGTAACGGTTTTTAATATTAATGCAGCGGTGATCGGGTTACCTGGCCACCTCGTTTTTCCTCCCCATACCGCGATCGGGTTACTTGGCCACTTCGTCGTTATTCCCTATCTCCCCATCGGGTTACCTGGCCACCTCGTTTTACCCTCCCCTTTCCGCGATCGGGTTACCTGGCCACTTTGTCGTTATTCCCTATCTCCCCATCGGGTTACCTGGCCACCTCGTTTTTCTCCTCCTTCCGCGATCGGGTTACCTGGCCACTTCGTCGTTATTCCCTATCTCCCCATCGGGTTACCTGGCCACCTCGTTTTTGTCCTCCCTCCCCGATCGGGTTACCTGGCCACTTCGTCGTTATTCCCTATCACCCCATCGGGTTACCTGGCCACCTCGTTTTACCCTCCCCTTGCCGCGATCGGGTTACTTGGCCACTTCGTCGTTATTCCCTATCTCCCCATCGGGTTATCAGGCCACCTCGTTTTTCCTGCCCATACCGCGATCGGGTTACCTGGCCACTTCGTCGTTATTCCCCATCTCCCCATCGGGTTACCTGGCCACCTCGTTTTTCTCCTCCTTCCGCGATCGGGTTACCTGGCCACTACGTCGTTATTCCCTATCTCCCCATCGGGTTACCTGGCCACCTCGTTTTTCTCCTCCTTCCGCGATCGGGTTACCTGGCCACTTCGTCGTTATTCCCTATCTGCCCATCGGGTTACCTGGCCACCTCGTTTTACCCTCCACTTTCCGCGATCGGGTTATCTGGCCGCTTCGTCGTTATTCCCTATCTCCCCATCGGGTTATCAGGCCACCTCGTTTTTCCTCCCCATACGGCGATCGGGTTACCTGGCCACTTCGTCGTTATTCCCTATCTCCCCATCGGGTTACCTGGCCACCTCGTTTTTCTCCTCCTTCCGCGATCGGGTTACCTGGCCACCTCGTTTTACGCTCCCCTTTCCGCGATCGGGTTACCTGGCCACTTCGTCGTTATTCCCTATCTCCCATCGGGTTACTTGGCCACCTCGTTTTTCTCCTCCTTCCGCGTTCGGGTTACCTGGCCACTTCGTCGTTATTCCCTATCTCCCCATCGGGTTACCTGGCCACCTCGTTTTTGTCCTCCCTCCCCGATCGGGTTACGTGGACACTTCGTCGTTATTCCCTATCTCCCAATCGGGTTACCTGGCCACCTCGTTTTTTTCCTCCTTCCGCGATCGGGTTACCTGGCCACTACGTCGTTATTCCCTATCTCCCCATCGGGTTACCTGGCCACCTCGTTTTTCTCCTCCTTCCGCAATCGGGTTACCTGGCCACTTCGTCGTTATTCCCTATCTCCCCATCGGGTTACCTGGCCACTTCGTCGTTATTCCCAATCTCCCCATCGGGTTACCTGGCCACCTCGCTTTTTTCCTCCTTCCGCGATCGGGTTACCTGGCCACTACGTCGCTATTCCCTATCTTCCCATCGGGTTACCTGGCCACCTCGTTTTTCTCCTCCTTCCGCGATCGGGTTACCTGGCCACTTCGTCGTAATTCCCTATCTCCCCATCGGGTTACCTGGCCACCTCGTTTTTCTCCTCCTTCCGCGATCGGGTTACCTGGCCACTACGTCGTTATTCCCTATCTCTCCATCGGGTTACCTGGCCACCTCGTTTTTGTCCTCCCTCCACGATCGGGTTACCTGGCCACTACGTCGTTATTCCCTATCTCCCCATAGGCTTACCTGGCCACCTCGTTTTACCCTCCCCTTTCCGCCATCGGGTTACCTGGCCACTACGTCGTTATTCCCTATTTCCCCATCGGGTTATCAGGCCACCTCGTTTTTCCTCCCCATACCGCGATCGGGTTACCTGGCCACTTCGTCGTTATTCCCTATCTCCCCATCGGGTTACCTGGCCAACTCGTTTTTCTCCTTCTTCCGCGATCGGGTTACCTGGCCACTACGTCGTTATTCCCTATTTCCCCATCGGGTTATCAGGCCACCTCGTTTTTCCTCCCCATACCGCGATCGGGTTACCTGGCCTCTTCGTCGTTATTCCCCATCTCCCCATCGGGTTACCTGGCCACCTCGTTTTACCCTCCCCTTTCCACGATCGGGTTATCTGGCCACTACGTCGTTATTCCCTATCTCCCATCGGGTTACCTGGCCACCTCGTTTTTCTCCTCCTTCCGCGTTCGGGTTACCTTGCCACTTCGTCGTTATTCCCTATCTCCCCATCGGGTTACCTGGCCACCTCGTTTTTATCCTCCCTCCCCGATCGGGTTACCTGGCCACTTCGTCGTTATTCCCTATCTCCCCATCGGGTTACGTGGCCACCTCTTTTTTTTCCTCCTTCCGCGATCGGGTTACCTGGCCGCTACGTCGTTATTCCCTATCTCCCCATCGGGTTACCTGGCCACCTCGTTTTACCCTCCCCTTTCCGCGATCGGGTTACCTGGCCACTTCGTCGTTATTCCCTATCTCCCCATAGGCTTACCTGGCCACCTCGTTTTACCCTCCCCTTTCCGCCATCGGGTTACCTGGCCACTACGTCGTTATTCCCTATCCCCCCATCGGGTTACCTGGCCACCTCGTTTTACCCTCCCCTTTCCGCGATCGGGTTACCTGGCCACTTTGTCGTTATTCCCTATCTCCCCATCGGGTTACCTGGCCACCTCGTTTTTCTCCTCCTTCCGCGATCGGGTTACCTGGCCACTTCATCGTTATTCCCTATCTCCCCATCGGGTTACCTGGCCACTTCGTTTTTCTCCTCCTTCCGCGATCGGGTTACCTGGCCACTACGTCGGTGTTCCCTATTTCCCCATCGGGTTATCTGGCCACCTCGTTTTTCTCCTCCTTCCGCGATCGGGTTACCTGGCCACTACGTCGTTATTCCCTATTTCCCCATCGGGTTATCTGCCCACCTCGTTTTTCCTCCCCATACCGCGATCTGATTATCTGCCCACTACCTCATTATTCACTATCCTTCAATCGGCTTATCTGGCCGCTACGTTGTTATTTCCTATCCTTACATCGGGTGATCTGCCTACCTCGTTTTTCTCCCCTTTCCGCCATTGGATTATCTGACCACTACGTCGTTATTTCCTATCACTCTATCGGATTATCCACCCATTTGTTTTTTTGTTGTGTTATTCTTTTTATCTGGAGGAGGGAGATGGCCCGAATAAATAAATCTCGGACTTCCATCTGCGGAGGATTTTTCGAACACTTTCTCAATGTTGCATTAGCAATTTCAGATACCCGAAGCAGCGACGCTCCAACGAGGGAATCGGAAAAAACAAGCAGGAGCCATAAAGAGGCCTAAAACAAGGATAAAAAGAGGGTCTGCGCAAAGTTCTTCCCCGACACAGAGGGCTTCGCAAGACTCATCGGAAAGGACCATGCAGGTTGCAATAGCTTTGTGGATTAGGGGGGTGCATCTCGGCACCCCCCACCCAGGTAACGGTCTTAAGTCTCAGAATTGCCGCGATCGAGTTATCTGGTCTCACGTCGTTATTCCGTATCAGTCCATTGGTTTATCTGGCCACCTCGTTTTTCTTCCCCATTCCGCGATCATCTTATCTGGCCTACTCGTTTTTTACTCCCTATTCTTCTACCGGGTTATCTGGCTACAGTGTAATCAGCGCGTTACCTAACCATTTTGCTTTTTATTCCTTCCTCACTTATCGGGTTATCCGTTGTATTTTACTTTCCCTAGCAAAATTTGTGATCTGTTCACTTTTTCCCTCCAACCATGCATTGGTTCATCTATTCCACCCTATAAATTTTAGGTTACTTTTTCTACCATCTTCCCATTACGTTTCCGGTTATCTATACATATCGTTTTTATTCTTCCTCTCTCGATCGGATTACCTGTTCAACCGTCTGCTATTTTAATTTCGAGTCTTATGTCTTACCATTTGTTATAATTGTTAGTGTTATGCGTACGCTTTGTTTTTCTTCTCAGTTTTTTCATTTTTTCCGTTTATCCGTCTGGCCGCCATACTTCGCAAAATGTGTCAACCGTCGTCCCTGCAAGTTTCAGGGCTGGTTGGGATTTTTTTCGTTGTTTTGGGTTTGTTTGTCTATTTTGTTTTTTTTATCGCCAAATCATGAAATAAACCTCTAATTTTTCGTTCAAACAATGAAAACATATTTAGGGGTGGGCCACCCTTATTTCTGAGCCGTATAAAAAATATTTTACCACCTATTCTCCGACCTACCGAAAATACACCAGAATATTTCTTAAAAATCGGTCGACCCGTTTCAGAGGAGTTTGATTACAAACGCTATGAAACGAGAATTTAATATATATAGATATATAAAAGCCCGAGCCTTTATATCCTGTGCACGTGTCACCGCTATTCTACCAGCGAGCCCATGAGGACTCGAGAGACGGCCCTTGTTTATACGGGTGACGACCGATAGCTCACGCGCACAACTACATACAACCTACAAATGTAAATTACCGTATCATCCTTTCGTTTTTCTTATGTATACTACTCTATTGCTTCTGTATTATTATTAATTAATCGCGATGATCTGATTACTGATTTCTAATAAATCGCGAGTCCTGTTTGTAGGATGATTTTCAATTATTTCTCTATATTGCATAATTGCACACAACATTTTCCCCTGCGGCCATCGTTGAGAAAAAAAGGGTGCGTGTGGGTTCGACACGCAAAAGAAGTGAATACGTATGCAGAGAGAGAGAGAGAGAGAGAGAGTGAGAGAGAGAGAGAAGGGGAGGAGAGGAGAGGTGAGGAAAAGTAAGTGATCGAATTATGAATTGGTAAGGAAATCAAAAGTAGCCTGAATGTCTATATTTGACTTTTTTTTATTTTATTTATCAATATGAAATGAAATATGTATGAAATGAAATATTTCGGCAATGGTGTTGTCATCCTTTAGTCTTCGGTGTGTTGACCCCGATTGAGATGGAACTGAAAAAAAAAAATTATTTTTTATTTTAAATTTTTGCCATCTCTGTGTGTGCCTCTGGAGACACAACGGAGAGGCTGAGGAAAGGCTTGCAGAGAGCCAGCAGAGAGTTAGCGGAAAAGCAATAGAGAGTCAGCGGAGTCAGCAATCTAGAGTCAGTGAACTCAGCGGAGAAGGAATAGAGAGTCAGTGGAGTCAGCGGAGTCAGCAATATAGAGTCAGCGAACTTAGCAGAGAAGGAATAGAGAGTCAGTGGAGTCAGTGGAGTCAGCAATATAGAGTCAGTGAACTCAGCGGAGAAGGAATAGAGAGTCAGTGGAGTCATCGGAGTCAGCAATATAGAGTCAGCGAACTCAGCGGAGAAGGAATAATGAGTCAGTGGAATCAGCGGAGTCAGCAATATAGAGTCAGTGAACGTAGCGGAGAAGGAATAGAGAGTCAGTGGAGTCAGCAATAGAAACTTGTAAAGGGGCAGCGGAGATTATATAAAAGTTTTTGTATTGTGCAAGTTATTTACGAGCCATGCTGACTCGTACGTAACCTCGCCTCGAACCCCTTGAATATTGTTTAAATATTTTATTATTTCATGTATATTATTTTTTCAATTTTTATTCAATTTTTATTCATTTTTGAGTATTAATTTGCGAAATTTTATATATCTGTGTGTGTCTGGAGACACAACAGAGAGGCTGAAACTGAATGCATATAGAGAGGCATTCCGGGGCACGTGTATCATGCGAGGTTATGTACGAGCCATGCTACTCGTACATAACCTCGCTTCGAATGGCTCGAATATTTTTGTTTCTTAAAACGTTATTTAAAACGTTCAAATATATATCAAGAATACATACGTTCGTTAGCTGGGGGGTTTGTCGACGATTTATCCACTGCGGGATCCATTTTTTGGAATTGTCATTTATTCCCGCATTAAAATAATACACTACCGCAAAGAACTATCAAAAACAGCACCAACAAATAACAATAATATAATTCACTTTAAAAATTCGCGCTGTTTAACGGATAGCACAAAGTTTGCCACGAGGCACGACGACACAGTACGAACTCGCACACACACACAGAGCTGTGCCAGCTGTGGACTCACACGTACACGGGCAACCGCTACGAATAGAACGGCGCGCATGCGTGCACGCGATCCTACCCCCTCACTGCATTGACTCGCTCGCTCTCACTCGCACTCACACGGCTCATGCATCATTCTCTCTCTCTCTCTCTCTCTCTCTCTCTCTCTCTTCTTCTATTCCTTCATTCTCTTGTCCGGTGCTACAACGCGGCTGGGGGCGGGGCCTAATACAGTCGCATTAGAAGTATTCACTTCAAAAAAAATCGAATCCACCCCATTTGTTTAAACGTTTCACGTTCGCATGACTTCACCGCCCTTTCCTAGAGCGAGACTTCACCGCTCATCCTTAGAGCGAGACTTCACCGCTCATCCTTAGAGCGAGACTTCACCGCTCATCCTTAGAGCGAGACTTCACCGCTCATTCTTAGAGCGAGACATCTGCAATCATCATTGTTAGAAAATTCAATCCTTGGAGAAACCTACCGAAGATAATTCCCGGTAGAGAAAAATAATGCAAAACTGCGGTTCACTAGTAATAACAAAATTTTCCCACTCTATTGCAGAAAAAAGTTTGCATGGGTAAAACGCAACGAATTCATTTTCACTGCACCATATAAACAAAGTAATAAAGAAATCGTTTTCGTTGTATCCCGACGTGGATATAACGAAAATGACGTAAATGACGTGGACGTCACTGACTCCGCACCTTCACAGTGTGAGTTTGCAGCAAACACAACGATCGACGATCTGTCGTGTTCGCTATAATCGATGCAATTTGTTATCCACAATCACCGCTATTTTGTAGATCGAGACTCCTGGAATCATATTACCGGATAAATATATATTCTTGGATAAACCTGCCGAAGATGAATCCCGGCAGAGGAAGATAAACTGAACCTAGCGACTTTGATCGCCCGGGAATTCGGCTGAAATTGTTGCCGTCAAAAATAAGTCATAGTGTCATAAAGCTTGCTCGTGCCATAAACTGTAAAGGTTGCATCATTAGAGCGCGACGTTTTTTTGTTTTTTCAATTTCATCGTGTATATTGGAATTGTGGGACGATATTTGTTCCTACATTCAGTTAAGAAATCTGAAAAGAAAACAGTAACAATAATTTTCGTTGTATTCCAATGTTGCACGCTTCACCCTCTCCTCATCTTGGAAGGATGAGTCTGTAGAAAATACTTCAGACTATCGTCTTTTCTCGATGATCTGTCGTGCTTGATTCACTTGATGTAGTGTATTATAAGTAATTACCGCTATTCTATCGAGCGAGACCCTTGGAATCGAATTTACTAAAAAAAAATCGATCCTTGGAATAACGTGTCGAAGATAAATCCCGACAGAGATAAAAAATTGGCAAACTTTTTTTGTAGTAATCATGAAATTGTACCACTCATTCGCAGAGTGATTCTCCGACGATCTCATTCGTGAGAAAAATTCGCTGCAATCATAAATTAGGCAACGCTCATTTATTAAAATTTAAATAAATGTGGTAAATTATAAGCTTTTCACTTATTAGTAACCACGCCGAACGATGATCGTAGCTGAGAAATCATAGCGATGCGAGCGAATACGTTGAGACAGTACACGTACAATGATTCACCGCTATCCTGCCGAGTGAGTCCATTCGCCGAAGCGTATGACGCTCGGTATAGTAATACTACTACGTAGTATATGCTACGTATATGTATGTGAGCAGTGCAGCCAGATCGCGCGCAAAAGTTACCCCCTCTCTAGTCTCTTGCGCGCCCATCACACAATCATAGTAGCGCGTGTCCGTGAGCGAGCGACACTCGGACGACTTCGGGAAGAGCCGAGCGCCACCGAAGTTCCCCGACCGCGCCTTCGGCAGCTACACCAATACATGGACGCTGAGCACGTTCATGTGCGGCCAAGCCGAAACGAAGGATTCGAGGGAAAAAGCAATCTGAGCACGACTCGCGCGTGACGTCACCCGACGGCACGAGCGAGGCTTTTAGATGATTTCAATGCTTATTTAGCTTTTGATTCTCTGCATTATTAATGTATACAAAAAAATGTATCGCACACTCTCATCGCTTATTTTTTTCAGTTTATACGTTAATTTAAATATAACAATAAATCTAAATTACAACTTATTTATCTTCTAAAATATTGTTTACGCTTTACTCACACCCGTCCTTATGCCAAATGAATTATAATTCATAAAAGTAAGCGGAAATATATTTATATTCGTATTATTATATTAATTCTCATAGCTCTCATATGAAAACTCTCATATGAAAAACACCAAAAAAAAACTTCAAAACCTTAGATTTCAACGAACCAAGAACATACATCTTCATATTTTCAATCATGACGAATTTTTAAGAACAATATCATCACAAACACATCTGAACCAAAACAATATACATCACCTAAATTATCAAAACATAAATCAAACAACACAAAATCACAACATATTATACTCAACTCTTACTAATAGACAACAGGATACAAATAATAATCTTTCCACTGATCCTCTGAATAATATAAATTCGACAATCACATTAAATAAAACGAAAGAATGGCTTATAAATCTCTCCAACATTGATATTCCGCGACACATTTCCACATTCTTGTCTCTAGGTGAAAAGTTTTGGTTTCCTTACCTCAAACTCTCAAACATAAAAACTCATATCCACAAATCAATCTCCGAACTTGAATCTAATTAGATTTTTTACTCGACAAACCTAGACAACTCGAAATTAGAACCAGATTCATTAAAATCTTAAACAAAATAAATATTCCAACCTCATTTTCCAACACTAATCAAATTATAAAACACACGTCCTCATTCTTAAAAAACAACCCTCAACTTTTAGTTACACGAGCTGACAAAGGAAATTCAACAGTCATTCTTAACAAATCAGATTACATTACAAAAACTCATAATTTGCTCGCAGATTCCTCAACTTACAAATTAACAAATAGAAATCCCATCAACACTCTACAAAAAGGCATTAACAATAAATAGTCCAACACATAAACTAGCTGAATTTATACAATGTAAACTTTCTAAATTAATCAATACGACTAATTCACACATCAAAGATAGTTTCCACCTAAAACATTCACTTTCTAACATCTCAATTCCACTGAACTACAAATTGGTCTCGTTTGCTGTTGTTTCTCTCTATACCAACATCCCATTACAACTTGTTATTCAAAGCCTTAAAAAAATATCAAATCTATTTTCAAAAACATTTCCTTTAAACGAAATAATTAAAGCCATAGAATACATCATGATCTCAACTTTCTTTACATTTCAAAATAAAATTTACCAACAAATCTCAGGGTTACCAATGGGCTCACCTCTGGCTCCAATACTATCTAACATCGTCATGATTGATCTTGAAACAAATTGCCTGGAAAAATTAAAATATTCGTTACCACTATATAAAATATATGTTGATGATATTATTATTGCTCTACCAACAGACAAAATTGAATCCACCAAAAAGATTTTTAACTCATATAACTCAAAATTACAATTTACATCAGAAAATGAAGTAGATAAAAAAATCCCGTTTCTTGATATACTTTGAATCCATAAACAAAATTCAATTATCACAAATTCGTATAGGAAACCAACCTGGTCAGGCAGATTCATAAATTTCTTTTCACACCACCCACTTTCCCAAAAAAGCCATAATTTACATGCTAGTTGACAGAGCAATAAAATTATCTCATCCTTCATTTCACAAAGAGAACCTCAAACTTATTAGTAACACGATGACACAAAATTGCTATCCGATCTCTTTCACAGAAGAAATAATAAAACATCGGCTTTCCACAATCAACAATCAAAAAAAGAATAACAACAATTTTGATTCTTCCAGACTAATAAATGTTCCTTACACAAAAAAAAACATCCATCATCAACTAATTCGTCTTTTCCAACAATACAACATAAGAGTATTTACAAACAATAAACTCCATCACAATAGGCTCCATCAAAGACAAAATAAATAACAACCAAAAATCCAACATAGTTTACAAAATCGATTGTAAGGATTGCAATGCCACATACATCGGCTAAACCAAAAGATACCTTCAAACCAGAATAAAAGAACATAAAAATAGCCTTAAACATACTACCACAATACACACAGCCTTAGCATAACATGCAATAGAACACAAACATGACTTTCAATTCGACAATGTAAACATTTTAAACAATGAAAATTGGCTCAAAAAAGACTAATCCTAGAAATGATCCAAATTAAGGCACACTTCAACGCCATAAATTTTAGAACTGACATACAATAACTAAGCTCGATCTATAACTCTATTATATAACTATTAAAATATTTTACAATACTTTACTTGACATAACAATTTTAAAATTATTGACACTACAATTTAATTTTAAATACTCTTAACATGACGCACCAATTTTATTTCTCTTGACACGTCACTGCCAAAAGGATCTTTCTCCCCCGATTCGCAAAATAAAGACTCTAATAAGCTTCACGAAATTAAGACACCACTCAGTTTCCCTCAAACTCTCCGTGATCACACAACTCAATATGTAACTGAGAAATGTAAATTTCGAGTTTTTGTTTATTTTGGAAGAAAATTTTTTAAATCTTAAACTCAATAGGTAATCATCACAGTCATTTGATACTTGATTAAAATTTCTTTTAAATCAATCACGTACATTAAATTTTCACAAATAAAACACAAAACTTTCTTATAGTTATTAATCTCTTACAGATGATAAAAATCGCAAAAAAACGATAAATTCTTCCATCTATTGAGTATACTCCAGCAAAACAGTATTTACTTCCACAAATACTGTCTTCTGAAATAACCTTCCAAATATAAGCAAAAGCTAGAAACATCAACAACATCGAGGTTAGTCGTTTCTCATATTTCATTTCTTTATAACTCCATAGTATAATAAACCACACTCTCACGCATCACCCATTTCAAACACCGATGAATAAGAAGAATTAACGCAATACAGGAACTTATGCATATCAAATCAATGTAGTTATAACCAAAACAGAATTAACATAACAGTTATACAAAACGACACAACAATTTTATAACACAATCATAACATAAAAAATTCGTGTATTTAATTCCTTCAAACTTGATTTGTAAAATTTGTGTATCAAAATTTATAGAAAAAAATATAATTTCTGAAGAGGACCCGAACCAAAGGGTCGAAACGTAAGAAAGCATAATTTATTTCCATCGCTGACCTTGGAAAACCTCTATTGGCCGGACTGAAGCCGAATCTTCAACTAGCAACTTGTCATCAACACGGCTGCACACATCTTTGACTCATTAATTCTCATACTTTCATCAAACGATTAAGCATTATCCCCAAAAACAAGCCAATCATCCATCCGGCCGCGAATCGTCAGTACCAGAAGGTGCACATATTCTACAAACGATGAGATGGTCTCGTTGGTAGCGTTCCCGGCTTCGGTCCGCAGGGGCGCGGGACGTTCCCCGCGCTCAGTGCTTTTTTTGAAATTATTATTACTATTAATTCTTATTTGATTATTTTTGTTAGTTATCATTATTATTTTCATTAGTTATCTTTTAGTGTCGGAAAATTTATCGAGCACTCCGACCGCTTATTTTATTAGTTTGTACGATAATTTAAATGTGATAATAATTCTAAATTTCAACTTATTTAACTTCTAAAAATTGTTTGCGCTTTACTCACACCCGTCCCTATGCCAAATAAATTGTAATTCACAAAAGTAAGCGGAAATATATTTATATTCGTATTATTATATTCATTCTCATACTTTCATCAAGCGATAAGGCATCATCCCCAAAAACAAGTCAATCATCTATCCGGCCGTGAATCGTAAGTGCCAGAAAGTGCATTTTTAACACAAGCGATAAGATGGTCCCGTTGGTAGCGTTCGTAGCTTAGGGGCGCCGGATCGTTTCCCGCGCTCAGTGCTTTTCTGTTTTTTTTTTAATTATTATTTTCTTTTTGTATGGGGCGAATTGTTTATATGTGCAACACGCTCATTGACAGAACATTATTCTGAAAATAGGAAAACTGCTCATGATATTTTACGATTAAATTTGTTTTGTTCTGTCAATGGTGAGTGTTAACAAATAAACAATTCACCCCATTACAATAAAAAGTACCTGTAAATGTAAAAACATACAAAAATGCCACTTTCTGGCACTTACGATTCGCGGCCGGATAGATGATTGACTTGTTTTTGGGGATAATGCTTTATCGGTTAATGAAAGTTTGAGAATGAATATAATAATACGAATATAAATACATTTCCGCTTACTTTTATGAATTACAATTTATTTGGCATAGGGACGGGTGTGAGTAAAGCATAAACAATTTTTTAGAAGATAAATAAGTTGTAATTTAGATTTATTATTCATTTAAATTAACGTAAAATCAATAAAGTAAGCGGTCGGCGTGCGCGATAAATTTTTCGACACTAAAAGATAACTAGTTAAAATAATAATGATAACTAATAAAAATAACTAATCAAATAAGAATTAATAGTAATAATAAATAAATAAATAAATACTGAGCGCGGAGAACGGTCCCGCGCCCCTGCGGACCGAAGCCAGGAACGCTACCAACGAGACCATCTCATCGCTTGTAGAATATGTGCACTTTCTGGTACTGACGATTTGCGGCCGGATGGATAATTGGCTTGTTTTTGGGGATAATGCTTTACCGCTTGATGAAAGTATCTTGATATAAGTATGGGCCCATTAATTATTTCGTTTAAAGGAAATGTTTTTGAAAATAGATTTGATCTTTTTTGAAGGCTTTGAATAACAAGTTGTAATGGGATGTTGGTATAGAGAGAAACAACATCAAACGAGACCAATTTGTAGTTGAGTGGAATTGAGATGTTAGAAAGTGAACGTTTTAGGTGAAAACTATCTTTGACGTGTGAATTAGTCGTATTGATTAATTTAGAAAGTTTAGATTGTATAAATTCAGCTAGTTTATGCGTTGGACTATTTATTGATCATACTATTGGACGAAGTGGATAATTATTTTTATGAATTTTTGGCAGCCAATAGAGACGAGATAGGTTGAAATTTTCAGCTTTTAAGTATTTGTATTTTGTTTCATCAATGATTTTTAGGATTTTCCATCTGGAGAGAATATTGTTAATGCCTTTTTGTAGAGATTTGATGGGATTTCTATTTGTTAATTTGTAAGTTGAGGAATCTACGAGTAAATTATGAGTTTTTGTAATGTAATCTGATTTGTTAAGAATGACCGTTGAATTTCCTTTGTCAGCTCGTATAACTAAAAGTGAGGATTGTTTTTTAAGAATGAGGACGTGTGTTTTATAATTTGATTAGTGTTGGAAAATGATGTTGGAATATTTATTTTGTTTAAGATTTTAGTGAATCTGGTTCTAATTTCGGTTTGTCTAGGTTTGTCGAACAAAAATCTAATTTGGACTCAAGTTCGGAGATTGATTTGCGGATATGAATTTTTATGTTTGAGAGTTTGAGGTAAGGAAAACAAAACTTTTCACCTAGAGACAAGAATGTGGAAATGTATAGCGGAATATCAATGTTGGAGAGATTTATAAGCCATTCTTTCGTTTTATTTAATGCGATTGTCGAATTTATATTATTCAGAGGATCAGTGGAAAGATTATTATTTGTGTCCTGTTGTCTATTAGTAAGGGTTGAGTATAAGATGTTGTGATTTTGTGTTGTTTGATTTCTGTTTTGATAATTTAGGTGATGTATATTGTTTTGGTTCAGATGTGTTTGTGATGATATTGTTCTTCAAAATTCGTCATGATTGAAAATGTGAAGATGTATGTTCTTGGTTCGTTGAAATCTAAGGTTTAGAAGTTTTTTTTTCACACGAGAGTTTTTTATATGAGAGTTTTCATATGAGAGCTATGAGAATTAATATAATAATACGAATATAAATATATTTCCGCTTACTTTTATGAATTATAATTTATTTGGCATAAGGACGGGTGCGAGTAAAGCGTAAACAATATTTTAGAAGATAAATAAGTTGTAATTTAGATTTATTATTATATTTAAATTAACGTATAAACTGAAAAAATAAGCGATGGGAGTGTGCGATACATTTTTTGCATATTAATAACGCAGAGAAACAAGAGCCAAATAAGCTTTGAAATCATCTAAAAGCCTCGCTCGTGCCGGCGGGTGACGTCACGCGCGAGTCGTGCTCAGATTGCTTTTTCCCTCGAATCCTTCGTTTCGGCTTGGCCGCACATGAACGTGCTCAGCGTCCATGTATTGGTGTAGCTGCCGAATACGCGGTCGGGAAACTTCGGTGGCGCTCGGCTCTTCCCGAAGACGTCCAAGCGTCGCTCGCTCACGGACATGCGCTATTATGATTGTATGATGGGCGCGCAAGAGACTAGAGAGGGGGTAACTTTTGCGCGCGATCTGACTGCACTGTATGTGAGTGTCGGTTGGCACACATACATATACGTGTGTGTTTTCGTTGCGACCGAACCACGCGTGACCTTTTTCCGCGCTGCGGTCGGAACGAATTCACACGTACATACACACACACATGGGCGCCAAAGCTCAGCGATCGGCAGTTGTCGCGCCTCGACTCGTCGCCCGAAAAGTCGAGGCTTCGAGGCCGAATCGCGTGCGTGGCGCCATCCGTCGGTAGTGACTCGCAGCTCAAAACTGCACAATTGTCACTACCGACGTATCGAGGGGCCGCGTCGAAATTTTCCAGCGTATTCGTCATTCCCTTAATTCCAGAAGATTCCCGTCAGCGCTAGGTGTCCTGCCGTCTGATAACATTCGCCGCAACCTACTTAGAAGACCGTGCCATACCTCGGTTATTTTTAAAGATTAATTTTAAAAAATACCACGTAACAGCCAAAAGTAGTGATGAAACCTATCCTAAGTCTCAACAAACGTGAAGAAATCTCTCTTTAAAAAAATCATGAAAATCAGCAAAATTTTCCTCGCTTAAAGGTCTCTCCACCCTTAATGAGCGTCAACCTCCTGAGGCCCAGGATGGGGAAGGCTAAATTGAAAATAGATTGTTATATTAGAACGAAATTATTTAGTCATAAGACCCATACACCAAAATATTAATATTTCCGTAACGAAAAAGTATTTAGGCTTCAGGCACCATTATTGTCTAGCAACTTGAAAAAATTCTTTAAGTAGTTCAAATTTTATTATCTACAGTCCTTTCTGAGTGCGTCTGTAAAAACCGTGAAATGGTACTGATAAAATTAGCCCAGTTTTATAAATGACTAGGAGTAGGTATGCTCGGGGAGCGCGGTCGAGACGTATCAACGTTGAATGCGATTTTCTTAAAACAATGCTTTTCAAACGGGCAACCACGATGTGGAGTTAAGCAGTGCTGTGCATGGACAATACTCGGAGCGGTGACCGTTTAGCCGTGCACCGGTTGGCTTATCAACCGGTGAGCAGAAGGCCATTACTGATGAAACCGTGGGTGTAGATACGTGAGTAAAAATCTATGCACCAGAGAATCAGAGAAATATGGGGCTGTTTATACCGGTACGGGTTTTAAACAGTTTCCCCGTGTCCTCGGCAAATGTGGTACGGTGTACCTTAACCCTTTGCGGCATAGTGTAACACTGGTGTTACACCTAAATCAGTTCAGATCTTGACGATTCAAAAGTGTTTTTTACTTAAATATGGCGGTTGTAAATACGTTCCAAGATTCCTTCAATAACTTCAATAACTACTAAAATATACCTTCACTAACTACTAAAATATACTTCAATAATTTCACTTCAATAACTACTACAATATACCTATTACATTTTTATTTTCCACGTAGCGGGTGTCATCGATAAATAAAGTGCCAAAAAAAAAAAACGTTCACGTAAAGAAACATGTATGCTTCAAAGGGTTAAGACGGCTGTGGACGCAACGGAAGTTAGGTTAGATTAGCGGGTGGGGAGTAATAGGAAAGGGTTTCACTGTGAAAGGTAATACGTAAAAACACGAAAAGGTACGTTGGAATTCAGGAAATTATAAGTAAAATAATACGATATGTACAATTCAGTAGAATGTTTTTCAACGTTGTTAGCAGAAATGAGTCGAAATTTGTTGAAGGGTCAAGAAACATGTGTAATTATTTTCGTAGTGTTTTAAAAGTTATTCCATAACAGAGCTCAATACAACAATATTTCCTTACTACTTTTTAGCGGGTGTTCTTATATAGATTCAGGGGTCCCAAAACGTAGGAGAAACCCCTTAAAATATTTGTCTCGGTAAATGGGTTAAACATAAGTGTGAAACTGATGTCCCTCACAATTAAAAACTTCGAACTTAGTTTAGAAATGAAGTACTTGTACTAGGGCATTGGGTCATGGGTTCAACCGGATCATTTGAAAACAGGGTTTGTACGAGTTCATTATATTATTGTAAAAATAGGATGCGGCATTTCAAGGGTTCATTGTTGTTCCAATTAGCTCGCAATAAATACGTACAGGCTTCTTTTTAGGAAAAAGAATATCACTGGAAAAAATATGCATACACCATTAGGATGCATAATTCACAGGGGGATGCATATTATTTTTAGGATGTACATTATTGAATATATTACTGAACATACATACGTTCAGTATTTTTTAACTTCCAGCTGTACAGGGTTCCCTCTTGATACATACCCCATACTCCAGTGTATATCCTCTATTCTAGTTTATATCCCCTACTTCATCTTTACTACTATCTCTGATATTTATCTTTTCAGGGCTATCTTGTTCAGTTTGAACACGAGAGTTAATGGTATTTTGCTTACATCTCTATCGTGGTTATTCTTCTTCCCTATAAAACTAGACCATTCAGAACACAGCAACATTTTTCGATTGTGAACATTTTCCCGAATCGCTTTCACCTTTTTCAGCGAGCTGCCTCGTTCGAATAGATTAGATACGTAATAAACGCTGATTATAGCTTCGGCCGCCATAAATATTCAAATTTAAAAAAAATCCCCGCCTATTTCGTTACGGAGCGTTACTTGCAAATTACCTCGCCATTATTTTTTCTCTTTAGATCAGTGAGAACGATGCGTTCTGATATAATCGGACGCAGCAGTCTACACAATAAGGATCGGGCATCACTTGAGTAAGTTCGGTTGATCTGTCAATGGGATTTGGCTGCCTCAGATGTGGTGGCAAACTCACTGGCAACATCACCTGATTATACTACGCGTCTCGTTCTCGATCACCAACTGGAGTAACGCTTGTCATGCCAAACTTCACTATGGTCCAGACCTTTTTAAAGATAACTAGTGGCGTTTCTGCGTGTTGCTGTGGTCACGCTGCGCTTTGACTTATCTTTGCAGTGTTTCGTTGTGCGAACAACCAAACACGTATAGAGTATCTCACTGAAGAGATAAAGTAATTGAAAACTAAAAAAAAAAACAGTAAGAAAAACATGCCGAAAGATGAGAAAAGAAACCGTTCTTGCTCGAGATCGAGAGGAAAAAAGATGGGAGACAATGATACATAAATTTCAACAACAACTGGATACCCTCCAAACTGCAGTGCTGCAATTGGTAAGAAAACGGCCGGATGAATGTCGAACGTCGCTCCATGGGTCGATTTCTTAAGAATTCGACTTTCGAGTAAGGTAAGCGTATGAACGTGAAAAAATCTCAACACGAGATGCGCACGCCGAGTTAACATAATGTCACGGGTCACACGAAGGTGAGAAGTTCTCTCGACTGCCCACACGACAGGCTGAGCAGAAAAAGCTTGAAAAAAATCAAATGAGAATTTGTCAAGGCATTATTTTATGCCGATTTCTGTTTTTTCAAATGCATGAACAGACGATCTAGAACCAGAGAAAGAAAACTCGCAAAGCTAGGTGCATTCATGAGAAATAATCAAAAACCTTAAGTTATTCTCAACTCAAACCTTCCACAGCGAGATGATATTCTCGAAGCTCTCATTAAGGGGCTATACTAGTGTAAAAGCTAAAAATTTGGGTGATTTTCGGGAATTTTTTGAAAGAAAAGTAAGGTAAATGTCCCAATTATTCAACAGGTCCTAATTATTGAACACTATCTTGTATTTTTATTATTTCTCATTCACCTGCATGCATTTACTTATTTATAAAAATTTCATTACATATATGGAACTTTTAGCTATCGAAATGTGACCTTACTTGTGCAAAAAAAGATTTAATTAAAAGAGAAAAAAATTATTTAATCAGCAACGGTGACCCGATTTGACGTATCGTGGTAACTGCTTATCGTTTTTGCTAAGACGTTTTGCTTACGCTGCATGCGTAAGGGCATAAAAAATTCAAAAACTGACGCATCTCAAAAAGTAAAGGCGTTTCAGGTTCCTCAGAAAATTTCTTACAAATAACAATTAATTTTTTTTTAATTAATTATTTGTTAAATAATACGGTGTTCGATCATTGGGACATAGAAAATGCAGCGTGTCCCAATTATTGAACACTCGAATTCTCCAAGATGGTCATTAAAGCCATCTTGGCTTTAATGACCATCAAAACATCAAAACATCCCATCATCTCCCCTGTCTCAAAACATCGAGACAGTTAACGTGTGACAGATCGTGTGAATCGGATTTAATCAAACAAAAACTGTAAGTTCCTGAATAAACTTGCCTTTATTCTTTTAATAATAACTCTAAGATCGTCATGTATATTTTTTATTTGTATTTTCGTGCAATAAACATAAAAAGAAAAGTAAAATGAGAATATAACCTAAATGAAACCTATAAAACGAATGTAATGATCTGTATTTTTTGCTCTCCGATATTTCAGGGAGCCAAGCTGCGACAAAATCAAACAAAAACAGAACATAAAAACGAGGAAGCTGAAAAGAAATATAAAATAAATTTCGAGTTGAAAAGCAAAAATAAACCACATGCGAATGAACCAAAAACCTGTCAAAAGAGACAAAATATATATTTTTGTATTTTGACATAATTAATAAAATATTATTTAAGTGTTTCATTTTTCTTTTATTTCTTAATATTGTACCCAAAATAATATTTTCAGAACGGAAAAAGAATTTTCGAGAGTGTTCGATATCTGAAACATGCCTGTTCAATACTAGGGACATAGGCACTTCCAGTGTTCAATAATTGGGACATTTGCATGCTTCACATTGTTATTCTTTTTTTTCTTTTGAAATCATTTTAAAATAATTTAAAGGGTGATTTTTCGAAAGTAAAAATATCAAAATATCATTTGAACATGAAAGCGATGGTTTTTTTTTATGTTATATTTTTTTCTCACCGAAGTCAATCCCCCAGATCCTTAGCTGGTCAATAATTGGAATATTTACCTTACTCAATTAAACGTTTCGGAAAATTAAAAATATATTTGGCTAAATTTGACCTACATTACATAATTTTTTCATAGAAAAATATTGAGAACCAAGCGACTTATGCGCTGCCTTCAGGGGCGCCAAAAAAAAGTTCCTCCACTGCTGATATGATTACGGCCGATTGAGTAGCTGCAACTACTCAAGGCTTTTCTTGATAAGGCTTTTCTTGCCTTATAGGCAAGAAAACATACTTTTTTCATAACTACGCAATTTTAGATAACTGCGCCTTGGCATTGAAAAAAATTTGAAATGGCATTGAAACAAAATGACGTTTTTGAAATGGCATTGAAAAAAAACGACCATTTTATAAATGGTCGTTTTTTCAATGCCAAATCGTCAATTTTCATCCACTCAAAAATATCCTACGTCATTGTAGAGTAAATATATCAAAGAGTACTCAGTTCAAATTTCACGTCAATCGGATACTCTAATCGGTAACTCTTTTAGTTACAAAGTCAGCAAATTCGAAAAATTTCATTTCGAGAAAAACGCGTTTAAAGACTTAACTATCGATTTTTGCAAGATAAAATCACATTGATATAAATTATATAAATGATAATGATATTCTTGAAAGGATAAACTGGCGAAAAAGGCAAAGAAAATCGATTTTTTGAGTGTCACACTGGTATAGCCCCTTAACGATCCTGCCGATGCGGAAGATGCACCACTACGTATAAATGCGGAGTCAAGTAAAAAAAATGTATTCAATGGATGGCAAAGGGTCTCTCGCAAAAAAAGCTAGGCGGTAGTAGCACTACCCGAGTGGAAAACGTAACTCATCACCGCCTAGCCACAAGCTAGTAAAGTGATGTTTCGAATCGCCATTAGCTGGCCGTCTTAGCGATTGACTACCCAGCCTTGTAACGCTTTGGTCCTCTAGTAACTGAATACAAAAAATGAGATGGTGACTAGATAGAAAGGAATACCCGAGGGCTGTATTATATTTCTGATCTAGCCATGATATAGTTTTTTCAGCTAGCGACTGGGAACAAAAAAATAGGTGGTGATTAGATAAAAAAAAAATTGCGTCTTTATATTTATATTTTCGTGATTTTATTTCCCCATTATTTACATCATTGGACCCTTTCACGATATTCTTCGTCGTTCATTAATTGAGGTTATGGTATTTGCGCTGTAAATATATTAATGGTTCAATTTTAAATTATCTCAGACAAACGCTTACGCCGTAACGTGGTTTCGATCCCGGGACCTCTGGATGATGAGTTGAGACGTTGTCCACTGAGCCAATTCTACTTGTTTAATTTCTGAATGTTCTAATCGTCTACACATGTTACACGACACAATGTCAGATTATTGAAAAATGGGTGGACTAACGAATGTAAATAACATTATCGAAACAACGACTCAATTGCATTCGCATTGAGAGCGATAATCGCATCGAATTACATAACCTTAAATTGTATTTATCCGATCATTTATTTCGGCCAACGCGGCCGCAGTTGGGAAGTGTTGGATAGGTCATCGCGAGATACCGACTTGAGGATTTTATTCATTCGCAAAGTCATCTGTAACTCAAGTTGCTTAACCAACTATGAGGCAGTCGCTCGGTGGAACTACACGTATTCACATAACCACACTTTGTCATTTGTGACCAAGATCGGCTGAGCTGTGACTAGCCAAGGGGTGCACAGCAGCAGTTGGCTGGCTAGGTAATGGCGAGATACCTACTTCAGAATTTTTGCATTCGCAACGCCATCTGTAACTCAAGTTGCTTAGTCAGCCATGAGCCAATCGCTCGATAGAAGTACATGTAGTCACATAACCACACTTTATCATTCGTGACCAACCTCAACTGGGCAGTGACTAGCCAAGGAGTGCACATCCGCATAGCTGGCTAGGTCATGGCGAGATACTTACTTGCAAGTAGATATTTCGCCATGAAAATGCTTGCATTCGCAACGCTATCTGTAATTCAAGTTGCTTAGCCAGCCATGAGCCAATCGCTCGATGGAACTACATGTAGTCACAACCTCACTTTGTAATTTGTGACCAAGATCGGCTGGGCATTGACTAGCCAAGGGGCTCATAGCCGCAGTTAGCTAGTGTTATCATGGCGTCATGCCCACTTGAGAATTTTTTTCCTTTTGCAAAGCCATCGAAAACTCAAGTTGGCTAGCCAGCCATAAGTCATTCGCTCGATGGAACTACACGTTGTCTCATAACCTTACTTTGTCATTTGTGACCAAGATCAGCTGAGCAGTGACTAGACAATGGCTGGATAACAAAACATACACAATATTACTAGCTCATAGAGAGCCAACCATTGGTCAGCTCGTATGAGCTCAATTGGGCGAGCTATTTACTAGGTCGTAACTCAGACAGGCTAGAACAATTTCTACTCGAGTACTAGCTAGCGCTATCGTGGTGATCGAACTTCCGAAAGGCGGGTTTGACGAGGAAACATTCTTCAAATATCTTTGTGATGCAGGAAAACCCCCAGTAGATGTATGCGACCAGCAATCTATCGCTCGAAGATATTTCGGAACTTCTTTGCTGAGTAAATCGCTGAAACTATAGTACTAGCGCTATCGCTAGTAGCATTGGAGAAGCGCTATAGTGGTGATCGAACCTCGTAAAGATGGGATCGACGAGGAGATCTTCAAATATCTTTGTGATGCAGGAAAACTCCTTGCAAATGTATACCACCAGCAGTCTATCGCAAGAAGATATCTCGTAACTTCTTTGCTGAGTAAATCGCTCAAACTATAGTGCTAGCACTAGTGCTAGTAGCACTGGGCGCAATGCTATAGTGGTGATCGAACCTCCGAAAGGTGGGATCAATAAGAAAATCTTCTTCAAATATCTTCGTGATGCAGGAAAACTCTTGGCAGATGTATACCACCAGCAATCTATCGCAAGAAGATATTTCGTTACTCATTAGCTGAGTAAATCGCTCAAACGATGGTACTAGCACTAGTGCGAGTAGCATTGGGCGACCTCCGTAAAGCTAGCAGAGCAAAGTCCCCAAAGTGGATTTAATTGGTATCAAAATTTTGTGCTTTTTACGTGCTAATTTTGTGCTCCATTTAAAATGTTTGTGCTCTTGTCGTTTAGCGGGAAATTAGAAAACAAAAGTACTCTGTTGGCTTACCATCAAGCTAGCAGAGAACTTAATGATCTTTGCCATATCTAAGAATGAAACTACGTAACATTTATGTGTTTTTTATGTGCTTTCCGAATATCGAACAGCCAAACCCCTATTTTTTTCGCCCAATATAGACCCTCAAAAACCCTCGAATAGGAGCATATACCATTTTTTTTGGATATTCTGAAATGGAAGTATATCATATTTATGTGCTTTTTATGTGCTCTACGAATATCCAAGAGCCAAACCGCTAAAACGCAAATTTCTCCCAAAACCACCCCTACAAGACACAAGCTACCCGCCAATACGAGTATTGGTTATTTTTTCGATATCGCAAAATCAAAGCAGTCCACATTTATGCGCTTTTTATGTGCTTTACGAATATCCGAAAGCCAAACCGCTAAAACGCAAATTTCTCCCAAAACCACCCCTACAAGACACAAGCTACCCGCCAATACGAGTATTGGTTGTTTTTTCGATATCGCAAAATCAAAGCAGTCCACATGTATGTGCTTTTTATGTGCTCTACGAATATCCATGAGCCAAACCGCTAAAATAAGAATTTCTCCCGAAACCACCTCTGCAAGACCTAAACTACCCGCCAATACGAGTATTGGCTATTTTTTCGATATCGCTAAAACAAAGTAGTCCACGTTTATGTGCTTTTTAGGTGCTCTATGAATATCGGCGGGTATTGGCGTAATATACGAACGAGTATTGGCGGGTAGTTTGGGTCTTGTAAAGGTGGTTTTGGAAGAAATGTTCGTTTTAGCGGTTTGGCCCTGGGATATTCGTAGAGCACGTAAAAAGCACATAAATGTGGACTACTTTGATTTTGCGATACCGAAAAAATAGCCGATACTTGTAGAGGTGGGTAGCTTGGGTCTTGAAGGGGTGGTTTTGGGAGAAATGTTTGTTTTAGCGGTTTGGCTCTTGGATATTCGTAGAGCACGTAAAAAGCACATAAATGTGGATTACTTTGATTTAGCGATATCGAAAAAATAGCAAATACTCGTATTGGCGGGTAGTTTGGGCCTTGTAGAGGTGGTTTTGGGAGAAATTTTCGTTTCAGCGGTTTGGCTCATAGATATTCGTAGAGCGCATAAAAAGCACATAAATGTTAACTACTTTGATTGTGAGATATCGAAAAAATAGCCAATACTCGTATTTTCGGGTAGCTTGGGTCTCGTACCGGTGGTTTTGGGAGAAATTTTCGTTTTAAGCGGTTTGGCTCTTGGATATTCGTAGAACACATAAAAAGCACATGAATATGATATATTTTCATTTCAGAATATACAAAAAATCGTATATGCTCGTATTGGGGGGTTTTTTGCGGGTCTATATCGGGCGAAAAAAATAGGGATTTGGCTCTTCGATATTCGTAAAGCACATAAATATCACGTAGTTTCATTCTTCGATATCGCAAAGATCATTGAGTGTTCTGCTAGCTTGATGTTGAGCCAACAGAGCACTTTTGATTTCTAATTCCCCGAGAAACAACAAGAGCACAAACAATTTTAATGGAGCACAAAATTAGCACATAAATATGGACTACGAGTACGTTGATATTGCGATGTCGAAAAAATAGCCAATACTCGTATTGGCGGGTAGCTTGGGTCGTGTAGAGGTCGTTTTGGGAGAAATATTCGTTTCAGCGGTTTGGCTCTTGGATATTCGTAGAGCACATAAAAAGCATATAAATGTGGACTACTTTGATTTAGTGATATCGAAAAGATAGCCAATACACGTATTGGCGGGTAGTTTGTGTCTTGTAGAGGCGGTTTTGGGAGAAATGTTCATTTTAGCGGTTTGGCTCTTGGATTTTCATAGAGTACATAAAAAGCACATAAATGTGGACTACTTTGATTTTGCGATATCGAAAAAATAACTAATACTCGTATTGGCGGGTAGATTGGGTCTTGTAGGGGTGGTTTTGGGAGAAATTTGCGTTTTAGCGGTTTGGCTCTTGGATATTCGTAGCGCACATAAAAAGCACATAAATGTGGACTACTTTAATTTAGCAATATCGCAGAAATAGCCAATACTCGTATTGGCGGGTCGTTTGGGTCTTGTAGAGGTGGTTTTGGGAGAAATTCTTGTTTTAGCGGTTTGGCTCATGGATATTCGTGGAGCACATAAAAGCACATAATTGTGGACTGCTTTGATTTTGCGATATCGAAAAAATAACCAATACTCGTATTGGCGGGTAGCTTGGGTCTTGTAGGGGTGGTTATGGGAGAAATTTGCGTTTTAGCGGTTTGGCTCGTGGATATTCGTAGAGCACATAAAAAGCACATAAATTTTGACTGCTTTGATTTTGCGATATCGAAAAAATAACTAATACTCGTATTGGCGGGTAGATTGGGTCTTGTAGGGGTGGTTTTGGGAGAAATTTGCGTTTTAGCGGTTTGGCTCTTGGATATTCGTAGCGCACATAAAAAGCACATAAATGTGGACTACTTTAATTTAGCAATATCGCAGAAATAGCCAATACTCGTATTGGCGGGTCGTTTGGGTCTTGTAGAGGTGGTTTTGGGAGAAATTCTTGTTTTAGCGGTTTGGCTCATGGATATTCGTGGAGCACATAAAAGCACATAATTGTGGACTGCTTTGATTTTGCGATATCGAAAAAATAACCAATACTCGTATTGGCGGGTAGCTTGGGTCTTGTAGGGGAGGTTTTGGGAGAAATTTGCGTTTTAGAGGTTTGGCTCGTGAGAGCACATAAATGTGGATTGCTTTGATTTTGCGATATCGACAAAATAGCCAATACTCATATTTGCGGGTAGCTTGGGTCTTGTAGGGTTGGTTTCGGGAGAAATTTTCGCTTTAGCGGTTCGGCTCTTGGATATTCGTGGAGGACATAAAAAGCACATAAATGTGTACTACTTTGACGTAGCAATATCGAAAAAATAGCCAACACGCGTATTGGCGGGTACTTTGGCTCTTGTAGAGGTGGTTTTGGGAGAAATTCTTGTTTTAGCGGTTTGACTCATGGATATTCGTAGAGCACATAAAAAGCTCATAAATGTGGACTGCTTTGATTTTGCGATGTCGAAAAAATAAGCAATATTCGTACTAGTAGGTAGCTTGGGTCTTGTAAGGGTGGTTTTGGGAGAAAATTGCGTTTTAGCGGTTTGGCTCTTGGATATTCGTAGAGCACATAAAAAGCACATAAATGTGATGTATTTTCATATCAAAATATCCAAAAAAATCGTATATGCTCTTATTGGAGGGTCTTTTAAGGGTCGATATCGGCCGAAAAAAGAAAAATAGGGGTTTGGCTGTTCGATATTCGCAAACCACATAAATATCACGTAGTTTCATTCTTAGATATGGCAAAGATCATTAAGTGCTCTGCTAGCTTGATGTTAAACCAACAGAGCACTTTTGTTTTCTAATCTCCCGCTAAACGACAAGAGCACAACAATTTTAAATGGAGCACAAAATTAGCACATAAAAAGCACAAAATTTTGATACCAATTAAATCCACTTTGGGGACTTTGTTCTGCTAGCTTTATGGAGGTCATTGGGCACAACGCTATAGTGGTGATCGAACCTCCGAACGATGGGGTCGACGAGCAAATCTTCTTCAAATATCATTGTGAGGCCGAAAACCTCTTAGCAGATATATACCACCAGCAATCCATCGCAAGGTTTTTCGTACCTCCATTGCTGAGTATGGATCGCTCAAACAAACAATCGAAGCAACGCTTCCTGACAGGTGGTTGTATGGCGGAAAACTTAACGAATAAGTCGCAAAGGCGAAGGCGGTGGAAAAAGCGTGTGCGCAAATTAAACCGTTAAAGATGCAGGGAAAAAAATACTCTCCAAAAACCATTGCGCCAGGGAAACTTCAGGCACCCATCTGCCACGTAAAGACAGGTGGGTGGCTAAAGAAGACCGATGATGCGATTCAAACTTCGCAACCAGCAGGCGCCATCCAATCCGTCAAAAATGCGTACACGGCCGAACGAATTGTCCAAAAAATAAATAATTCAGGTACGTACCTTAACGAGATGATTTTCAAAAAATTCCCCGCAATGAGGAAAGGTTACAACCGATAAACTTAATTTTCAATTAACAACCGGATATGAAATCCCGTTCGAGGAGTATCCTACAAATAAAAAGCGAATAATCAGTCAAACTTGGAATAAAGCCGTAAGCACTAATATCCAAAATAAAATGAATAAGCTCACCTATATACCGGAGAATGCAATCAAGAATGTGAGAGTGCTCAACTCAATTCATTTCACCTTTTTTTCGAGTACCTAAACCAGATTGTTGCAAGCGATTCATATTAAGTGAAAAATATTTGAACTCTTATATTGACGCATCACATTTAAAATGTAGGACATCAGGTCCGCGAAGGCACTCCCGAGTAGAAATTGTTCTAGCCTGTCTGAGTTACGACCTAGTACCTGGCTCGCCCAATTGAGTTCATACGAATTGACCAATGGTTGGTTCGCTATAAGCTAGTAATATTGCGAATGTTTTGTTATCCTTGTCTAGTCTCCTTGTCTAGTCACTGCCCAGCTGATCTTGGTCACAAATGACAAAGTGAGGTTATGTGACCACGTATAGTTCCGTCGAGCGAATGGCTCATGGCTGACTAGTTAACTTGAGTTTTAGATGGCTTTGCAAAAGAAAATATTCTCAAGTGGGCATGACGCCATGACCTAGCCAGCACTAGCTAACTGTGGCTATGCGCCCCTTGGCTAGTCACTGCCCAGCCGAGCTTTATCACGAATAATAAAGTGTGGTTATGTGACTACGTGTAGTTCTATTGAGCGATTGGCTCATGGCTGGCTAAGCAACTTGAGTTACAGATGGCGTTACGAATGCAAGCATTCTCATGGCGAGATACCTACTTGCAAATAGGCATCTCGCCATGACCCAGCCAGCTATGGCGACTGTGCACCCCTTGGCTAGTCACTGCCCAGCCGATCTTGGTCACAAATGACAAAGTGTGGTTATGTGAATACATGTAGTTCCATCGAGCGACTGGTTTATGGTTGGTTAACAATTTGAGTTACAGATGACGTTGCAAATGAATAAAATCCTCAAGTCGGTATATCGCGATGACCTAGCCAACACTTCCCAACTGCGGCCGCACTCGCCGGAATAAATGATCGGACAAATACAATTTAAGGTTATGTAATTCTATGCGATTATCGCTCTCAATGGGAACGCAATTGAGTCATTGATCCCATAATGTTATTTACATTTGTTATTCCACCCATTTTTCAATAATCTGACATTGTGTAGTGTAACATATGTAGACGATAAGAAAATTCAGAAATTGAACAAGTAGAATTGGCTCAGTGGACAACGTCACAACTCACCACCCAGAGGTCCCGGGTTCGAAACCATGTTACGGCACAAGCGTTTGTCAGAGATAATTTAAAACTGAACCATCAATATATTTACAGCGCAAATATCATAACCCCAATTAATGAACAACGAAGAATCTCGTAAAAGGGTCCAATGATGTAAATAATGTGCAAAAAAATTACGAAAATGTAAATATATAGCCGCAAATATTTTTTATCTAATCGCTACCTAATTTTGTGTTCTTAGTCGCTAGCGGAAAAAAACTAGTTCATGGCTAGGTCAGAAATATAATACAGCCGTGGGATATTTATTTCTATCTAGTCACCATCTAACTTTTTTTAGATGGACCTTTACTTTACTAGCTACCCGTGCAGAAATTTTGGCAGGGATACAGCTGGATTCTGACTTGTATCCCGGGCTCCCAGTCGGGATCTAGTCCGATATCGGATCAGATTCGAAGACTAAATGTAAGATCCGTAAACTGGATTTCATTAGGGATCCAGAACCGGATCCTTTAATGACTCTAAATAGATTCTCCATGGAATCATTGAGGAATCTGGGAAGGATCACGGGTGAATACAGGCTGAAATACAATGTCAAAAATGGAATTATGACATGTTAAATTTATTATAAAAATAAATAACATTTATAAAGTTTTGGTGCATTAAACTATCAATAAAAAAAAATTTGTCCAAAGATTCAAATGGCAGATCGCGCTCATCGCGAGATTTTGATGTGAATTAAAAAAAAATTCACATCAAAATCTGTGAACGCAAATGTATTGACAAGGAATTATAAATACAAAAAAATTCACAAAATTAGTTGTGATTTTTTTCGTATTTAAGACAAATTAAAATCAAATTCAAAATGGTTAGATTAAAATTTGCGCCAAAAGTGAGTTCGTACGTATTTTGAGAGAAAACATTGCCTCGAGGCAAAGAAATTTTTGCACATAACTTTTTGTGCGAACATTTCTTTGCCTCAACACAATGTTTTCTCTCAAAATACGTTTACACTTGTGGTGTAAATTTTAATATAACTGTCGTGAATTCGATGTTTATTTTCTTCAACTTGAGGAAATTCACAACTCATTTTGTGATTTTTTTTCATATTTATAATGTAATATTTGAAACTCACAACTTTTTTTGCAAAAATTTCTTTGCCTCGACGAAATGTTTTCTCTCAAAATACGTAAGAACTCACGGTTGGTGTAAATTTTAATCTAATCATTGTGAATTTGATTTCAATTTGTCTTAAATACATGTTTATACCCACCGACATGTCGGTGGGTATAAACAGAGACTTCCCCAAAACCGGTCTCCCGGTTAGAATCCAACTTGCATCAGTATCGGAATATGTGCGACGACGATGGCATAATTTTGAAAATTTTGGCATCACGTGTATTTTCGGTATTACTATGTAATTCCTATCTATAGATAGGAATTACATAGTAAGGCATCACGTGTATTTTCGGTATTACTATGTAATTCCTATCTATAGATAGGAATTTTATAGATAGGAATCTATAGACAGAAATTCCTATCTATAGATACGAATTCCATAGTAATACAGAAAATACACGTGACGCCAAAATTTTCAAAATGGTGCCATCGTCGTCGTACATATGCCGATACTGATGCAAGTTGGATTCTAACCGGGATCCGGTTTTGGGGAATCCATGACAAATCCTGATCGGGATTTCATCGGACATAGGGTATCCCGGTCAAAATTTCTGCACGGGTAGTGGCTAGGCGGTGATGAGTTACGTTTTCCTCTCGGGGAAGTCCTCTGTTATTCCCAGTAAAATATGCGAAATTCTAAGTTTTATCATCAACTCGAAAGATTTTAGTTTGGAGCTTACTAAACAAAAGAAAGTTCAGATAAAAAAGATGGCCGAGAAATTTGGTGTCTAAGAAGAATACAACATTCGGCTTCGCTGGCGGTAACGTGCGGCACAATGTACTGCAAAGACTGGAAAGAAAAAAAGTTTCTTGCACGTGAACTCAATGAAGGCAACTACAACGATAACTTGGCATCGCAAAAAGAAATTATACAGGATCTTGATGAGTGGAGACAAAAATCTAAGGATTTGTCTACGGGAGAAGGGGTTCATGGTTTCTAGAATAAAGAAGAAAAAATATTGTATCAACTACATTTACGAAGTTTCGAAGTTTGCCTGCAACATATCAGACTGCGAAGGCTTTCTAAGAATCGACGAAACATTAGCTATTATCTATATAAATAGGACCGGAGGTGTACAGCTTCCTCATCTAAGCGAGCCAGCTAGAATAAATTGGTAGTGGTGCGAAGAAAGACGACTCTGGTTGTTGGCGTCACATATTTCGTCAAACCAAATTGCGTTGGCCCACGCAGTGTCGAATATTACTAACATAGATACGGAATGGGAATCGGCAAAAGAAAAATTAAAGATTACTAAAGACAAATGCGGTCTATTTTCAATTGACCTCTTTGTGTCTAGTCAGAACAAAAGTGCTAAAGATTTTGTGCTAGATTCTTGCAACCGGAGGTTGCAGCGGTAGACGCATTAACGACATCAGGGAAGGAAGAAAAACTCCACGCTTCTCCACCATTTGCAATCATTCTGAAGGTATTGCAACAATTGTTAACCGATTAAAGACAAGGAATAATAGTTGTTCCTCAGTGACTAACTCAACCATAGTTTCCGTTGTTTACCTTGTAGATTTATTAACGCTATGGAAGACGAGAACGCATCCTTTGGCATTCCTGCTTCCGTTGGTGGTAGGGAATGTATTGCTGATAAGAGGGATTAAAGAAAAAGGGGTCAAAGTAACAATGAACTCCAAGTAATAATGACGTCATCGACTTAGAAACAATACTAAACATCGCTGAAGCGCTGGTGGAACTTCGCATCTTGATAATATTTTGATGTGTACAACGCTGAAATTCTAAACAATCAAATTCGAAAAGCGGCGCGTTACAATAGCCTCTGCTTGAATCGATCAGCACTTGGGCTTATATTCGGTCGTGCGGTGGGAAAAGACCAGCTGATTGCTCGGTTTTTCCAGGGAGTGTTCAAACAAAACCCATCACGACTGAAGTACGATAGTACCTGGGATACTGGACAAGTGTTACAAGTTCTCAAAACGCTTTCGATGGAAAAAATATCGTTAAGAGAAATGCCCGATAAAGTAACCACTCTCTCGGGGACTCCAATCCGTGCAATGGCTCAGACTCCAGCCTTTAGAACTAATTCGAACAAATAATATAGAAAAGTCGGAAGTGGGAGTTTCGATACAGATCTCGGACCTTACTAAAACATTGAAACCCGGAAAAGTACAACCAGAGCTATTTCTATATTTTTTCAAATGATGGAACGAATTGTGCGTAGCATTGCACATTCAATTTCACAAGCTATTTCTATATTTTTTCAAATGATGGAACGACTTGTGCATAGCACATTCAATTTCCGTAAGCCGAATTCAAGATATGCGATCGAAGAACAATCAGCGGCTCTTTATAAGTACAGATAAGCTACGTAGGATGTAACTGCATAAACAATCAGTTGCTGAGTAGAAGCCTTGCTAAATAAGCCGAGTCGAGATACTGACAAATTTACCGCGTACAACCCAAAACATGCAATGTGAGTGCGGCTTTCAGAAAGGGTGTCGACATTGATACGATACGCCGATCAGCTGGTTGGTCTCATCGTTCAGAAACGTTTGCTAGATTCTACATCAAACCCGTTTGCGAAGAAAAGACGACGTCTGCGCGATCCATACTCAATTGAGAAACTTTGTTCTTTATTCTTATCTTGGGATAAAATTAAGTAGAATGGTTCAATCCACACCAGTTCTACTATCTGTTAGCACATATATGCTGAAAGTCTACAGTACGATCAAAAGAGCCCACCGAAGGCAGGCGAAGCTCGCTCGTGATTATACGAAGTGTCTCGTTCTAAGATAATCCACTCCCGCCGAAAAAATCACCCACTCTCGAATTCTCAGTGATAATCTTTAAAAAACGTGATAACTCTACCAGAATACTCTAAACATTGTGAAGATAAGTGTGAGCGCGGCGTGACCATAGCAACACGAAGGAGCGCTATATCTATCTCTGAGAAGCTCTGAAACGTTGTCAAGCTTGGCATGACAAGCATTACTATACTCGTAGTTAATCATCTTCGAACAAGATCTCTCGTGCAATCACGATCGAACTTCGAGTCGTTTGATCGTCCAATTATACCTAAAGATAAAATATTTCAATATAGGAAATTTCCATGTAACTTTTTTAGGATTAATATCTGAACACGGAACTTATAAACGCAACTGATTAGGCTGGTATATTTCCAGTCTCATCCGCACGTACACATCTTATTCTTTCAGCTTCTGAAGTGTTGTATTTTCCTTAACGCCGTCTCAACCTAGTGACTCATAGCTTAGGGAGATGCTGGCCAACGTGGCATTTAAAGGTCAAGAGCGGTTTTTTGTCACTGTTGTGTCGGAGAGACGACATTCTGTCTATGTACGCTTAAATATTTGGTTTATTTCGGATAATTTTTTTATCTTGTAATTTTTGAAAATAGGTTGCTTATAGCAACGGTTGGTTTTTGCACAAACCCGACGTTTCCATGCCGCCAGCAATTTTTATTTGAATCCATTACGGCACTCTTATCTTATCTAATTACATATTTTATAGCGTTTCTACATAGACTGTAAGCAATACCAACAAAGTGACAAGTTTAAGAAAAGCATGAAAAGCCGTCAATACTTAAAAAAATAATTTCTACCATGATATGATGACCAAATCAAGAATCGACGAATCCGGATTTGAATGCTACGATATGAACTCTCATGCCAATAACCATTCTATTTCACACGGTAATGCTAGAGATCTACCATCTTGCCTCTTTATTGTATTTCGAATTTATGTGCAATGCAAATTTGATCATTCGACGAGACTCACAAGATCGCCAGATCTCTTTGGCAATATTGTTAAGTCTGGGTAATTGTATTGCAGCTTCAAGTTCCCGAATATCGGTCTCTTCTTTTCGCTTCGCCGTCGCACATTCGTAGGTTCGCTTTCCTTGATAGTAATTTTATGGAAGATTTTCTCCACGTTTTTTATCCACCAAAGTTCGTCGTGTTTTGAATCCTCCGGCAGCCTAAACTTTTTATCGAAATCGCCCTTCGATTCTTTTAGACCAAGGAAATTGTCGCGTTCTAACCGCTTTCTATGCAACCACCCCTAGGTCGCTGCTTGGCAAGTAGACACTGAATTACTTATAGACCAAGCCGGCTCTTCGAACATAATTATTTCCATTGGCTGTGAAGGCTTTGGACATTTGCAGCGAATTTCTTGTTATTTTCTCTTGTGCTTTCTAGTGAATGAATTCGAAAGTTTTGGGTGACTAAAATGAAATATAGGAATGTACACTCCTGTCGGGGGGGGGG